>JARQOD010000009.1:90722629-90790129 GCA_033576555.1 Oophaga sylvatica | reverse complement strand
GGGAAGGCGCGATCCTACAAGTCTCTGTCACCTTTTCTGCACATTTAGTCCATATTTTGGGAGGTGAAGGGACCAGAAAACAGCAAATTCTGACGTTTCATTTTTTTTTCTGTTCAACATCCCAGATTAAAAGAAATAAATAAGTTCATTTTTTTTATTTCACAGGTTTTCTTTACATTCCAGGATAAAAAGGAAAACAAGTATGGTGACAGAAAGGTCTATTTTATGTTATTTTTTTATGTGGTCTGAAATGGCGTAAGCAGATGTTTTTATGAAACTACAATAAAGGAGTTTTTAATATCATAGCCTAATTTTCCTCTATCAAAATACGCCATATTTTGCTGGTGGCTGGACGTCCTTCCTTTTTTGTATATGTCTTTTTATATAGTGTATGTAAACTTCTGGTTTCAGCTGTATGTGTACTCCATCCTGGTATATGTGTACCTCATCCTGCCCCATACTGATATATCTCCCATCCTGGTATATGTCACTTATCTTGGGCTCCATCCTGGTATATGTCCCTTATACCATGACCCATCCTATTATTTAAATCCTCCATCCTTGTATATATGTTCCCTGTTCTGCTGCTATTCTTTAATGTATAGAAAAATAAACCATTATACTCACCAGGGGCGTACATAGAAGTCATGGGGCCCCATAGAAGAAGTATAATGCACTCTCTATAGTCCTTCATGTATTATAATGCGTTGCCCATAGTCCTCCATGTAGTATAATGCATCCCATAGTCTTCCATATAGTATAATCCACCCATATAGTCCTCCATATAACATAATGAACTCCCATACTCATCCATATAGTATAATGCACCCTATAGTCCTCCATATAGTAATGCACCCATAGTCATTCATATAGTATAATGCATTGCCTATAGTCCTCCATGTAGTATACTGCATCCCATAGTCCTCCATATAGTATAATCCACCCATATAGTCCTCCATATAACATAATGAACTCTCTTAGTCATCCATATAGTATAATACATCCCATAGCCTTCCATATAGTATAATGCATCCCATACTCCTCCATATAGTATAATGCATCCCATAGGCCTCCATATAGTATAATTCACCCATATAGTCCTCCATATAACATAATGAACTCCCATAGTCATCCATATAGTATAATGCACCCCATAGTCCTCCATATAATATGCATCACATAGTCCTCCATATAGTATAATGCACCATATAGTCCTCCATTGTTGTGAATGGACTTGAAATGAGTTCTGAGCAGAGGCTCCCTCTGGTGGTTACAAACGGTACTGGACTGTCCAGTGAAGATTGTGAGGATTGGGAATCAGGTGTTACTGACTGGTCTTATATAAGGGAGTCACCTTCCCATCAGGGTTGCCGGTGATCAATTGTTCTGGTCTCAATCCTTGATTCCTGTTTCCTTTGTAGCCTGCTGTGTCGTGTCTGCATCTCCTGCTAACAGATAAGACATTTTCTTCTTTTTGCTTTTGTGCTTGATTTTTTCATTTTGTCCTGCACTTCTGTGGGGTCCTTCAGGGTCCCCTCCGGGGGCTTTTGCCCTCTCAGTTTTGTTCAGCCACTGATGTTTGTACATTTGCTTTTTCCAGTTTTTTCAGTGGCTGCTGTTTTGATTTTGTTACACCAGAGAACTAATTTAGGTGGTAGAGGTCGTGTGATCTCAGGTGTTTTTGAAATTAGTAAAGTTGGTGCTTTTCAGGGTTTTTTGGGATTGCAGTAAGTGCCCTTCCTTTCCTTTTCTATTTAGTTAGTTTGGGCCCCAACGTTTGCTCATACTATTTTCTGTCTGTGTCAGTATTTCCTCTTGTCTAACCGCCATTACATGTTTGGGGGCTTTCTATTATCTTTGGGGTTCTGCTCCGGGGCAGATAGCTTTCCTATTTCTATCTTTAGGTGTAGTTAGTTTCTCAGGCTGTGACGAGGCGTCTAGGACCAACGTAGGAATGCTCCACGGCTGCCTCTAGTTGTGGTGGTTAGTCAGGGTACTGCAGTCTCATAGATTCCAACTGCTCTGGTGTATTTCCCTTTTTACCTGCACTCCTCAGCTACCAAATCATAACACTCCATATAGTATAATGCACCCTATAGTCCTCCATATAGTATAATGCACCCATAGTCCTTCATATAGTATAATGCATCCCATTTTCCTCCATATAGTATAATGCACTCCATTGCCCTCCATATAGTATAATGCACCCCATAAACCTCCATATAGTATAATGTGTCCCCCAGTTTTCCATATAGTATAATGCATCCCATAGACCTTTATACAATATAATCCACCCATATAGTCCTCCATATTTAATGCACACCCCATAGTCCGCCATATAATATAATGCAATCTCCATAGTCTCCCATATAGTATAATGCACAGCCCATATTCCTCCATATAGTATAATACACCCCCCATTGTCCTCCATTTTAATATAATACAGAGCTCATATCCTTTATATAATATAATGCACAGCCCAGTCATCCATGTAGTAGTATGGCCATCGTTTACTGACTGACTAAAAAAAAATATATATATATTCACTTTCACTCCTCTCCCCTGCAGCACGGTGTCCTCTTCAGAAGCTGAAAGCTGCCATGCAACTGCACGTCAACGTCAGCTGCTGTTATCTGAATGACCAGCAGCATGTATTGCTGTGTACGGACCCGATGGGTCTGTGCACGACAATACACTTCAGCTGAATGTGCGTCCTCGTTCACATACAGCTGAAGTATTTGCTGGCGTCGTCGCCAGATCACAGCGGCGGCCAAGATAGTTGCACCGCTGCCTCCCCTGGCTGCAATGACATTGCCATTGGTGTTCCACAGTCATGATTGTTGGGGGTCAATGGGCGTCAGAAGATAAAACTCCCCCATTTCTTGCCTCTTATTTTTTTATTTACCCGGTGTATGTGTTGGTCCCCATGGTGAACAGTAAGTTACTGACCAAGTAGCAAGGGCGATACGAGGGTGTCGAAAAGTTCAGTGACCTCAACTACAAGGTTCATCAACCAGAAAGAAGAAAGCCGTACCAGGTGTACCACATTAACCTGCTGAAACCGTGGCGAGACACGGATCCAGTAGAAGCAACGTGCCTAGGGACCCATCCTGAAGCCAGGGTCGGAGATGTCACAGTGGCAGAGACACTGTCACCGGCCCAGAAGGAACAGTGCCGAGAACTGCTTCAGCGGAACCAGGACCTGATTTCAGAGTTGCCAGGTTGTAGAGCATGAAATCCTGACAGAATCGCATGCGAGAGTGAACCAAAAGCTGTATCGGATTCTGAAAGCCCTCCGCGAGGTAATCTCCAAGGAGGTGAGGATCATTTTGAGTCTGGGTGTCATCGAGGAGTCAAAGAGCGGCTGGTCCAGTCCCATTGTCCTTGTGCTGAAGTCGGATGGAGAGTGGCGTTTCTGTAATGACTACAGGAAGCTCAATGAGGTGTCCAAGTTCAATGCATATCCGATGCCTCGAGTCGATGAGCTCATTTAGAGGCTAGGGTCAGCCAGGTATATCACCACCCTAGACCTAACAAAAGGGTACTGGCAAACTCTCCTGTCCCCAAGTGCCAAGGAGAAGACGGCCTTCTCTACACCTGACGGGTGTTTTCAATACACCAGGATGCACTCCTTTTTGCGTTGAGGGGGTTATTTGGCCATTTTAAGGGCTGATTTTTGTGAACAAAATATCAGAGACATGTCCAATTTTGATCACAGGGTCGGATTAAAATCAGCAATGCAAGTCAATGAGTCCGTGAAAAAAAATCAGACGGCACTTGGATGACATCACAGTGCGGTCCGATTTTCACGGACTGACAGAATACGAGAAAATCAGATGACACTCATTCCACACTCTGTTCAAACAGGTCAGATTTTATCTTACACCAAAAAATCGGACGTCTGAATGAGGCCTAAAATTCACCTGTAACTCAAGACCTTATTCCCCGACGCTGCCCAGTGCAGTGCGATCATTGTGGCCAGTCACTCCTATGGGACTTGATATATTACTATGGTCGTGGCCCCTTGCACAACACCTCTATACAAGGTCATGGGGTCGTGGTGCCCAACAAGAACTAAGTTGCTGATAAAGTTTTTCTTGATATTGGAGGGTGTTCAAAGATACCTCTGAATCTAAAAACCCCATTAATGGTAGGAAATCCCCAACCAATTCACTAATTTGTATGCAAAAAGTTGAGTGCAGTTTTTGTTTAGCCTCCAGTTTGTTATTATCACATTATGGATGTGGCCCTCTTACCTCTTGGGCCCCTGTGCGGCTTGCACAGGTTGCACCAATGTTATGTCCGTTCCTACATCACACTATATCACAGTAACATTAGCCATAACCAGAAGAATCATAAAGTGTGGTTGAGTCACATGAAAGTCACCTCCTGTGACTCACATTATATATGTCACTATAACCAGGGCATCACATGGCACAAGCTGGTTGTGCACCCACCTCCTGTGACAGTTCCAATAAAGCAGCAGTATCTCGTGATGAGCTTTTATTTCAACATTATAAATGGTTAAAATTGCAAAGTCTTTGCAATTTTACTCATATTAAAAACTTTCTTCTCCAAAATGGAGAGATTTTTAATTGCGTAGTTTGCTGCTCATTGCCAAATGCTGCAGTATTATAGAGGTAGCCACCTCCTAGGAAAAGGACCGCAACACTTAGACGCTCTTTGTTATAGAGCAGTGGTGAATAACATTTTTTGGTCCAAGGGCCACAATGTCATACTGAACCAATCCCAAGGGCCGCACATTTTTTTAAAGGGGTAGTTACATGAATACCTCACCAGAATCACAATCAGTGCATTAATACATCACCAGAACCAAATTTTGAGGATTTGGAGAGTTTTGCCTCCAAAAAAAATCAGTTTGAATACATGCTAACTTAAACTGAGGTATTTTTTTTTGGAAGAAACACACCAAATCCTCCTCCAAATCTCTAGGTTTTGACACTTTTTAAGTTTTAACATAGCCATGAAACACATTATGCATTGCTACTTCTGTACAATCATAACCACTGTTAGCCCATGAGTGCAGGACCAGAACCACTATTAGTACATGAATGCAGCATCAGAACCATATTGCACAGGTTTACCATGACAGAGAGAAACCAGAAGACCACAGCATCTGATTTCTCCTACTCCTGCATGGATTAGAAGCATTTCACCTTCTTATTAAATGGTGTAAATTTCTTTTAACAGTGCAGGGGTTGATCTGCTCTGTTGAGAGCTCCTGGAGCATTAAGGCTCTCAGCTGTGCACTGTTAGCTACTCCCATCTCCCATATATTCTGGGTCCTGGCTAGCGCTCATTGTCAGTTAGCTTTTGCTGCATGGCTGGAGGTTTTTGTTGGTTGTTATTATTGAGGAAAGCGTTTAGTGTATTTATCTGTGACTGTTGTCACAACTGAGTGTGATAATTCCCTTTCTTCCCCTACTTTGGTTTAACCCCATCCTACATTCCCCAGTGTTTATCTCTGTTATTTGTGTGTGTGTATATTTGTATGCTTGGTATTTTTTGTCACCCCTGTTCAAATTACCTTGTTAGTCTGGTTGGTGTATTGCGGTACACTACTACTCCCTTCTTCCCTTGGTGGGGAAGGGTACAGACTGAGGGCGGATTCAGGAGCTAAGTAAGGCAAGGTATGTGGCCCTGGCATCTTCACCATCAGAAGTAACCCAGGGAATAGGGCAAGCTAGGGCGCTCCCTGGCATTAGGAACAGGGAAGGAAGCCCCGGGTCACAGGATACCCGTCAACAGAGTTGTCACAACCATCATTACATAAGTGCAGTGCCAGAACCACTGTCAGTTCACGAATGCTGCATCAGAACCACTGTTATTACGTGAATGCAGTACCAGTAACACCATCAGTTTATGAATGTAGAACTAGGAACATCATCAGGACAAGAATTCAGAACCAGATCCATCGTCAGTATATGAATGCAGTGCCAGAAGCACTGTCAGTACATGAATGCTGCACCATTACTACCATCAATACATGAATGCAGCGAAACAAACACCATCAGTATATGAATGCAGCACCGGAAACACCATTAGTAATTGAATTTAGCACAAGAAAGACCGTCAGAACATGAATGCAGCACCAGAAACACTGTCAGTACATGAATGCAGCAAAAGAACCTCCATCAGTATATGAATGCAGCACCAAGCTTAGTACAGTGATCAGTTGCAATGCCAGGTCAGTCCCATATACATTTGTATTGCATGAGCCTACAGGTCCTAGTATGTCCTTAACAATGATAAGGAGATACTGGGAGTTGCTGTTACCAGTCGTCATCAGACTACGGACCATACAAGAACCATAATACTGATTAGACGTAGTCAGTATCACAAAAAAACATTTACATCCAGGTAGCTTATACAGTAAGTGACAACTTCTCTGATTGGAGTCGCTCCCGTCCCTTTGGTCTCCATGTAGCACAGACGCCATGATGAGATTTCATGCCCATAGCTTCTCTCTCCAGACTTGCCGCTTTCCAGTATTCAGCAGCAAATCCCGACAGAGCGCCCTTAAAAATAAAAGCATCATTGTACTGCTCCATAAATAAAAATGTCTCCCATGCACTATCCCTGAATACATAATTGCCCCTCACTGTGCTTCCTACACAAAATACCCCCAGACACACTTCTCTGAAAAATCCCCCCCACACTGCCCCTTTCCAAAATATACCACTCACACTGCTCCTCTCCAAAATACTCCCCCACGCTGCCCCTCTAGAAAATATCCTGCCACACACTCTGCCCTTCTCCAAAATATCTCTTTACTCTGCCCTTCTGTATATCCCTCACACTACCCCTCTCCAAAATATCCCCCACACTGTTCCTCTGATAATATACCCCACACACACTGCCCTTCTCCAAAATGTCCCCCAACACTGCCCTGAGGTATAATATCTCCCCACACTGCTCCTCTATATAATATCTCCCCACACAACCCCTCTTCATAATGTCCCCCCACATACTGTCCCTTTCCATATTTCCCCCAATCCACTGCCCCTTGCAATACTATGCCCCTTTCGCAATCCCCTCTAATTGCCCCATAATCTCCCAAATTGCCACATTATGTGCCCTTATAGTAACACAACCCTTCTCTCGCCTGGCCCCTCATCTATAATAGGATAACATTTAATCTTCGGCTTACCAGTGCCCGGCGTCTCCTCTCCCTGTGCGGCCCCGGCGCCCGCGGTAGTGTGATGACGTCAGCAGTGTGATGAGCTCATCATTCTGCTGCACATCGGGGCAAGGGCCAACAGGCTCTCCGTCTGCCCCATTCCAGGCCTGTTATAGAGCTTGTAAGCGCTGCTCTGAGATCTGACTAGTTTCAGTGTACCTGCATTGCTTTGATGCTTAAGAGATAAATCTGCCTGTTTGCAGCATCAGAGGGCGCACAGTTCGGTCCAGTGAGTCAGCCATGCAACTGGTCCTAACTGTCAATCAATCATAAAGAGCTCTGTTGAGACAACCCCTTTAAATGGATCTTGTACTTTAATTTTTTTTCTGCAGATCCGCTGTCATACCTATATGGGAGTCAGTTTCCAACTACTTAGAGAGGTTGTCCAGGGCTTTATTATTGATGGCCTATTCTATGGATTGGTCATCAATGTCTGATCAATGGAGGTGCGACACCCAGCAACCCCGCCGATCAGCTGTTCCCGGACATTTTGAACATGAAGAGGAAGTGAGAGATCAGGAGCAGCCCGGACTTCCTCTTCATGTTCAATTCGATAGAAGACGGGAACATTAACGCTAGCGCTGATTAGGCGTATGTATTATGTATGGAAACTTAAAGGGGTTTTCCACTTTTAGGAAAGTGGATCCAAACCAATCGGATAGTAGTAATAAAACAAATGGAGAAAGCTTGCTGCTGCTCCCGTGTCTGTGTTTTTTGGCTGTAGCACTGACAACGACTACAGTGCTCTTTACCACTGCAGCCAATCACATCAGTGGCTCATGCTGTCAACAACAGAATCGCTGAGCTCAGTGATTGGCTGCAGCAGTAATGTGAGCTACAGTCGTGTTTTTTTCTAAAAGTTGAAAACCCCTTTAAAACCAGATCTATTTGTGTAATGGAATAGAAGAGAGTGCTTGTTCTAAGATTTGTACAAGAGCGCTCTCTGGTGGACATAAATAGAATTGACCAAAATTGATCACCTTTTTAGAGAATGGCTATATTACTCCACATAATCATTATATACTGTGTATATTCAGCATAGACATATTGGAGGGATATTATATGCTGCTTTATAGGTAACCAATCCCTTACTGGTATTCACACCCAAGCAATCTCCTGTGATGGTGATTGACCAGTAAGACTGATCCATGAAAAGTCAGATTTTGGCTGATATTATTATTATTATTATTATTATATATTTATATAGCGCCATTTATTCCATGGCGCTTTACATATGAAAAGGGGAAAAATATAGACAGATACAATAAACATGTGCTAGACAAGGGACACACAAGTACAGAAGGAGAGAGGACCCTGCCCGCGAGGGCTCAGAGTCTACAGGGATGGGTGAGAATACACTAGAAGAGGGTAGAGCTGGTCGTGCGATGGTTCAGTACACTGAGGATCATTGCAGGTTGTAGGCTTGTCGGAACAGGTGGGTCTTCAGGTTTTTCTTGAAGGTCTCCGTTGTTGGTATAAGGGGTTATACAGGATCAGGAAAACATGTCTGCGTTCTTCCAAAAACAACGCTACATATTTGCACAGGTTATATGTGGTGTTAGAACTACAACCTTAGGACAAGTGTGCAGAGCTGTTTTTGCAAGAAATCAAATATTTTTTTTTTATTCTGGACAGCACATTAGGCTGGGTTCACACAGTGTATATGGATTGATGCCCAAAACCCACTTGTAAAAAATAAATGCATGGGTTTTAGAAGATGCAATAATTGAATCTTTGCAACTTAATCTGCAAAGAACGTTCGTTTAATTGCTATATTTTTAAACTATGTTTTTTAAAGCATTTTTTACTGCAAACTTCCTATCCCCTGCTCCTTGAAAACACAGCCCTTAAAGGGGTTGTCAAGGGGGACAATAAAGGGGTCTCTTCTTGTTTTAATTGCATCAATAAACAATGGATTTTAATCACTGAAGTCTAAACATCGAAAGCTGGAATATCTGCAATATATTTCCCCCATTAAAGGGATCTGTCACCCTAAATTGGCGGGATATTTAAATGATGGCAGTCAGGTCAGATGGGCGGTGTTTTGGGTACTTGCCTTAACATGTTGTTCGCCGCTTTCTCCATTATTTCTGGGAATTGTAGTCGTTTCCCTCCATATAATGCGCCTGCGCATTGCAATCTGCGGGCAAAGCATACTGCATGTGCGCAATTCAAGATTGCAATGCGCAGGTGCGTTATATGGAGGGCAACGACTACAATTCCCAGAAATAATGGAGACAGCGGCGAACAACATGTTAAGGCAAGTACCCAAAACACCGCCCATCTGACCTGACTGCCATCATTTAAATATCCCGCCAATTTATGGTGACAGATTCCCTTTAAATAGGACTTTCCTGACATGGGGGCAGCATCTTTTCTTAGAATTTTTCTGTTCCTTTATTATTCCTCCTGGAAATGAGTCCACTTTTTTCTGACATGCCTTAGTTTATATTTGGAGCATCATTTCTTAGAACTCTGCATTTTGCTATTCCTCTATCATTCTTCCTCGAAATGTGTGCATTACTTGATAACTGAGCATCAAACATGTTGGATTTTTTTTTAGCAAGATCATAACCATGGGCTGTATCAATCAAATAAGTATCTAACGTGGCCGATGGATGCAATTTAAGAGGTTTTTATTTTCCGGTGATGAATTACCAACCATTCGTCGGTTCATTTTTGTCTCGTGTGTGGGGGTCTTTAACGCTGGCAATGCCCAAACATTGCAGACCCGGAACTATTAGCATGAAAGTCCCCCCGTAAATTACTTGCTACTGTTTTAATAAGTAAATATCCATTATCGTTCATGTGGCTGCAGATTTTTACTCTGTGGATTTGAAAACTGCTTCGATAAGTGACGTGCTGGAAACAGTGATGGGTCCTTGCACCTTTCTAAGCCCCCAATGAATAGGGATAATCACCATGTGGATTTATATAGTAGATTCCAGTGCAAATACCCATTGGCATAGTCTTAATCCGGGCAAAGTGTAAAAACACTATGGTAGGACTGATTACTTTTATGCTTGGGCCCCATCTCAGCACCCCCCCCCCACCTTAGTATCCCCTTTACCCAGTTCATAAAAAAATAAAGAATTTTCTCCATAAATGATACTTATATTGTATCAGACACGTGTATGAGGAATGCCAATGTTTTTACACATATATAACAGCTCAAACATGCCAAGAAAAGGCTGCGCCCAGTGTATATTTAGAAATCTGGGTTCTTTGGCCCTTTTGCCTGGAATGTGGCGTTATCTTTTTATTGGACTTGCTTCAAATAATCATGTGAACTTGTATTACTACTGTGTAATTCGTGCTGCCAGTAATGCCAAAATAAAGTTTAAGACACGTCTTTGCCCCGTGAGTGAACTCAATTCTAGGTGACTTCCAGAACGTCTTGGGGAAAACAAATAAGAAGCTTTAGAGATATATTTATGAAAGTTATGGAAGAATTAGAAGGTTTTAATACATAGTCGACCCATTTTTACCATTTTTTTTCATGAATCTGGAAATTTAAAGGAGTAAGAAGTAGCGTCTTTGTTGGGGTTGGGATCCGTATGTTTCATCCTTTATGCCTTCAAAACCCATATGAAATAAAGAAGAAGAACCTGGGATCTTTGTTTGTGCTGTGACTTGTTTTGTCACGTGACAATTATATAAAGCTACTTAAGGCCAGCTGTGTGTGTGGGTGAACTTCTTTGTGTGCCAATCATTTTACCCAAAGGATAGCGAACCCGTCAGTTAATTTACCCGTAAGTTATTAATTGTTACATCTTCTCTTGCAGCCACTCTTTTTTTTATTCTCTTCCCAGCCCAGAGCACCATGACATCTTCTCCCAGGCAAGATATCTACACATATACCCAACACTGTGCCATCCTACTGTTATTCCAACTACTGTGCCCACTATTCAACAAAGTGCTCAAAATATTAGTGCATCGCAAATAAATCCCAGCTGGGGAAATAATAGTTATTCCATAATAAATCTAGAATGAAACTGGTAAAAAAAATATCCGAAAGGGCACTAAATCACTTCTTTTGTTGTTTTGAATAGACATTTTGTAAGTATCTATGGCGCAGAACAATAAGGCATCATGATAAATACAATGGTGCTATGGGCGGACATACCGCCGGTTCAACCGGTGCGGTTGCATCGGGGCCCAGAGGCTCCAGGGGACCCCTGCAGGGCGGCTAATAATGAGGGCAATCTGGCCGGTTTCTCCGGGCCCGAGGCTCCGGGGGCCCCTGGCCAGATTGCCCTCATATGCGGCGGGCAGGGAGCGATCCCAGCAGCTTCGCTGCCTGCAAGAGAAAATAGCAGGAGTGGAGCTGCAAGGATCCTTCCTGCTTCCTGCGCAGCGCACGCACTTCCTGTCTCTGACACAGAGAGCAGCGCCGCTGGATGACGTCATCATTCAGCAGCTGGCTGTGTCAGCGAGGAAGCGCGGGCGTCAGTGATGCTGCAGACAGGTGAGAGGTGCTGTGTGTGTGTGTGGTGTGTGTGTGTGTGTGGTGAGTGTGTGTGTGTCTGATGGCATGGGGGGAGGCAATAATGAAGGTAATGGGCAATGATGAAGGTGATATGCAATGATCGCAGTGGGGGAGGCAATGATGAAGGTGATGGGCAATGATGGTGGGGAGACAATGATGGAGGTGATGGGCAATGATCGCAGTGGGGGAGGCAATGATGAAGGTGATGGGCAATGATCACAGTGGGGGAAGCAATGATGAAGGTGATGGGCAATGATCGCAGTTGGGGGAGACAATGATGAAGGTGATGGGCAATGATGGCGGTGGGGGAGGCAATGATGAAGGTGATGTGCAATGATGGTGGGGGAGGCAATGATGGAGGTGATGGGCAATGATCGCAGTGGGGGAGGCAATGATGAAGGTGATGGGCAATAATGGCGGTGGGGGGAGGCAATGATGAAGGTGATGGGCAATGATGGCGGTGGGGGAGGCAATGATGAAGATGATGTACAATGATGGTGTTGGAGAAAATGATGGAGGTGATGGGCAATGATCACAGTGGGGTGAGTCAATGATGAAGGTGATGGGCAATGATGGTGGGGGGAGGCAATGATGGAGGTGATGGGCAATGATCGCAGTGTGGGGGGCAATGATGAAGGTGATGGGGAGAAGGTAATGACGGGGTGATGAGGAGAAGGCAATGACTGGGTGATGGAGAAGGCAATGATGGGGTGGTAGAGGAAAATGCAATGATGGTAGTGGTGGAAAGGGCAATAATGGGGGTGGTGGGGGAGGAGGAAATGATGGAGGTGGTAGAATGGGCAATGATGGGGTGGCAGGGGAGAAAGCAAAGATAGTGGGGTAGAAGGCAATGATGGAGGTGGTGAAGAGGGCAATGATGGGGTGGGTGAGAGGACAATAATGGGATGTGGGGGAGCAGGACAATGAGGGGTGTGGGGGATTGGGATGGGAAGAGGGGGGACTTATGGCCTTAGGAACAGGGGGAGGTGGAGGAAGACATCACTTATGTCTAACACAGTCCCTTAGTATATAGTGTACTCACTAATTCTGTATAACACCATCCTTAGTTACATACCGTAGTTTCCTCTTTTATTATGTATAACACCGTCCGTTATTACTCACCATCCTCTCTAGTTATACATGTTACCGTCCTTTATTATATAGCTTCCTCTGCTGTTATGTACAGTGCTGTCTCTTACATAGTGTATTCTTGTTAATTTTGTTATTCACAGCGCCCTCTTTTATTACATAGTCCCCTCTCTTTTTAGATATAAAATGACTGCTGATGGAGGAGCCGGTGACCAGATTACCAGTCCATCAGCTCCTCCACTAGAAAAGAAGCTTTCCCATGCTCCATCAGCCATCATTGCATTATACAGCTAACAAGACAGGACGGCATGTAATAAAAAACAGGGCTCTATATAATCCAATATGTAAGGGACGGTGCTGTTCATAACAAGAGAGGGCACTGTATAATAGGGGACGGCAATATACATAATAAAGGAGACTATGTAATATATATACATGTATGTGTGTGTGACTATATATATATATATATATATATACATATTTATATATATATATATATGTAGCTTTGTCGCCATAAAAGGAAGGGGGCCCAGACACATTTCTTGCACAGGGGCCCCCAGCTGTCAGTGTCCGCCCCTGGTGCAATACCAATATCTCTTCTTGGCCACCTTATAAAGCAATGGAAAAGAGAAAAAAACATGTTTTGATGTGTTTTTAGTGAATAATAAACGTATTAGGTTTTGTCAGTCAGTTTCAGGAGCCGCTTGTCTGGTGAGTCTGGATCGGATTCTTGAGGCGGTCCCGTTTTCACTTCCACCATTTTTTGATGTCCAATTCTGTATTAAATGTAAAGAAATAAACATTCACAAAACTCCAGTCCAAACATTTGGATCAAATAAAACGTGAGGTCCTGCCGAATATGTTGCTCCTTTTTGGATTGTTAAAGAAAAAAGCAACTGAGAACAAAAGCAGAATTTGGAAAGTCATTTGTCTCCAGAATTTACAAACCAAAAAAAAATAGGGGCTTCAACTCGGGATGGGGATAGGGGTGGAGAGAGGTAGAGGGGGGCTTTTGAGTAGGCCTCTAACTGGTAATCCTGGTTACAACTATGGTGGCACACTGATATAACTGCTGTATGGTGACCATATAGTGGTAGATACCAGTCCTGCAGAACATATCAGAGATCACAGCACAGTTATATATAGTAACTTACAGCTGATGTTCTTTCTGATGGAATCATTCACTTTTCCCGTCTTTTCCATCTGGCCCAGACCGGCATGATGACTTCTCCAGCCAGGACTCGGCTGCAGAGATTACAGCACAGACACATCTGACTTCTCACATTTCCAGCCCTGTCTTCATCTATTCCCAACCTGCACAAACTCCTCATCCTACTGATACCCCAATACTGAGCCGCTGCTGCCCTATATGATCGTTTTACTGCACCTGCTGTGTGGTACAATAACAGCGCTCCTCTTACTGCCCCACATAATACTGCCACCACTGTGCCCCTTACATAGTAAAAATGCCTCTTTGTGCCCTCTAGAAGTTAAAATTGCCACCTAGAAAATATTAATGACCTGTGGAAGTGCCCGAGAACAGGGTTCCCCAACTCCATTCCTCAAGGCCCACCAACAGGTCATGTTTTCAGGATTTCCTTTGTTTTGCACAGGTGATGCAATTATTACCCAAGCAATACTAAGGAAATTCTGAAAACATGACCTGTTGGTGGGCCTTGAGGACTGGAGTTGGGGTGCCGTGCCCTAGAAGATAGTGTGCATTTTGCCTCTTTGAGGGCCACAATACTCTGAGTACTGCTCTAACAATAATGCTTCTTAAAGGGGTAGTTCGGTCCAAATCAATAAGTGTGCAGTCACTCTGTGTGACTGCAGGCTTATGAATCTCACCATAAATAATGGCAGCATAATAAATTTGGTCAAAAACTTTGTGTAATTATTTCATTAAAATAATTTTTTATTAATGTGTGTGTGTTTTTTTTAACCCTTTACTACTATAGGATTAATAATGGATAGTTGTCTTATTGACACCTCTCCATTATTAACCCGGATTAATGTCACCTTTTCATAGCAAGCTGACATTAACCCCTTATTAACCCATGAGCCACCGCTAAAGGCAATGGGAATAGAGAGGCTAGTGCCAGAAAAGGCGCATTTTATAGATGTGCCTTTTCTGGGGTGGCTGGGGCCAGATGTTTGCAGCCAGGGGGGCCCAAAAGCCATGGTCCCTCTGTAGGCTATTAATATCTGACCACAGTCACTGGCTTTCCCTCTCTGGCGGAGAAAATACGCGGGAGCCCACACATTTTTTTTCAACAAATTTACCCGTTAATTTAACACCTACATGTCCCAAATTTTTCACACATACACTAATCTAATTATTAGTCAAAAGCATATATAAAATGAAATGAAATGGTTTACTGTATGCAACCATGTGTCATTTCATGTCAGGTTCTGTAATGATTTTACAGAAGCCGGCAATTGATTTAGCGGCTATTCTGCTGTGTAGAAGTGTATGAACTATAAATACAGTTAGGTCCATAAATATTTGGACAGAGACAACATTTATCTAATTTTGGTTCTAGACATTACCACAATGAATTTGAAACAAAACAAATCAGATGCAGTTGAAGTTCAGACTTTCAGCTTTCATTTGAGGGTATCCACATTAAAATTGGATGAAGGGTTTAGGAGTTTCAGCTCCTTAACATGTGCCACCCTGTTTTTAAAGGGACCAAAAGTAATTGGACAATTGACTCCAAGGCTATTTCATGGACAGGTGTGGGCAATCCCTTCATTATATCATTCTCAATTAATCAGATAAAAGGGCTGGTGTTGATTTGAGGTGTGGTGTTTGCATTTGGAAGGTTTAGCTGTGAAGGAAACATGCGGTCAAAGGAGCTCTCCATGCAGGTGAAACAAGCTATCCTTAAGCTGCAAAAAACAGAAAAAACCCATCCGAGAAATTGCTACAACTTTAGGAGTGGCAAAATCTACAGTTTGGTACATTCTGAGAAAGAAAGAAAGCACTGGTGAACTCATCAATGCAAAAAGACCTGGGCGCCCACGGAAGACAACAGTGGTGGATGATCGCAGAATACTCTCCATGGTGAAGAGAAACCCCTTCACAACAGCCAACCAAGTGAACAACACTCTCCAGGAGGTAGGCGTATCAATATCCAAATCTACCATAAAGAGAAGACTGCATGAAATTAAATACAGAGGGTTCACTGCACGGTGCAAGCCACTCATAAGAATCAAGAATAAAATAGCTAGGCTGGACTTTGCTGAAAAACATCTAAAAAAGCCAGCACAGTTCTGGAAGAACATTCTTTGGACAGATGAAACCAAGATCAACCTCTACTAGAATGATGGAAAGAGAAAAGTATGGCGAAGGCGTGGTACAGCTCATGATCCAAAGCATACCACATCATCTGTAAAACATGGCGGAAGCAGTGTGATGGCTTGGGCATGCATGGCTGCCAGTGGCACTGGGTCACTAGTGTTTATTGATGATGTGACACAGGACAGAAACAGCCGAATGAATTCTGAGGTATTCAGAGCCATACTGTGTGCTCAGATCCAGCCAAATGCAGCCAAACTGATTGGTCGTCGTTTCATACTACAGATGGACAATGACCCAAAACATAAAGCCAAAGCAACCCAGGAGTTTATTAAAGCAAAGAAGTGGAATATTCTTGAATGGCCAAGTCAGTCACCTGATCTCAACCCAATTGAACATGCATTTCACTTGTTAAAGACTAAACTTCAGACAGAAAGGCCCACAAACAAACAACAACTGAAAACCACCGCGGTGAAGGCCTGGCAGAGCATCAAAAAGAAGGAAACACAGTGTCTGGTGATGTCCATGAGTTCAAGACTTCAGGCAGTCATTGCTAACAAAGGGTTTTCAACCAAGTACTAGAAATGAACATTTTATTTACAATTATTTAATCTGTCCAATTACTTTTGGTCCCTTTAAAAACAGGGTGGCACATGTTAAGGAGCTGAAACTCCTAAACCCTTCATCCAATTTTAATGTGGATACCCTCAAATGAAAGCTGAAAGTCTGAACTTCAACTGCATCTGATTTGTTTTGTTTCAAATTCATTGTGGTAATGTCTAGAACCAAAATTAGATAAATGTTGTCTCTGTCCAAATATTTATGGACCTAACTGTATATATATATATATATATATATATATATATATGTCTCAATGACATGTGTATATATACAGTGCCTACAAGTAGTATTCAACCCCCTGCAGATTTAGCTGGTTTGATAACATGCAAATAAGTTAGAGCCTTCAAACTGCAAACGAGAGTAGGATTTATTAACAGAAGCATAAATCTTACAAACCAAAAAGTTATGTTGCTCAGTTGAATTTTAATAAATTTTAAACATAAAAGTGTGGGTCAATTATTATACAACCCCTATGTTTAATATTTCGTGGAATAACCCTTGTTTGCAATTACAGCTAATAATCGTCTTTTATAAGACCTGATCAGGCCGGCACAGGTCTGTGGAGTTATCTTGGCCCACTCCTCCATGCAGATCTTCTCCAAGTTATCTAGGTTCTTTGGGTGTCTCATGTGGACTTTAATCTTGAGCTCCTTCCACAAGTTTTCAATTGGGTTAAGGTCAGGAGACTGACTAGGCCACTCCAACACCTTGACTTTTTCCCTGTTGAACCAGGCCTTGGTTTTCTTGGCTGTGTGCTTTGGGTCGTTGTCTTGTTGGAAGATGAAATTACGACCCATCTTAAGATCCTTGATGGAGGAGCATAGGTTCTTGGCCAAAATCTCCAGGTAGGCCGTGCTATCCATCCTCCCATGGATGCGGACCAGATGGCCAGGCCCCTTGGCTGAGAAACAGCTCCACAGTATGATGCTGCCACCACCATGCTTGACTGTAGGGATGGTATTCTTGGGGTCGTATGCAGTGCCATCCAGTCTCCAAACGTCACGTGTGTGGTTGGCACCAAAGATCTCGATCTTGGTCTCATCAGACCATAGAACCTTGAACCAGTCTGTCTCAGAGTCCTCCAAGTGATCATGAGCAAACTGTAGACGAGCCTTGACATGACGCTTTGAAAGTAAAGGTACCTTACGGGCTCGTCTGGAACGGAGACCATTGCGGTGGAGTACGTTACTTATGGTATTGACTAAAACCAATGTCCCCACTGCCATGAGATCTTCCCGGAGCTCCTTCCTTGTTGTCCTTGGGTTAGCCTTGACTCTTCGGACAAGCCTGGCCTCGGCACGGGAGGAAACTTTCAAAGGCTGTCCAGGCCGTGGAAGGCTAACAGTAGTTCCATAAGCCTTCCACTTACGGATGATGCTCCCAACAGTGGAGACAGGTAGGCCCAACTCCTTGGAAAGGGTTTTGTACCCCTTGCCAGCCTTGTGACCCTCCACGATCTTGTCTCTGATGGCCTTGGAATGCTCCTTTGTCTTTCCCATGTTGACCATGTATGAGTGCTGTTCACAAGTTTGGGGAGGGTCTTAAATAGTCAGAAAAGGCTGGCAAAAGAGATCATTAATCCACACATGTGAAGCTCATTATCCTTGGTGCCTGAACTACTTCTTAAAACTTTAGGGGGACCAAACAGAATTCTTGTGGTTTGAGGGGTTGAATAATAAATGACACTCTGAATTAACTTTTAACGTTTTAAAAAAAAAAAAAAAAAAAAATTTAAAAAATTTTTGCTGCAGTGCATTTCCCACTTCCAGGCTGATCTACAGTACAAATGTCACAATGCCAAGTTAATTCCGCATGTGTCAACCAGCTAAATCTGCAGAGGGTTGAATACTACTTGTAGGCACTGTATATATATATATATATATATATATATATAAATATATATTTATTCTATGTGTATATATCTATTCTTTCGTTTGTGTTTTAAAACCTGTCATTGGGATCCATTATATGTCCGTTTTGCAAGCCGGCGAGAAAATCTCGCCATATGAATGCAAAACCAATGTCACACGGATGCTTAGATGCAAGAAAATCGCATCCTCACATTACAATCGGATGACATACGGATCACTGTTCATGAAACATTTGTGCAATTCTGGTCAGTGAAAAATGGACCGTATTTTTATACGCTGTGTGTGACTACAGCCTTAGATAAATAATCGGTGAGAAGTCAGGAAAGTGCTGGAGATAATAGTCATCACTGGCAGGAAGTTATTGGGAAGCAGTATGGCATCCTGGCGGATGTGGAAGTCCATGAACCGCATAGTAATTTATGAATATATGTGAGGTTCTGAAATGTCGACTATATTAGCCGTTTAATAAGCCACAGGAAATAATTGGCCGACTGGTGAAACCGCTCCGAGCAACTGCAATATGTTCACAGTGAGATTAGCAAATTGCAAAAGACGATAAGATGAGTACCGTAATTTGTATGTTTATTAGGTGCAATAAAACCTATAGACAGCAATGAGCGGCTACCAAATTCACTGTGAATATGCAAGACAAGGATTCTGGTAATATCAGTGATCGTTAGGGGTCTAACACTTTCCCCTACTAATCAGTAGTAAGTATGTGTAGGAAGATCAGGGTTAAGGCTTTGGTGTTGAGCACAGCACCCTGCATGAGGGCGAGGCAGCTTCACTGGTGGGGTTAGTTATGGTGCAAATAAGCCAAAAGGTAGCAGATAATTGAATGACTTCTGAGGTCCGACAATTAGAACTCCCAACAATCATAAGGACAGGGGTCTCTTATTACCTATGTAAATGTAGCACCACAGACAATGGCACACAGCTTGGTGGTTACAGTCTACGGCACACAACTTAGTGGTTACAGTCTACAGCACACAGCTTGATGGTTACAGTCTACAGCACACAGCTTGGTGGTTACAGTCTATTGCACACAGCTTGGTGGTTACAGTCTATAGCACATGTCTTAGTGATTACAGTCTACAGCACACAGCTTAGTGGTTACAGTCTACAGCACACAGCTTGGTGGTTACAGTCTACGGCACACAGCTTAGTGGTTACAGTCTATGGCACACAGCTTAGTGGTTACAGTCTACAGCACACAGCTTGGTGGTTACAGTCTACAGCACACAGCTTGGTGGTTACAGTCTACAGCTTGGTTGTTACAGTCTACGGCACACAACTTAGTGGTTACAGTCTACAGCACACAGCTTGATGGTTACAGTCTACAGCACACAGCTTGGTGGTTACAGTTTATTGCACACAGCTTGGTGGTTACAGTCTATAGCACATGCCTTAGTGGTTACAGTCTACAGCACACAGCTTGGTGGTTACAGTCTACAGCACACAGCTTAGTGGTTACAGTCTATGGCACACAGCTTAGTGGTTACAGTCTGCAGCACACAGCTTGGTGGTTACAGTCTATAGCACATGCTTTATTGGTTGCAATCTATAGCTCACAGCTTGGTGGTTACAGTCTACAGCACACAGCTTGGTGGTTACAGTCTACAGCTTGGTGGTTACAGTCTACAGCACACTTCTTAGAGGTTGCAATCTACAGCACACAGCTTGGTGGTTACAGTGTATAGCACATGCCTTAGTGGTTGCAATCTATAGCGCACAGCTTGGTGGTTACAGTCTATAGCACACAGCTTGGTGGTTACAGTCTATAGCACATGCCTTAGTGGTTGCAATCTATAGCGTACAGCTTAGTGGTTACAGTCTACAGCACACAGCTTGGTGGTTACAGTCTATAGCACACAGCTTGGTGGTTACAGTCTACAGCACACTTCTTAGTGGTTGCAATCTACAGCACACAGCTTGGTGGTTACAGTCTATAGCGCACAGCTTGGTGGTTACAGTCTACAGCACACAGCTTGGTGGTTACAGTCTACAGCACACAGCTTGGTGGTTGCAGTCTACAGCACACAGCTTGGTGGTTGCAGTCTATAGCACACAGCTTAGTGGTTACAGTCTACAGCACACAGCTTGGTGGTTACAGTTTATAGCGCACAGCTTAGTGGTTACAGTCTACAGCACACAGCTTGGTGGTTACAGTCTACAGCACACAGCTTGGTGGTTGCAGTCTATAGCGCACTATGCTATGGCACACAGCTTGGTGGTTTCCAACTTTGTTTTAGTTTATAAAGCATTCATTATACGCTAAAGATTACATGTTAACTTTATTCTATGGGACATAAAAATTATAGTGATGGGCTGGCGGATCTAGGGAGATAAATTCATCATTCCGGTGCTTTTCATTGAAAAAGGTTGACTCTGATGAGACAATCATTTAACCACTCCAAAGGATAAGCAGATTATTAGGGCTGGACAGCTGTAACCCTCAAAAATTGCAGATTATCAATAGTGAAAGCTGCATTGCATTTGGTTTGTGGTGATCCTTACTATCTGATCCCTATGTTTCTCCTGGAGATAAGAGGCGCCATGTGTCTGGCAGCCGCTGATCCATTATTTCTAATAAAGTAATGTGCACAATAGTCAGGTCTGCTCGCTGCTAACCTTTACCTGTGGCCACCTGCAGAAAATTAGCCTTTATTGGGTATAAATAATCTAATTATTACCCTATTAGTATGTAATTGGGTACAATTCCTGAATTCGGGAGGACCTCCTATCCCTCCAACATTCTTCTTGGAAATATAGTGAGGATTTCTGTATTTGAAAGTTTGATGACATGAATGCACAAATGTGTCTTTTGTGTGCTCCGAACTGGTTAATACAGGAATCAGTTACTGGATTTCATGCCCGTTACTGAGCCCTGCCAGCCAAAACTGTTTTGCAGCAACCAGTCAGAAAAGCATCCAAGTTTCGAGGTAGCGAAAACTGCCAAGATAACAATCTGGTGTTGTTCGCGCCATTTTCTAGACGACAATCCCCTTAGGAAGCTGTCCAGGCCAGCAGACCTCCCGCTTCCCTCTTCTTCCCGCTTACCCATATTATTACATGTAATATTTCTACATTGTATGTATTCACAGCTTCACCAGTTCCCCGATGTCATAATGCAGGACATCACAACCTCTCAGAGTCTGAGCTTCAGAAGGGAGGATGAAATGGACTTTTTATTGAAAGATGCCGAGCAACTGCGGCTGAGTGCGGGCTTTGATGTGGTCGGCGCGAGCGCTGCTCTGGGGATGAATGTAAGGCCCTCATTGTATTGCAATAACACAGCTGTTCTCCAGCCCGGGCACACCTGTATCCGTCTCTCGCAGGCTCTGAGACCGCTTTCTGCAAACGTCTAACCTGGAGAACATCACAGGATGTGTTACTGCACATTACATGGAAATGTGACCCACCCTCGTGTGCCCATACCCTTATACAACCCAGATGACATTAATATTTATAGAAACAGTCATTCATATCCGGATAATACACTTTATACCAACTTTGGCCTATATATCACTGCACCCTACCATGGTATATGCGTGTATTATTCTGCAATTCTTTGCCTTCTTGCTTTTGAACCTACTGTTCTGTTCATCCTGTTCCTCCTGGTTCATGAATACAAGAAGCAGAGGGAGGAGGTTAGTGATGTCAGGCTGAGAACATGGGTGATGACTCAGTGGACTATGCAAAATTAGGTGTGTTTTTGTTGTGGTGAACCAGTCTAAATAGTATGGGTCTTCCCAAATAATACCGCTAGTAGTGCACTAAAGCGATATACAAGAGCTGGGAATACATTTATTCTTTAAATGGTCGCTGTAAGAGGTAGTATGAATTGTTTCGTATTACCCAGGGTTGTAACTATAATAGGTGAGGAGTTGGAATCACACCCGGGCCCTGGAGCTTAAGGGGCCTGAAAAGTCCTTTAGGTCCATAAGAAAAGACCAATACTATTAAATTCTTGCAATAAATGGGGCTTTTGCATTGGGGCCTATATGCTGAAACTTACACCACTGGTAGGACCCGGTCCAGCAGCCATGTCGCTAATCTGTGGTCACTGATTGGGACCCCTGTGATCCGCCTCCTTCCTCGGTTCTTCTTCTGATTAGCCGTCACATATGCATCAGGCTGCAATGATGGCATCACGCCAGGCCGGCTAATCAAAGGAAGAGCCAAAGTAAGAGGTGGTCCCCAGCGCTGCCACCCTGCAGCCACAGATTACTGACCTGACTGCTGCTCGTGTGAATCGATTCACTCCAACTCTTGTTCCGGTACTTTTAGACAGCTGCAAACTTTTATCTTACTCCCCAAATAATCAGTAGAAAATGACGGCTATTAGACGTCTCCCTTCTGTGTTATTTGCTGTCTGCCGCCTGCTGTCAAGTGTAATGCACTTTTAGCAGCTGAGATGCTGAGCTGGATTACAGGAGGAGGGGGTGGATCTATGTGTCTCTACAGCAAATAGAGGCAGGGCTTTGTCTCTCTAGGAAGTGGAGGTGAGACTTTGCCTCTCTACTCCTGCTCTCCTGTCTGTCAAACTGTATAGCAGAGAGGAGGACTTTCAGTTCTGGGCAGACAAGATAATGGACAATGGCAGGAGCAATGCATGCTTGGAAGTGAGGAAAGTGATATACGTGAGCATGGCGTGATTGCAAGATTTTAGTCTTCCTAAAACCTCTTCTCTGATTGGCTGATTTTCAAGTGTTCCGAGTTGTCTGGCGAGTGCAGTGATGACATCATCGCCTCTGCAGTGATGATGTCACGTTTGCTTTGTCTGGCGCAGTTTACGATATATATCTTGGGTTGTGTGTACATGGTTTCCATGTAGTTGATCTTCTCCTCGTCCTCAATGAATGAGATAATCCAGGTCTTGCGGACTCTCCTGGCAGCCCTGTTTCCTGGTGTACAGCTGTTTATGTGACTCTTCTACACCTGCATTTAAGAAGCAGGTAGGCGCTCCTAATTTTCGGTATGTTTTCAGTAATCTGACACAGCCTTTCCATTGCCATAGGACTTTTTGAAAGCTCGGGTTTATTATCATACTGCAACATTCTGTTGCCAACCAAAATTCTACTTTCGCCCCTCTGAAGGTTGCAATCAAAGTTTGGACGGGTTCCCAACCTGTGAGTGATGACTGAGGTTTGTTTTTTTTTGTAGGTTTCTTTGGTTAAACTGAAATTGGCAAAGAAAAAGCAGGTAGAATCCAAGAGGAGAAGTGGAGAGCGCGGCGCGGCCGAGGAATCTTTGTCGCAAACATGAGATCAGTAATTTGTCTAGACTGTTATCTAATCCTGTACGAGTAGCCGACGTGTTATCTGAGCGGCTTTGTGTAGCTGTCGGAATGGTGTTGGCATTAAAGGGCACCTGTCTGAAGCCTCCGATTGGAGTTTTTTTTTATACTAATGCCCTGTATACAATAAAAAAAAATCATATATAGAAATATCAAAACTGCCACCTCCACCATTATGGTGCCAAGGTCTACAATTTGGGTCTGTTATTTGCTTTCCCTTTCATCCTCTTTAAAAAGCAAAATGGACAGAACGGCATAAAAAAACCACAAAAAATAGTGACTAATCCCCTCTGCTCTTATCCTGATGGTCTCTGTGTCCCACTGGTCCCTAATTTCTGGTCCCTCTTGACACACAGGAAATGACTGGTCATCCAATCGTTGGACGTGGTGGTGACCCACCTTATGGCTCCGTCAGACGGCCATATAATTCGGACCGCAGGGTATGGACTGGCCAATGGTCTCCCTACCTGAACATGACAAATGCATAGAAATATGTGAAGCTATCACGCTCAGGTGGGGAGAGCTACCGGCCAGTCTGTGCATCGCGGTCCTTCTCTTTTGCTGTATATACAACGCTTAACCCGCACTTGTGTACAGATTAAGATTCACTGACCGTATTTCTTCCTCCAGACCCAGCGCTGGGTGATGTAATTGCTGGTTGTAGAGAGCAAAAGGAAGCTGCTGGGTCCTACGAGACCAAGTCAACTCTATTTTGCATGCAGGAGAATGAATTTCCTCTGTAACTAAGGCTAATATACCTGCCCAAGTTGCAGGGGGAATCAGCAATAAAATGAATGTATTAATATGTTAACATGTCTTCTAAAAGCCATTTAAGACCTGATGTGGGGCACAGAGTGTGAAATAAATTAAGAAATAAATAAAAAAGCAGGAAAAAAATAAAAAAAAATTTAAAAAAAGACATTGCCAGCTGTATCGATGTTTCGAACCTCATCTAGTCTTTGGAGCTGTGTAAAGGGCTTGTATGATACCACTTGAAAATGTGCTTGTTCAGGAAGGGCGTCTTGAACTGGGTAATCACATATTGCTGCATACGCTAATGTGACAGTCCTGGGTATGAGCAGTTGATTAGAGAATTGTCTGTATTGACCATTGATATGTGAAAGCCAGCGGCTCCCAGGAGGAAGTTACTTAATTTTTTCCCAGCAGCCCACTTTCAGTAAGGCGGCCGGGCAGCATTGTAGCGCTATTTACCTGCAGATTAACCCTATATCTGCATGTACACTGTGTTCCAAATTATTATGCAAATAATATTTTCTCAGATTTTCCCAAATTACTTATATGAATTTCAGTCATTGTAATTTTTCAGTCAAATAACTATTAGAGTACAATTGAAAGGTTTTTGTACAAACTGCCTATGATAACAGTATATTTTTTAAAAAATAAAACACTCAAACTGCACTCAAAATGCATGTTCCAAATTATTATGCACAGCAGAGTTTTCAACCTTTTCATTTTAATAAAGAACAAAAAAATGGTCATTTTTGAAATTATAAGCATTAGCAGGTTCTTACAAACAGAAATCAAACAGTTTTCAACTCAAAACTTTATTCTAGGTGATGTTACATTTGCACCTAGGACCCCTTGTTCGAAAGGAGCTTCTGAACTCTCTCGTCCATTGAATTTGTCAGGTTTTGGATGGTTTCTGCTTCAATTGTTTTGCATGAGGACAGAATACCCTCCCAGAGCTGTTGCTTAGATGTGAACTGCCTCCTGCAATCATAGACACTCCTTTTGATGATGCTCCAGAGGTTCTCAATGGGGTTGAGGTCAGGGGAGCATGGGGGCCACACCATAAGTTTGTCCCCTTTTATGCCCATAGCATCCAGAGATGCAGATGTGTTATGTGCAGCCTGAGACGGTGCATTATCATGCATGAAAATGATCTTGCTGCGGAATGCACAGTTCTTCTTCTTGAACCATGGCAGGAAGTGCTGTTTGAGAAACTCAACATACACTATGGAGTTCATCTTTACCCCTTCAGGGATCCTAAAGGGGTCGACAATCTCTCTCCCCATGATTCCAGCCCAAAACATTACTCCACCTCCTCCTTGTTGGCGCCATAGCCGTGTTTGCATGGGGTGTCCATCAACCAGCCATCCTCCACTCCATCCATCTGGACCATCGAGCATTGCACGGCAATCATCGGTGAACAAAACAGTTTTGAAGTCAGTCTTCATGTATTGTTTGGCCCACTGGAGCCGTTTCTGCTTGTGTGCAGTGGATAGAGGAGGTCGACAGGATGGCTTACGCACAGCTGCAAACCTCTGAAGGACCCTGCATCTTGTTGTTCGGGGGATGTTGGAGGCACCAGCAGCTTCAAAAACTTGTCTTCTGCTATGACAAGGCTTTTTTGCCGCTGCTCTTTTAACCTGATGTAATTGCCTGTAGGAAAGAGTCCTCAACTTTCCCTTATCAGCACGCACACGTGTGTTCTGTGAATCAGCTACATACTTCTTGATTGTGCGATGATCACGATGAAGTGTCTTGGCAATGTTGATTGTAGTCATGCCTTGACCTAAACACTCCACAATTTGTTGCTTCTCAGCAGCCGACACATCCTTTTTCTTTCCCATTTTGGCAGAAAATGTAGGCTGCTTAATAATGTGGGACAGCCTTCTTAAGTAGTCTTGCCTTTCATTGGACACACCTGCCAAACTAATTAGCACAGGTGTCTGCAAATGCTTACGGTGATATAAAGAGCCCTGACACACATCACCATCAATGAGTTTAACTGACAAACAAAAAAATTCTTACCTTATCACTCCCAAACAATTTTTGCATAATAATTTGGAACACAGTGTAAATAGCATTTTGCAAGGCGACAGTTTCCCTTTAATTCAGGGTTGTCCATAAATTATTAATAAAAAACTAATCTAAAGACATTATAGGGATGAAAGATTATATGTCTACAACAAAAGAAAAAATGGTGCTCTGCATCATGTGAATTACACAATACGGAGGCAAACTAAATAATTCATCCCCTCAGCCCCCCAGGCCCTCCCGGACACCCATGCTCCACTTCATTTTTGGTTTGCAACATTTTCACACTTTCTGCTGTTTGCAATAAACTAATCAATCAAGAATAAGTTATGTAGCTCAACACAGCAAATATAACAAGTGAATAATTTTTATTGCAGCTGTATCTCCACTGGCATCATTGCTGGACAGGGGTGCACGGGACGCATGCAATGCTCTGTCCACCTGAGGGCGCCAACATTCATTGTTTTGAAATCATTTTGAAAGGCAAATGTGTATAGGAACGTGTCTTCTCTGCCCTCGGTTGGCACATAAAATATTGTATTCATTCAACATTCTGTAAAAATGTGGAAAAAAAAAAGTAAGTAAATATTCCGAACTTTTGTATGTTTAGAATGGATGAGTGTCAGATATGACAAAACCAATGCAGTTTTGGGACATCAATTCTATGTATGCATTGTGTAAAAGGAATGACATTTTACTACCTGTGTGGGCCCTTCATCCTCTGGGGCCCATAGCAGTTGGACATCATCAAGGATTACCTATAGATAGAGAAGAAAGCTGCAAAAGCGAAGACCGCAACTGTTCTTAATTCTCCAAAATACTTAGAAGAACCTCCAAATTCCTTGTTACTTTGCTCTGACACTTAAAGATCTGCAGTTTCATAGGTGGTAAGTATAAATTCAGCTACTGGCAGAGACTTCCTCAGCTAATAACTGCTGATCATTGTAACAGATGATTCTGCATTTTCCTAATATTAGGGGGAAATTCCTTCTTAATGACAAATATGGCAGTGAGACTAAATTTCTACATCATTCTACAATTAGTAATCTAGTGTACATTGCTGCCAGTAAAATAGACCCGCAGACCCACCTGGGAACCTCGCAAACCAAGCAGGGGCTTCCTCACTTTTGAATAGGGTTTATATACTGTGTAAATACCCCACCACTTCTATGGTAAGATTAATTCTTTCCAGAAAGGCCCCTATTTATTGTATTTATTGCTCACCGACAGGGATTAGAGCCAGTCAGGTAGAGGTTTGGAAAGTGCTCCAATTACACCCAGTGCTCTTCAGCCTCATTATGCTAATATATGCTATATTTGCTATATTTCAGTCAATAGGTCAGTAAATTTTGGAAATACTGATTAAGGAGCACTGACCGTATCTCTTCCTCCACTGGATCATGTCATTGCTGGTTGTAGGGTGCAAAAAGAAGCTGCTGGGTCCTAGGAGACCAAGTCAACTCTGTTTTGCAGGCAGGAGAATGAATTTCCTCTGTAACTAGGATTTATATACTAGCCCAAGTTACAGGGGAAATCAGCACTAAAAAGCATGTATTGAGATATTAACATGCCTTCTAAAAGTAATTTAAGGCCTTATGGCGGGCACAGAAAGAGAAATAAATTAAGACGTAAATAAAAAGCATGAAAATAAAACCAAAACAAAAATTGAAAAAAAAAGACACGTTGCCAGCTGAATCACTGTTTCTAGACTCACCCTTGCAAAAACACAAACAATTTTTACAGAAAGGGGAACACAATTTAAAATGTTTTTTTTAAACAGTTCTTTGTGGTTGTAAAAAAAAAAGTGCAAAATAGACATACCGTATATGTTCTATATTTCCTTACATTTCCCCTGATAGGAGCATAAAAAAATAAATAAAAAGAGATAAAAAACAACATAAAAATTAAGGAAATAAATATTTGCATATCCTTACAAGAAAACAATTTGGAATTGTGTAAAAGAGCGCATATGATACCACTTGAAAATGTGCTTGGTCATTAAGGGGGTCCTGAACTGGGTAATAACATATTGCTGCATACGATAATGACACTTTTCTTTTCGCCTGATGTCCACTCCTGGGTATGAGCAGATGATTAGAGAATTGTCTGTACTGACCATTGATATATTTATACATAGTCGATATGCCACCCATAGGTCATCTTTTTCAGAACTACATGACCCAAATTTTGTTAAACCTTTTTGGGCTACTATAGTCCACATATGACTGGTTGCCTTCTCAAGCTGTTACTATGTATTTCTTGTGTGCAGATACCCAAAACTACATTCAGTATCATGGGGTCAACAAATAAGGGGAAGGAGCACGAGATGAGAACGAAGGTTTACCTCTTTACAGGTCACTGGTCAGGTTGATGACATTTGCTTTTGCAGCTGTTGACTGACACTGACTGGTACAATTCAGTTTGCGATCAACTAATATCCCAAAGCTCTTTCCTGGGTCCCCGTTACACAGTGTTTTCTAAGGTGCCAGTGAAGAGTTACTTCTCTTCTGAAGCCAATAACTGACCGCAGCAGTAAGTAGCCAGTACTCACCGAAAGAGGAAGCTTGCAGACCGGCAGGAACCGGAGCCATTCTTAGACTTTGCTTGGCCCTGATTTAGAAAAGAGAAGTGATGGACAGTCGATTTAAAGGGGTCATTCGAGACTTTTGTTTTTTTCCCCCTATGTGGCTAAGCACTTATCGCTCGGTAGTCGCTAACTACCTGCCTGTTCTACCCTGCGATGATCTCTCTTGGGCTCAGGCGACAATTTTCCTGCTTCCTTTGACTTCAGTTCGACAGAGCAACTGTTTCTCTTCCACTCTGCTCTGTCGACAGTGCGTCACTGCCGATGTCATATTTAATTGACAGCCGCCTTCCCGCAGTTAGGCAGAGGGGTGCCAGCTGTCAGTCAACATAACGTCAGCAATGACGACCCATCGTCGACAGAACAGAGTGGAAGAGAAGGGGCTACTCTGTCAATGTGACATCAGCGGAAACAGAAGAATCGTCGACAGGAACACTCTAAGTTGGAACATATCTTCATCAGGCCGAACAGGAAGGTAATTTGCAACTACCTGCGGATAAATGTTAACACAAAGTCCCGGATAACCCCTTCAAGTATCGTCCTCAGAATATATGCAAATTGCCTCTTCAGAGAAAAAGAGGACTTGAACTCTATAGCGCCACCTATTGGAAGTAGCGATCCTCAAAATATATTATTTTTTCATAAACCCCTTGGACATTCATTAAAGCTGGATCATACATTATGATTTCTCAGCCTCCTCAACTTTAGCTTCTCAATTCTTTAGTTTCCTGCTGACGTGCTACACGTGGTTGTAGAATCTGTACACATGACATAAGATGGGACCGGAAATTTTACTGAGCATTACCCAAACCATAGTAAATGTATTCTCCGACGTTGACCTGTTTTGCATCGTGGCCGCCAGTTGATGAGGACTGAAGACTGCAACCCTCTGTGTTACCTGCTCCTGTAGCATTAATTTATTACTAGGTTATTTTAGGCACTGTAGATTATTTGTGTTCTGGTATGTATATATACATTACTAGATCATGCTGGGAGTTGTGGTATGGTCAGGATCCAGTATGCATTTATTCATGTCTAGGTTATGCTGGAATCTCTGATGTAGACAGTATGTATTCACATCTAGGTTATGCTGGGACTTCTAGTATCTCGCTGTTCTATTCTATATGTACTTCTTGCTTATTTTCAGAGTTTAGTCATTTAGTATCTCAGTGTTCCCCTGTGTAATTAAAGATTACTAGGTTTCATTTTATAGAATTTTTTAGAAAAATTATTTCTCAAGTTTCCTCTTTTCTAGAAGATCTGATAGTAGGTTGATAGATAGTGGTAAGGGACATCACCAGCGGTGCCATCTGTATGCACTTACACTAGACGTAAGGCAACAGGCATGAGCCCAGTGGACTTCTGGAATTATACTTATACATTTTTTTTATCAAACATTCTAAACATGTTTTGCAGCTAAATTTCTCACAAAGAAGTTACAATCTTCCCCCTGAGGGGCATTTTGAGTACCTTGTGATGCCCTTTGGGCTCACTAATGCTCCTTCTGTCTTCCAGTCCTTCATGAATGACATTTTCAGGGATTTTGTGGATAAATTTCTGATTGTTTATTTGGATGATATCTTGATTTTTTCTAAAGACTAGGACTCTCATGTGAAACATGTTCCAACCTCTATTCCAGATTTTGAGAGAGAATGCTCTGTATGTGAAGGGATCAAAGTGTCTTTTTGGCGTACAGAGGATCTCATTTTTGGGATTCATTTTGTCCCCATCTGTTATTGAAATGGACCCGGTCAAGGTTCAGGCCATCTGTGATTGGGTCCAACCTACTTCATTAAAGGCTCTTCAAAGATTTTTGGGTTTTGCCAATTTATATCGTAAATTTATTGGTAATTTCTCGGTTATTGTTAAACCATTAACTAATTTGACCAAAAAGGGTTCTGATGTGGTGAATTGGCCTCCTGAGGCAGTCTCTGCATTTCAGGAACTTAAGCAGAGATTCACTTCTGCTCCTGTTCTACGGCAGCCTGATGTTTCTCTGCCATTTCAGGTGGAGGTTGATGCCTCTGAAATTGGGGCAGGTGCCGTTTTGTCCCAAAGAGATCCAGAGACCTCTAAAAGTAACCCTTGTGCCTTTATCTCTCGAAAATTTTCTCCTACTGAACGTAATTATGACGTTGGTAATCGGGAGTTATTGGCCATGAAGTGGGCTTTTGAAGAGTGGAGACATTGGCTGGAGGGAGCCAAACATCAGGTGGTGGTCCTTACGGATCATAAGAATCTGGTCTATCTGGAATCTGCCAAGCGACTCAATCCTAGACAGGCCAGGTGGGCCTTGTTTTTCACACGTTTTAATTTTGTGGTTTCCTTTCTTCCTGGCACTAAGAATGTTAAGGCGGATGCCCTCTCGAGAAGTTTCCTTGCAGACTCTCCTGAGGTATCTGATCCTTCTGTTATTTTGAAATAATGTGTAGTTCTTTCCGCCATCTCGCCCAATTTGAGACTGGCTCTGGAGGGGTGTCAGGAGGATAGGCCCGAGCGCTGCCCTGTTGGGAAATTGTTTGTCCCGGACCAGTGGAAAAAGAGTGTGATGTCTGAGATTCATTGTTCCACGTTGGCCGGTCATCCCGGAATTTTTGGTACCAGAGACTTGGTTAGTCGGTCCTTTTGGTGGCCTACCTTGTCTCGTGATGTCAGGGAATTTGTGCAGTCCTGCGGGACTTGCTCTCTCTCCAAGCCTTGCTCTCGCTCTAGTGGTTTGTTGATGCCATTGCCTGTGCCCAAGAGACCATGGACCCATATCTCTATGGATTTCATTTCCGACCTCCCTGTTTCTCAGAGAATGACCGTCATCTGGGTGATTTGTGATAGGTTTTCCAAGATGATACATCTTGTGCCATTACCTAAGTTGCCTTACTCCTCTGAATTGGTGCCTTTGTTCCTTCAGCACGTGGTTCGTTTACACGGCATTCCTGAGAACATTGTGTCTGACAGAGGAGTCCAGTTTGTTTCCAGATTTTGGAGGACCTTTTGTTCTAAGCTTGGTATTCAGTTGTCTTTCTCTTCGGCGTTTCATCCTCAGACCAATGGTCAAACTGAGAGAACAAACCAGACATTGGAGACTTATCTAAGATGCTTTGTGTCTGCTGATCAGGATGACTGGGTCTCTTTTTTGCCTTTGGCTGAGTTTGCTCTTAATAATAGGGCTAGCTCTGCCACTTTGATGTCTCCATTTTTCTGTAATTCTGGGTTTCACCCTCGATTTTCTTCAGGACAGACGGAGGCTTCTGCCTGTCCAGGTGTTGACTCTGTTGTGGAGCGTATGCAACAGATTTGGGACCAGGTAGTGGAGAGGTTGTCCCTCTCTCAGGAGAGGGCCCGGCGGTTTGCTAACCGGCATAGGACTGATGGTCCTCGGTTTAAAGTGGGGGACTTGGTCTGGTTGTCCTCAAAAAATATTCCTATGAGAGTGGCATCTCCTAAATTTAAGCCTAGGTTCATTGGACCTTATAAGATCATGGAGATTCTTAATCCTGTTTCTTTTCGTTTGCTTCTTCCAGGGACATTTAAGATCCATAACGTGTTCCACAAGTCCTTGTTAAAGAGGTTTGTTGAGCCAGTGGTTCCTACTGCTTTGCCTCCTGACCCTGTTCTGGTTGAGGGCAATATGGAGTTTGTGGTTGAGAAAATATTGAATTCTCGTTTTTCTAGACGGAAACTTCAGTATTTGGTTAAGTGGAGAGGTTATGGTCAGGAAGACAATTCTTGGGTGTTTGCTTCAGACATCCATGCTAGGAGACTCATCCGTGCGTATCATAGAACTCATCCTGACCGACCTGGTTGCTCAAGCGAGGGTTCGGTGACCCCTCCTCAAGGGGGGGGTACTGTTGTGAATGGACTTGAGATGAGTTCTGAGCAGAGGCTCCCTCTGGTGGTTACAAGCGGTACTGGACTATCCAGTGAAGATTGTGAGGATTGGGAATCAGGTGTTACTGACTGGTCTTATATAAGGGAGTCGCCTTCCCATCAGGGTTGCCGGTGATCAATTGTTCTGGTCTCAATCCTTGATTCCTGTTTCCTTTGTAGCCTGCTGTGTCGTGTCTGCATCTCCTGCTAACAGATAAGACTTTTTCTTCTTTTTGTTTTTGTGCTTGATTTTTGCATTTTGTCCTGCACTTCTGTGGGGACCTTCAGGGTCCCCTCCGGGGGCTTTTGCCCTCTCAGTTTAGTTCAGCCACTGATGTTTTGTACATTTGCTTTTTCCAGTTTTTTCAGTGGCTACTGTTTTGATTTTGTTACACCAGAGAACTAATTTAGGTGGTAGAGGTCGTGTGATCTCAGGTGTTTTTGAAATTAGTAGAGTTGGTGCTTTTCAGGGTTTTTTGGGATTGCAGTAAGTGCCCTTCCTATCCTTTTCTATTTAGATAGTTTGGGCCCCAACGTTTGCTCATACTATTATCTGTCTGTGTCAGTATTTCTTCTTGTCTAACCGCATTACATGTTTGGGGGCTTTCTATGTTCTTTGGGGATCTGCTCCGGGGCAGATAGCTTTCCTCTTTCTATCTTTAGTTATAGTTAGTTTCTCAGGCTGTGACGAGGCGTCTAGGACCAACGTAGGAACGCTCCACGGCTGCCTCTAGTTGTGGTGGTTAGTCAGAGTACTGCAATCTCATAGATTCCAACTGCTCTGGTGTATTTTCTTTTTTACCTGCACTCCTCAGCTACCAAATCATAACAGCAGCCACTGAAAAAACTGGAAAAGGCAAATGAACAAACAACAGTGGCTGAACTAAACTGAGAGGAGCACAAGCCCCCGGAGGGGACCCGGCAGACCCCCACAGAAGTGCAGGACAAAATGCAAAAAGCAAGCACAAAAAACTAAAAGAAGAAAATGTCTTATCTGTTAGCAGAAGATGCAGGCACGAAACAGCAAGCTACAAAGTGAACAGGAATCAAAGATGAGACCAGAACAATTGATCACCGGCAACCCTGATGGGAGGGAACCTCCCTTATATAAGACCAGTCAGTAACACCTGATCGCCAATCTTCACAATCTTCATTGGATAGTTAAGTACTGTTTGTAACCACCAGAGGGAGCTTCTGCTCAGAATTCATTTCTAGCACATTCACAACACCGGCGCCAGAGCTGGGATTTCACATGCGAGCGTCGGACGTTTTCGTCGCATGTGTGATCCCGGCCATAAAATCACTGGAGGGGGCGGAGGACTGGAGTACATTTGTAACAAATTTTGAAAGTTGTTGAACGAATCAGCAGAAAACATCTGGCAACCCCAAACCATGCCCAAAATGAAAAACTTAAAAAGAAAATACACGAACACGTAAAAAACTCATTTAAAGGCTCACTCACACGAGCGTAGATTTTCTCATGTGAGAGAATCAGATTGATTATGTTAAAGGGGTTTTCCACTACTAGGACAACCACTTCTTTATCAAAATGTTGGGTCCCCATAAAATAATAAAGCCTATACTCACCTCTGCTGCCGGCGCCGTCCCCGCAGTGTCGACACTCGCTCTTCCCGGGGCTCTTGTGAGGTGTTGTGACACGTGACGCCGGCGCCCAATCAGCTGCTCCTGGGCTTCCGATTCATGCTCAATTCGACAGGAGACGGGGACAGTGACACCAGCAGTGATTAGGCGCCGATGTCACAACACTGCATCGTGCACGAGAGCCCCGGGGAGAGCGAGTGTTGACACCGCAGGAACGGCGCCAGCACGGGAGGCGAGTATAGGTTTATTATTTTATGGGGCAAACTAAGGGGTATAAGAAGAAGTTGTTCAAGTAGTGGACAACTTCTTTAATGACACTCGGATCAAACTCTGATCAGAGTTTGAGCCAAGTGTGAGCTTAGTGTGATCCGATTCTCTCGCATGAGAGAATCGCAGCACAGGTGGGTGACAAGATGAAGTACAAGGTTTCTCCATCTTCTCCATTGTGTGAGTCTGCGGAAATCGGATTGCACTTGGATGACATCCGAGTGCAGTCCGATATTTTACACGCACCCATAGACCTAAATGGGTGAGTGCGATCCGATCTGCGCAGCCACTCACAGCATGCTGCAACTTTTTTCTCTTTCTGCTTTTCTGTTAGGTGGTGCCATAAGTTCACTAACATTAGACACAAGCTGTTTACAAAACAAATGACAGAAAATACATGCCTTAATTTCCAAGACGTCTGTGCCATCGTGTTGAAATAGCAAATTTCATATTGTCCACACAAAGGTTATTAAAAACGCCAACTGCTCATGAGACAGTCAGCTGGCAGAGGATGGCATTCTTGTGGCTTTCATTATCAGATACATGTCGAAATCTTCCTACCATGTGTTTGTGTTAAAAGGTCTTGTAAGAACCTCTGTGTTGGAAGAGGTTGACCAGGTCATGCCCTGCGGATGTCGCAGACATCTTATTCTAAGAAAATAAATAAATAAAATGCAAAGGCAAAAGACATATTTTGGTTTCAGCAAATAAATATTGTTAAACAGCAACTGTTGTTTCATTTATTTTTTCTCCAAAATATCAGTAGTACTTGTGAAAACAAGGAATTTTGTAATATATTTTATTATAGAAATCCACTTCTTTATCCTCCTGGACTTTTTTCTAAAACATAGGCCTCAATTAACCATTCACATTTTTTTAGTCACTTTCCTTTTTTGTCTTGTGATATTAGTTGATGTCTTTGGCACGCGTTTCATGAATTTGGTGCATGCCAAAAATGCTCTTTTTTTCTGTCTCAATTTCTTACTGTGAGTTTCTGGCAGCAAAAGTTATCACAAAATAGTGCTAAAATTGGGCAAAATATTGGCATACTCAGAATTCTGAACTCCAGGTGGGGAAAGGGGAGGACTGGAGTGGAGTTGTGACAAATTTTGCGACTTTTTAAAAAGTCACAATTGATGAATAAGATGTAAACATACAAATTTTATTTTCCCCAGATGGCAACATATAAAAAAAAAAGTCAGTGTTGCTTACACTTTACACTGTGCATACACTGTAAGACTGGTATGTCGCCTGCCTGGAGTTCACAGTGTGCAATTTCAGGTCATGATGGGTTCAAAGTAATTTTTTTACAAAAGATTCTAAACATGTTTTGCAGCTAAATTTCTCACAAAGAAGTAACAATAGAAAAAGAGAATCTTCATAATGTTCTTATACCCCAAACTAGAAAGTTCTGAACTGGCTATGAATAAGGGCAGCATGAAACATATAAGTGGCAGACTGGCGGTCAATGGCGGACTCGTGGTGGATAAAATGGATGGATTTTATGGATTTTTGGATTATGCGTTGGAACTATCTGAAGTGTTAAATTGGATACTTGATTATTTTGTTTTCATTTTTCACTGTTTGTCAAGTGCTACCCCATATCTCTGAGCATCTACACTTTGCATAGTGGTGAGTTAGACTAGGCTGAACTTCTAGATGTCATAGCTTATTACAGTGTTCGGGAAATTATTGCACACAGTCTCACCTACACAGACCAGGGATCATTAAATGTATGTATAATGTTTGGTATAAATATCTTGCCTTATCTACTGTACACCTCCAGCAGTTCAACAGAGCCACCCTTTAATGATGGTGAGATAACTCTGCTAATTCTGTCCCAGTCTATTCAAGCAAAGTAAAAAAAAGTGACCGTCACAAAACAGGAACTTCCAGGCTATCATGTTCTCTCCAGGAGCCATTGTGAAAAAAAAGGGTTATGCTAAGATATCCCTGTTATGGGCTCTATAGAGAAACAGAACCCACCCCTTTATTAGTGGGTAGTGATATGACTCCCTTCTCTAGACAAATACTATTGATAGGGAAAAAGGGAGTTGAAAGTTGGCCCAAGAGTCATGGAGAGGACCCTTTGGGCTAAACGTTACAGCGGACTCATCTTAATTTTTGCTAGTGGGCCCATTAGTTGTCAGGATCATGGCTTCCGCTGAGTTCTTTGCCTCTTGTCACTGTACTGACTTGTCAGGTAGTAGATTTACAAGGTCAGTTAATTTCTTGGAAAATGCTGCTGTCTCTCATATTTTATGCATTCAGTACATGTATGCCAGGGGTTACCATGAGATCGCCCCAGCTCAAGGTCGAGTTTAACAACAACTCAATGCAACAATTCTTCTACCTGCTCAGATTTAGTTAATTGTGGACAGTAATATACAATAGCAGCATGGACGTAACTACCAGAGAAGCAGGTATAGCAACGGTTATAGGACCAAACAAATATAGGGGGACATAAGGTACTGTGATGTGAGCCTTATCCCAGGATTGAGACATCACTGTGTGCATTATCCAATGATTGTGACATCACTGTGTGCATTATCTCATGATTGTAACATCACTGTGTGCATTATCTCATGATTGTGACATCACTGTGTGCATTATCTCATGATTGTGACATCACTGTGTCTGGATGCATTATCCAATGATTGTGACATCACTGTGTGCATTATCTCATGATTGTGACATCACTGTGTGCATTATCCAATGATTGTCACATCCCTGTGTGCATTATCTCATGATTGTCACATCACTGTGTGAATTATCTCATGATTGTGACATCACTGTGTGCATTATCCAATGATTATGACATCACTGTGTCATTATCTCATGATTGTGACATCACTGTGTGTATTAAATAAAGATTATGACATCACAGTGTACATTATTCAATAATTGTGACATCACTGTGTGTATTATCTCATGATTGTGACATCACTGTGTGCATTATCCAATAATTGTGACATCACTGTATGCATTATCCAATGATTGTGACATCACTGTGTGCATTATCCAATGATTGTAACATCACTGCATGCATTATCCAATAATTGTGACATCACTGTGTGCATTATGTCATGATTTTGACGTCACTGTGTGTATTATTCAATGATTATGACATCACTATGTGCATTATCCAATGATTATGACATTACTGCATGCATTATCCAATGATTGTGACATCACTGTGTGCATTATCCAATGATTGTGACATCACTGTGTGTATTATCTCATGCTTGTGACATCACTGTGTGCATTATCTCATGATTGTGACATCAATATGTGCATTATCAAATGATTGTGACATCACTATGTGCATTAAGCAATGATTGTGACATAACTGTGTGCATTAAACAATGATTATGACATCACTATGTACATTATTCAATGATTGAGAGTCACATCACTGTGTGCATTATTCAATGATTGTGACATCACTGTGTGCATTATTCAGTGATTGTGACATCATTGTGTGCATTATCACATGACTGTGACATAATTGTATGAATTATCCAATGATTATGATATCACTGTGTGCATTATTCAATGATTGTGAGTGACATCACTGTGTGCATTATTCAATGATTGTGACATCACTGTGTGCATTATTCAGTGACTAACATTATTGCGTGCATTATCACAAGACTGTGACATAATTGTATGAATTATCCAATGATTGCGACATCACTGTGTGCATTATCTCATGACTGTGACATGATTGTATGATTTATCCGAAGATTGTGACAACACTGTGTGCATTTAAATAGAAAATAGCTCGCAGCACTCCAATATGGACACTTAAATAGGACACTTAAGCTCAAGTGTAGAAGCACCATCAGAAAAGTCCCAAGGAGTCACTTGGCAAAATACATCAATAAATCAAATAGACAGCATCCAAAATCATGTGAAAAAATCCCCAAAATGTATTTATTATGCCATACATGTGACACTTCGACCTGCCATAGGTCTTTTTCAAGCATACAAGATCACTGTGTGCATTAGCCGATTATTGTGACATCATTGTGTGCATTGTACAATTATTGTGGCATCACTGTGTGCATTGTCCCAATATTGTTATATGCTGGATGCATTATCCCTGTTCTGTGATGTCACTGTGTGCCTTATTCCATCCTTGTGACATCATGGTATGCATTATCCATGTTTTTTGACATCATTGTATGAATTGTCCCATTTTTGTGATGTCACTGTGAGCATTATCCCATTTTTTTACATCCCTGTATACATCATCCCTGCTCTGTGACATCACTGTGTGCACTATCCTATTATTGTGACATCACTGTGTGCATTATTCTCATGCATAGAATAATCATAGCTTTTACGGGTTTTGAACCTGCCACTGAAAGTGGTCACAGTGGAGTGGGGCTCAGTCACAGCTTTTGCTATGGGGTCTCATGGTTTCTTGCTCTGGCCCTGAGTAGGAGGTCGCGCTGATGTAGTAATGATACAGTTAAGAGTTAAGCCCCGTAACACAATAGATAGCCTTTGGCCGACATTGCTGTAGTAATGGGGCATTGTCAAGTTTAATGACTTCTATGTACTTTCTATGGCAGCGAGTAACAAGGGTCGGCCACAGCCAGAAATTTAGGAGGGTAAGTCGCTGCAGCAAGATTAGACAGGAGATGTAGAAAGACATCTGGTGGCTGAGAACCAATCACTTGGTCGCATGATGGTCATATCTTCCTGGCCCGGACAGAGTTCTTGTGACCCAAACTAATTGTAACATAGGCATATAGAAGGCTGTTAGTTTGGGTAAAGTTGACAACAAGTTTTGTCATAAGGAAGTCCCTACGATGGACTATGGGTAATTGAGGAACAGAAGGATCATATTGTATGTAAGTGTACTCACTTCTTTCTGTAATGTATGTAGTACAGTTCATATAGCGTCTTGTGCTTGGGTGCGATGAAAATACATGAGACACAGGTTTGATATAGAAGGTCTTGTATTACTTCATACAAGTGGCAAAAATAGTCACACAGTTTGCAGATACAGAAGCAGGAGACACAGCAGGCCAGAGTAACTTAAGCTCAGCAATCACTCTCCACAACAGGTTCAGGATCTTCTTCTCTGTTACCGTAAGTCCATGCAAACGTGGATCTTTCAAAGAGCAGGGTTCCAGAGTCCACAAGTGTTCAGAGTTCCTCAGTAGGAATAGCTGGAGTACATAGTCCAAGGCTTCCAGGAGTCAGGTCACAGTTTCACTGCAGGCTAGATTCTGAAGCACTGATTGCTCAGCTGTGGCTGCTTAAGAAGCAAGAGGGAGAGAATCAGGGCGGGAACATGAAAGCTGAAAACTCCATATTGACTGAGGGCAAGATAGCTGCAGCAAGACAGAAAGCAAAATGGCTGACGGAAAACTGAGTTTCAAGAACATGTACAAAGAACCTTACATTACTCCCCCCTTAGGGACAACCTCTGGATGGCCTCAGACCAGGCTTGTCTGGGTACCTCTGATGAAACTGGCGGAGCAAACGAGGAGCATTAACGTTATTGACTGGTTCCCATGAGTTGTCCTCCACTGGGTAGCCCTGCCATTTAATCAAATATTGTAACTGATTCTTGTATAACCTGGAATCTAGAATTCTTTCCACCACAAATTCTTCCTGACCATCGACTAGCACTGGGTCAGGGCAAGGAGAAGAACGTCCAGGAAACGTATTGGGTGTTGCTGCCTTTAGTAGGGATACATGAAAGACAGGGTGGATTCTCATAGTTCTAGGCAGTTGAAGACGACAAGCAACGGCACTTATAATTTTACTGATTTTATAGGGTCCAATGTACTTATGTCCCAACTTAGACGATGGAATCCTTAACTTAAGATTTCTGGTTGACAGCCAGACCAGGTCTCCTACCTTGAAAACTGGTGCAGGTTTACGAAATTTATCTGCTGCTTTCTTGTACCTTTCCTGAGCCAATTCCAGATTCTCCTTTAGAAGATCCATATTCTTCTGTAAAGACGTGATTCTTTCGGCCACTGCTGGTAAAGGCGTTTCTATGGGAAATCGAGGAAGAATATTAGGATGATAACCTAGATTGGAGTAAAAAGGAGACTGCTTAGTGGAGGCGCTCTGAGAGTTGTTATAAGAGAACTCAGCCAATGGAAGTAGATCCACCCAATCATCCTGTAGGTGGCAGATAAAGCAGCGGAGATACTGCTCCAGAGTTTGATTGGTTCGTTCGGTCTGTCCATTAGTCTGGGGATGAAAAGCAGAAGAAAGGTTTACTTTAATGTCCAATGCTGCACAGAAATTTTGCCAAAACCTTGAAGTGATGTCATGTGTGCATCGCCACGAAGATCGTCGCGGTTGCACATTCTGACTTCTCACAGCTGAGTTGCTGTTTCTTTGTGTTTGGCAGTTAGGGAGTTAATTCTGTCTGTGCTCAGTTCTGGGACTGGGTGCAGTTTCTCCCAGCTGCAATTAATTATTTGTTGATTGGTTTCCTTTAAATCTCTGGTTGTCTGTGTTGGGAGTTGCCAGTGAAATTCTTCATGCAGACCACAGATAGGATTGTATCTGTATAGACTTAAGTTAAAGAGCTCCTTAGTTGTTTTAAGCTCACCTTGCTTAGAGTTTAATATCCCAGATCATTTATGTTCCTTCTGTGTTTGAGTGTGTATGCAAGTCTGTGTTTTCTCCAGTCTGTCTTATATGTCTAATCTGTGTATTTAGCAGAGATCAGCCCATATCCCTTTGGTGGTAATCAGAATCCTTCTTAGGACTGATTACAGGGTTCAGGGACTGATAGGAGACAGGGTTAGGCTGGAGACTTGGACCTCTGAACCATTATCAGTACCTCCAAGGTGAGGGATTAGTTAGGACCCCAGTTTAGGGTCAGGTTAGACCCCGGTCCTCCTCTTTCCTGTGACAGTGTATCAAGTCCTCAAGATTAACCCTGAGTTCAACGGATATCGTGTCAGGTAAATCTATTCTATATTTACATGCTGATGTTGCTAATCTATATGTTGTATAGAGTGTTGTTCTTTTAAGAATAGTTTACTGACATCGTACACATATCATAAGACCGCGTGACATTTTCACTGGCCCATAAAATTATTCCCAGTTGCCATGGATCCAGTAGCCCAGCTGGCTCTGCAGTTGCAGGGATTATCCATGGAGCTGACGGACATTAAGTCCAAAGTTTTGTCTCCCTCGGAGCAAACCAGATTTGAACCTAAAGTAGCTCTCCCGGACAGGTTCACTGGTGGGCGAGACAAATTTTTTACCTTCAGGGAAGCATGTAAATTGTATTTTCGGCTTCGGCCTCGATCATCAGGGAGTGAAGAGCAGAGAGTGGGAATTGTTATCTCGCTCCTACAAGGGGACCCTCAATCCTGGGCCTTCTCCCTTCCTCCGGGATCCCCGGCTCTACAGTCAGTAGATCGATTTTTTACTGCCCTGGGTTTGGTATATGATGACCCAGATCGGGTCTCTCTTGCTGAGACAAAATTACGTAAGATACAGCAGGGAGATCGTCCGGCGGAGGAATTTGCTTCTGAGTTCCGTAGATGGGCCACAGATACTCAGTGGAATGACCCAGCTCTTAGGAGCCAGTTTTGTCATGGGCTTTCTGACAAATTAAAGGACGTTTTGGCTCAGTATGATTCTCCTCCATCACTGGAGGCTGCTATGGCCCTAGCTATCCGTACTGATAGACGGCTCCGGGAGAGGTGCGAGGTAACTCCGCCCCCTGTTGTTACTCCACCTACTACTAAAGTCCCTTATGTTGAGGTTCCCCTTGTCTGTTCGGAGGAGCCTATGCAGTTGGGAGGGACATCATTTCGTAGGAGGGGATTGGCGGTACGCCGCAGGACTAGAAGGTGTTTCTTCTGCGGGAAAGAGGGACATTTTGTTGGGGGATGTCCATCCCGTGCCTTGTTGAGCAAAAAGTCGCCGGAAAACTGTTAATCCCAGGTTGTGTGGTGGACGACAACCTGGGAGTATGTATTTCGTCCGCTAGTTCTTCTCAGTTCCTTGTACCAGTGGAGGTGGTGGTTGGTACGAGAGTGGAGAGATTTTCTGTTCTTCTTGATAGTGGGTCCGGGGCTAATCTGGTTGACGCTCAGTTTGCTCAGGCTCAAGGTATGCATCTGAGTGTATTGGTCAAACCGATCCCTATATTCTCCATTGACGCCAGGCCTCTCGGCCAAGGTAGCTTTGTTCATGAGGTTCATAACATTGACCTTCGGGTAGGGGCAATACATAGGGAACTATTATCTTGTTATGTGTTGGAGGGTCTACCTACTCCTATTGTGTTGGGACTTCCTTGGTTGGTTAAACATAACCCTGTGATTAATTGGCAGTCCAGAGATATAAGCCAATGGGGGGAGTTTTGCAAAAGTAACTGCATGAACACAGTCATCAGTGCGGTCGTGCCTAGTACTTTGCCTCCTTTTTTGGAGGACTTTGGGGATGTGTTCTCTGAGGAGGGGTGTCAGGAGTTGCCTCCTCATCGCGTGTATGACTGCTCTATTAATTTACTTCCTGATGCTAAGTTACCTAAAGCTAGGTTATATAACCTTTCTGGTCCTGAGAGGCAGGCTATGAAAGATTATATTTCGGAAAGTCTGGCCAAAGGGCATATTAGACCTTCATCTTCCCCAGTGGCCGCGGGGTTCTTCTTTGTGAAGAAAAAAGATGGAGGCCTACGCCCTTGCTTGGATTTCCGCGAACTTAATCGGATTACTGTTCGAGATCCGTATCCACTCCCTCTGATTCCTGATCTCTTCAATCAAATTGTTGGCGCCAAATGGTTCTCTAAATTGGATCTCAGGGGGGCGTATAATCTGATTAGGATAAAAGAGGGGGATGAGTGGAAAACGGCGTTTAACACGCCGGAGGGACATTATGAGAACCTTGTCATGCCTTTTGGTCTGACTACTGCACCAGCAGTATTCCAACATTTTGTTAATGACATTTTTCGTCATCTGGTGGGGCTGTTTGTGGTCGTATATTTGGATGACATTTTAATTTACTCACCAGATCTTGTGTCTCACCAGGAGCATGTGAGACAGGTGTTGCAGATCTTGCGAGACAATAAACTATACGCCAAACTGGAAAAGTGTGTATTCGCCGTACAGGAACTTCAGTTTTTGGGTTTCTTGGTGTCAGCCTCCGGTTTCCGTATGGACCCTGAAAAGGTGAGAGCAGTGCTTGAATGGGATCAGCCAGAGGATCTTAAGGCTCTGCAGCGTTTTCTGGGGTTTGCTAACTACTACCGGAAATTTATTTGTAATTTCTCATCTGTTGTCAAACCTCTCACTGACATGACAAGAAAAGGGACGGATTTTTCTAAATGGTCGGACAAAGCTTGCCAAGCTTTTTCCTCTTTGAAAAAATGTTTTGCTTCGGCACCCGTTCTCATCCAACCAGATGCATCACAGCCGTTCGTTGTGGAGGTGGACGCGTCTGACGTAGGGGTGGGTGCAATATTGTCCCAGGGTCCGTCCCTGGTAAATGGCATCCGTGCGCTTTCTTTTCTAAAAAATTGTCGTCCGCCGAAAGGAATTATGATATCGGCAATAGGGAACTTTTGGCCATTAAGTTGGCTTTTGAAGAATGGCGTCACTTTTTGGAGGGGGCAGTCCACCCGGTCACCGTCATTACTGATCACAAGAACCTGCTGTATTTGGAATCTGCTAAGCGTCTGAATTCCAGACAAGCTCGATGGTCGTTGTTTTTTACCAGGTTTAATTTTGTTGTCACTTATCGCCCTGGATCTAAGAATGTTAAGGCGGATGCCTTGTCTCGCAGTTTCCCAGGGGCCGGGAAAATGGATGACCCGATTCCTATCCTTCAGGAGGGGGTGGTAGTGTCGGCTGTATGTTCTGAGCTTGAGGAGGAGGTGTTAGAGGCTCAGGGGGACGCCCCTGCAGGACCTCCAGGGAGACTGTTTGTCCCAAATCAGTTGAGACAAAAGGTTATTGAGGCACATCATAATTCTGCTTTAGCAGGACATCCAGGGAGTAAGGCTACTTTAGATCTCCTTTCTCGCCGGTTTTGGTGGCCTAACGTTAATAAAGATGTTTTAACTTTTGTCGCGTCCTGTGGGGTTTGTGCTCGCTCTAAGACCCCTCATACCCGTCCGTCTGGGACCCTCTTACCCTTGAAACTTCCGGAGCGTCCATGGACTCATTTGTCTATGGACTTCATCACGGACCTTCCTCAGTCGTCAGGGAAGACTGTCATACTGGTGGTTTTTGACAGGTTCAGTAAGATGGCACATTTCATTGCTCTTCCTGCCCTCCCTAATGCTAAAACTCTGGCGCAGGTGTTCATTGGGGAGATTGTGAGACTTCATGGGTTGCCTTCTGATGTGGTGTCAGATAGGGGGTCTCAGTTTGTGTCCAAGTTTTGGAGGGCATTTTGTTTACGTCGGGGGATGCAATTGTCATTTTCCTCGGCTTTTCATCCGCAGACCAATGGTCAGACAGAGCGTCTGAATCAAAGCCTAGAGACTTATCTTCGGTGTTTTGTCTCAGAGAACCAGGAGGACTGGTCTTCTTTCTTGCCTCTGGCAGAGTTCGCTCTTAACAACAGGCGGAGCGAGTCCACTGGTAAGTCCCCGTTTTTTGGGGCATATGGTTTTCATCCCCAGTTTTGTACATTCAATGGGGGGGGCCCTTCTGGGGTTCCTGAGGAGGAGCGTTTCTCGTCGTCACTTGCTTCAGTGTGGAGAGGTGTATTGAATAATCTGAGTGCTATGGGGAACCGTTATAAACGTATGGCTGATAGGAGGAGAGTTTCTGGTCCAGATCTTAATGTGAACGATCTGGTATGGTTGTCTACCAGGAATATAAAACTTAAAGTTCCCTCCTGGAAGCTGGGCCCCAGATTCATCGGGCCGTACAGGATCAGTTCCATAATTAATCCTGTGGCATTTCGTCTGGACCTCCCTCCTACGTTTAAAATTCATAATGTGTTCCACAAGTCATTACTTAAGAGGTACGTGGCACCAGTCATACCATCACCTCTACCTCCTCCTCCAGTGGTGGTCAATGGTAACTTGGAGTTTCAAGTGTCAAAGATCATTGACTCACGTCTGAATCGCCGGTCCCTTCAGTACTTGGTGCATTGGAAGGGGTATGGTCCAGAGGAGAGGACGTGGGTTCCTGCGTCTGACATTAACGCAGATCGTTTAGTGCGGACCTTCCACAGAACTCACCCGGGCAAACCTGGCCCTGAGGGTCCGGAGGCCCCTCGTAGAAGGGGGGGTACTGTCATGTGTGCATCGCCACGAAGATCGTCGCGGTTGCACATTCTGACTTCTCACAGCTGAGTTGCTGTTTCTTTGTGTTTGGCAGTTAGGGAGTTAATTCTGTCTGTGCTCAGTTCTAGGACTGGGTGCAGTTTCTCCCGGCTGCAATTAATTATTTGTTGATTGGTTTCCTTTAAATCTCTGGTTGTCTGTGTTGGGAGTTGCCAGTGAAATTCTTCATGCAGACCACAGATAGGATTGTATCTGTATAGACTTAAGTTAAAGAGCTCCTTAGTTGTTTTAAGCTCACCTTGCTTAGAGTTTAATATCCCAGATCATTTATGTTCCTTCTGTGTTTGAGTGTGTATGCAAGTCTGTGTTTTCTCCAGTCTGTCTTATATGTCTAATCTGTGTATTTAGCAGAGATCAGCCCATATCCCTTTGGTGGTAATCAGAATCCTTCTTAGGACTGATTACAGGGTTCAGGGACTGATAGGAGACAGGGTTAGGCTGGAGACTTGGACCTCTGAACCATTATCAGTACCTCCAAGGTGAGGGATTAGTTAGGACCCCAGTTTAGGGTCAGGTTAGACCCCCGGTCCTCCTCTTTCCTGTGACAGTGTATCAAGTCCTCAAGATTAACCCTGAGTTCAACGGATATCGTGTCAGGTAAATCTATTCTATATTTACATGCTGATGTTGCTAATCTATATGTTGTATAGAGTGTTGTTCTTTTAAGAATAGTTTACTGACATCGTACACATATCATAAGACCGCGTGACAAGTGAATTGCACCCCTCGATCCGAAATAACCTCATCCGGTACTCCATGTAAGCGAAACACATCTTTAATCATCAAATCTGATGTCTGTTTTGCAGTGGGTAAGCCGACACAAGGAATAAAATGAGCTGCCTTTGTTAAACGATCAACCACCACTAGAATGGTGTTTTTCCCTTGAGAGGTTGGTAACTCCACAATGAAGTCCATAGAAATGGATCCCCACGGGCGGGACGGGGTGGGAAGAGGTTGTAACAGACCAGTTGGTGAGGAGCGAGGTGTTTTGCATCTTGCACAGACTTCACATGAAGTGACATAGTTTAAAACATCCTTCCTGCAAGTGGGCCACCAAAAGAAACGAGAAAGAAATTCCTGTGTCTTTAGAATTCCTCTATGCCCAGCTATCTTGGAATCGTGAATGAGTTGCAATACTCTCAATCTGACTGTTTCAGGAATATACAGACGTTGTCCCAGAATCCACACACCATTCTTAAAGACAAGACTTACGTCCCTTGGGGGTTGTGCCAACAAGGAATCCGCATGGTATGCTTCCTTGATGTCCTTAAGTAGGTCTTGATTATGAATCACTCCCAGGAATCTAGAGTCAGGAAGAATAGTCTTAGGAGGAGCAAGTGGACGGGTCTCTGCTGAATGAATCCTAGAGAGTGCATCAGCCTTTCCATTGCGCGATCCTGGTCTATAAGAAATGACAAAATTAAATTGGTTTAAGAAAAGATTCCAGCGAGCCTGGCGAGGAGTCAGGCACTTAGCCGACCTGATAAATTCAAGGTTACGATGGTCTGTCAGGACGACTATTTGCTGTGCAGCTCCCTGAAGAAGGTGTCTCCATTCTTTGAAGGCGGCAATAATGGCCAACAACTCTCTATTGCCCACATCGTAGTTCCTCTCAGCCGAAGACAACTGCTGGGAAAAGAAGGCACAGGGATGCAAGACATTCTTCTCACCTGTTCTCTGAGAGAGTATAGCTCCAACGGCACAATCTGAAGCATCCACCTCTATTATGAAGGCAAGTTCGGGGTTGGGATGTACCAAGATAGGTGCGGTGGTAAATTTATCTTTTAGACGAGAAAATGCTTCCTGGGCTTGGGGAGTCCAGGAGAACCTAGACTCTTTCCGGGTAAGTTGGGTGATAGGTGACACTACCTCAGAGAAATTCCTAATGAAACGTCTATAGAAATTGGCAAACCCGATGAAGCGCTGCACCTCCTTCACATTTCTAGGACTTGGCCAATCCTTGATGGCTTGGGTCTTACTTCCATCCATACTAATTCCTTGTGTAGACAGTACATACCCAGAAATTGAATTTCGGTCCTATGGAATTCACACTTTTCAAGTTTGATGTAAAGATGGTTTTGTCTTAGACGTTCCAAGACCATTCTCACATGTCCATGATGTTCCTCTGTGGAGTTAGAAAAAATTAGAATATCATCCAAATAAATCACCACGAATGTATCTAGGAGATCCCTGAAGATGTCATTCACCAAGTGTTGGAAAGTGGCTGGGGCGGTACTCAGACCAAAAGGCATAACTAGATATTCAAAGTGTTCATAGCGTGACCTGAATGCAGTCTTCCATTCATCCCCAGGTCTAATACGGACCAAGTTATAGGCCCCACGGAGATCCAATTTAGAGAAAATTTTGGCATGCCGCACTCTCTCCAATAACTCAGGGATTAAAGGCAATGGATAACGGTTTCTAATAGTAACCTTATTGAGTTCCCTATAGTCTACGCAGGGTCTCAGAGATCCATCTTTCTTCTTCACAAAGAAGATGGGTGCACCTGCAGGAGATGAAGAGGGGCGTATGAAGCATTTGGCTACATTTTCGTCTATGTAATCCTTTAAAGCCTTTAGCTCAGGCCCCGCCAGGGGGTAGATCTTACCAAAAGGTATCTCTACTCCAGGCAATAATTCAATTGGACAATCATATGGACGGTGAGGGGGAAGCTGGTCAGCGTTCTTCTTGTCACATAAATCCACATAGTCCTGGTATACAGCTGGTAGTTCAGGGACTGACATGGTTCCTTTAGGAACAGAGCAAGCTGAAACTTCTGGACTCATCTGTTTCTCTGGAAAGTGTAATTCCTTGGTCTCCCAGTTAATGGTAGGGTTCTGAGCCTGCAGCCATGGTAGCCCTAGAATAATGGGAAAGTGGGGAGAAGAGATAAGCATAAAGGACAGTTTCTCTTGATGATCTTTACCCATAAGGACCCTTAAAGGCTCCGTTTCCTGATCCACTGGTCCAGAGGTCAGCAGGGAGCCATCCACAGTTTCCATCTGTACTGGAGTAGCCTTCTTCACTGAACGTATCCCCTGTTTCAGAGCAAAGGAGACATCCATAAAATTCCCACTTGCCCCTGAGTCGATCATAGCAGAGCTAGACACCCAGACTGAGTTAACCCAGAGTTTGATGGAAAGGAAGCAATGAGAATTGTTTTTCCTACAACTCAGCTGGGACACCGCTGAGGAAACTTGAAAAATTGCAGCGTTTACACAGTCATCGTCCTCAGAAGTAACGGAGTTTAAGTCCGAGAAATCAAGATCTGTTGCTGCAGATCTCTCTGGAGCCTGAGGCTCGGACCTGACAGATCTCCTCTCGCAACACTCACAGTGAATGAGTGCTGCAGTAGTCTTACGAGAACTGCTGGGGCAGTTTATAATGAAGTGCCCTGACTTACCACAATAGAAACATAGATTTTCCTTAAAACGATGTTCCTTGCGTGCATCACTAACCCGTCTTTGTAAAGAGTCTACCTGCATGGGTTCAGGTTCAGGTTCCATGTGATCCTACTCAAAGGTTCCTTAGCTGGGGAGGAAGGTAGGAAAAGGTTAGTGCGATTGCTTTCGAACCATCTCTCTTGCCTGCGTTCAGTCAGGCGAGCATCAATACGGATGCAGTAGTTAATAAAGTCACCTAACGCAGTGGGAGGGTCGGCACGAGCAAGTTCATCCTTAATTAGTGGAGACAACCCCTTTCGAAAAATAGATTTTTTGGCGGAACTGTCCCAGGTGGTATCAAGGGCCCATCTCCTGAAATCCAAGGCATATTCGGCTACCGAGTGCTTACCTTGGCGCAAAGTTAACATGGCTGCTTCAGCTGTTGCACCTCGATTGGGGTCATCAAACACCTGCCCCATGGCTGAAAAGAAAGCATCAAGATGATCCAAACATTCATCCTCAGTCTCAATCAGAGGGTTTGCCCACATCAAAGCCTTGTTGGTAAGTAACATAATTATAGTAAGCACTTTAGATCGTTCAGTGGGAAATTGTGAAGCATGTGCAGAAAAAAACAGATTGCATTGATTAATAAATCCCTGAATTTTTCACGTTCACCGCCAAAACGAAAAGGGGGCAACTTGGGAATCCCAGAACTTGGGGCTACGGCAGGAGCCTGGACTCGCTCCTCTAGAACCTCAATCCTGGCTCGCAAATCCTGGGCAGTCTGTCCAAACACTTGCAAATTGTGATTAGTGAGGTCCTGTAGGTTTGTAAAACGGGTTTTTATAGTCTGTAAATCTGCAAGGATATTATCAGTCACTCCGCAAAGTTCCTTTATGCGGGCCTCCATTTTCCAGATCTTTTAAGACAGGAGTACTGGAAGGAGAGGAGAAAAGAAAAAAAAAACAATAGTGTTTACCTGTGGTAACACTGCAGAGAGAAAAAAAAAATTAAGGGAACTGCTCACCTGGAATGGTTGTGAGAAGTCACAACCACTATCATCACAGAAAGTTCAACCGGACATCTGATATCCACAGTTACAGCAGACACAAAAGAGGGAAGAGAAAAAAAAAAAACAATAGTGTTTACCTGTGGTAACACTGCAGAAAAAAAAACTTAAGGGAATTGCTCACCTGGAATGGTTGTGAGAAGTCACAACCACTGTCATCACAGAAAGTACAACTGGACGTCTGATATCCACAGTTACAGCAGACACAGCCTTCCCAGACCAGCAGACACTAACGTTTTGGCTTCAGAATTGTCACGCTGTATAGCAGATATATATATGTGATGTCAGTAATCTATATCAAAAGGGCAACATACTATATAACATGCGCATAGATATATTATAACATGGATTTACCTGATAGAATGTCCAGTGGGTCAAAACGGAATCCGTTATACGCTGTCTCCGGCTAGAGGGTGACCGGGGTCTAAGCTGACCCTGAACTGGGGTCCTAACTAATCCCTCTACCTGGAGGTACTGTTAAAGGTACAGAGGTCCAGGCCACCAGCGTAAACCCTGTCTCCTATCAATCCCTGCCAACTGTATTCTAGTCCTAAGAAGGACCCTGAATACCACCAAAGGGAATGAACAGGTAACGGATAATGAACAGAAAGACATACAAGAAAGAGAAGGAATAAAGTAAATAAAGTCTTACATACAACACTCACACACAGTAGGAACACCTAAGGTCTCAGAGATAAACTATAAGCTGTAAGAGTAAAAACAACTAATGAACTCTTAGCTTAAATATTCTCAGAACCGATCCAGACTGCTGAACTACATGAATGCTTTCACCGGCGTCTAACACCCAGACTGGCAGAAATATAAAGGAAACTAATTAGAACATAATCAAAAGCAGCCGGGCGAGGCTGCACCTAGCCTTAGCAAAGAGCTAGGAAAAATTAACTCTCACATTACCAAAAAAAAAAGAAACAGAAGCTCAGCTGTGAGAAGTCAGAATGTGCAATCGCGACGATCTTTGTGGCGATGCACCCATGACAGTACCCCCCCTTCTACGAGGGGCCTCCGGACCCTCATGACCAGGTCTGTCCGGGTGAGTTGTGTGAAAGGTCCGTCCACGTTATCATTGACCACCACTGAAGGAGGAGGTAGAGGTGACGGTATGACTGGTGCCACATACTTTTTAAGTAATGACTTATGAAACACATTATGAATTTTAAACGTAGGAGGGAGGTCCAGACGAAATGCCACAGGATTAATTATGGAACTGATCCTGTACGGCCCGATGAATCTGGGACCCAACCTCCAGGAGGGAACTTTAAGTTTAATATTCCTGGTAGACAACCACACCAGATCATTCACCTTCAGATCTCGACCAGAAACTCTCCCCCTATCAGCCATCCGTTTGTAACGGTTCTCCGTAACCTTCAGTCTTAACTGATCTGGAACTATCAGTCTCCCTGGAAGTCCCACAGGGGCGTCCCCTGAGCCCCCAATACCTCCCCCTCAAGCTCAGAGCATACAGCTGACACCACAACTCCCTCCTGAGGAATAGGAACCGGATCATCCATCCTCCCGGTCCCTGGGAAAGTACGAGATAAGGCATCAGGAAGCAACTTTATTGAGCAGTCATATGCGCGATGAGGAGGTAACTCTTTACACCCCTCCTCTGAGAACATCTCCCCAAAGTCCTCCAGAAAAGGAGGCAAAGTCCTAGGCACAACTGCACCGATGACCGTGCTCATGCAGTTATTCTTGCAAAATTCACCCCACTGGCTTATCTTTCTGGATTGCCAATCAATCACTGGGTTATGTTTAGCCAACCAAGGAAGTCCCAACACAATAGGAGTAGGTAGACCCTCCAACACATAACAAGACAATTGCTCTTTATGCATTGCCCCTACTCGAAGATCTATGTTATGAACAGCTTGAACCAAGCTACCTTGACCAAGAGGTCTAGAATCAATAGAGAGTATAGGGACCGGTTTGGCCAATACACTCAGTTGCATACCATGCACCTGGGCAAACCGAGCGTCCACAAGATTAGCCCCGGACCCACTATCAAGAAAAACAGAAATCCTCTCAGTTCTAGTACCAATCACCACCTCCGCAGGCACGATAAACTGAGAGGGATTTGGGGACGAAATACAGACTCCCAGGTTAACTCCTTTGCTCAAAGAGGCCCGGGATGGACACCCCCAACAAAATGTCCCTCTCTCCCGCAAAAGAAACACCTTCTAGCCTTGCGGCACACCGCCGATTCCCTCCTACAAAATGATGTCCCTCCCAACTGCATGGGTTCCTCAGAACAGACCAGGGGAACCTCAGTATAAGGGACTTTAGTAGTAGGTGGAGTCATCATGGGGGGCGGAGTTACCTCGCGTCTTCCCCGAAGTCGTCTATCAATGCGAATAGCGAGGGCCATAGCAGCCTCCAGTGATGGAGGAGAATCATACTGAGCCAACACATCTTTTAATTTGTCAGACAACCCTTGACAAAACTGGCTCCTAAGAGCTGGGTCATTCCACTGAGTATCTGTTGCCCATCTACGGAACTCAGAAGAATATTCCTCCGCTGGACGATTTCCCTGCCGTATTTTACGTAACTTTGTTTCAGCAAGGGAAACTCGATCCGGATCATCATATACCAGACCCAGGGCAGTAAAAAATCGATCCACTGACTGGAGATCTGGGGAGCCTGGAGGAATAGAGAACGCCCAAGATTGAGGGTCCCCTTGTAAGAGCGAGATAACAATTCCCACCCTCTGCTCTTCACTCCCAGATGACCGAGGCCGCAGCCGAAAGTACAATTTACATGCCTCCCGGAAAGTAAAAAATTTGTCCCGCCCACCAGTGAACCTGTCCGGGAGAGCAACCTTAGGTTCAGATCTGGTTTGCTCTGGGAGGGACAAAACCTTGGACTTAAAGTCTGCAAATTCCATGGACAACCCCTGCAACTGCCGGGCCAGCTGGGCTACTGGATCCATGACAGCTGGGGAGAATCTTTAGTTTGGGCCGGTGAAAATGTCACGCTGTATAGCAGATATATATATGTGATGTCAGTAATCTATATCAAAAGGGCAACATACTATATAACATGCGCATAGATATATTATAACATGGATTTACCTGATAGAATGTCCAGTGGGTCAAAACGGAATCCGTTATACGCTGTCTCCGGCTAGAGGGTGACCGGGGTCTAAGCTGACCCTGAACTGGGGTCCTAACTAATCCCTCTACCTGGAGGTACTGTTAAAGGTACAGAGGTCCAGGCCACCAGCGTAAACCCTGTCTCCTATCAATCCCTGCCAACTGTATTCTAGTCCTAAGAAGGACCCTGAATACCACCAAAGGGAATGAACAGGTAACGGATAATGAACAGAAAGACATACAAGAAAGAGAAGGAATAAAGTAAATAAAGTCTTACATACAACACTCACACACAGTAGGAACACCTAAGGTCTCAGAGATAAACTATAAGCTGTAAGAGTAAAAACAACTAATGAACTCTTAGCTTAAATATTCTCAGAACCGATCCAGACTGCTGAACTACATGAATGCTTTCACCGGCGTCTAACACCCAGACTGGCAGAAATATAAGGAAACTAATTAGAACATAATCAAAAGCAGCCGGGCGAGGCTGCACCTAGCCTTAGCAAAGAGCTAGGAAAAATTAACTCTCACATTACCAAAAAAACAAAGAAACAGAAGCTCAGCTGTGAGAAGTCAGAATGTGCAATCGCGACGATCTTTGTGGCGATGCACCCATGACAAGAATCTTGTAATGTATGTAGTACAGTTCATATAGCGTCTTGTGCTTGGGTGCGATGAAAATACATGAGACACAGGTTTGATATAGAAGGTCTTGTATTACTTCATACAAGTGGCAAAAATAGTCACACAGTTTGCAGATACAGAAGCAGGAGACACAGCAGGCCAGAGTAACTTAAGCTCAGCAATCACTCTCCACAACAGGTTCAGGATCTTCTTCTCTGTTACCGTAAGTCCATGCAAACGTGGATCTTTCAAAGAGCAGGGTTCCAGAGTCCACAAGTGTTCAGAGTTCCTCAGTAGGAATAGCTGGAGTACATAGTCCAAGGCTTCCAGGAGTCAGGTCACAGGTTCACTGCAGGCTAGATTCTGAAGCACTAATTGCTCAGCTGTGGCTGCTTAAGAAGCAAAAGGAGAGAATCAGGGCGGGAACATGAAAGCTGAAAACTCCATATTGACTGAGGGCAAGATAGCTGCAGCAAGACAGAAAGCAAAATGGCTGACGGAAAACTGAGTTTCAAGAACATGTACAAAGAACCTTACACTTTCCTTTCTTCTGATATAAGCAACGTCAGAGGTTACTTGGCATTGGATATCCCAATAATTGAGATAGTTATGGGGGGGTATAGGGCCAGTTAATGTCTAGAGCCCTGCATAGGCATAAAATACCTGTTGGTCAAGCAATTGTCTGGCCAACTGCTATCTCCCCCGACCCTCCTTTACAGAGGAATACTTGGCTCGGGCCGAGCGCTCCTATGTTCTCCATAACAGAGCCACTGCCAGATCCCTTTTGCCTATATGATGAGATACTATTCAAGACCCATGACAGACGGGGGCCCTTTCGGACATTTTGCAATTTGCAACAATGATCAGTCAAGGCAGAGTGGGCATAATGTGGGCACTGCAAGATATAAGGATATAATAGACCTGACCTCTGTACACGGTATAACTCCAGACACATGACTTGTACAGATATCGAAACTTGAAATTTCATGGTTCTGCAATTACAGTAATCACAATCAATAGTCACGAAGGCTTTGGACACAGTCATTAAAATCAGCATATATGTGAATTATAGAAGACTGCAATATCAAGCACAACCTGTAATATCAAAGTACAAACCTGTGCTAGAGTGCAGCTGTTTCCTAAAAATGGGGAATCTTTTTTCTGAAGATCGCCAATCACAGATTACCCGGCCACCATCTTGACCGTCTTTCCCATATACAAGAGCATTTGCTTGGCTCAAATACAAGAAGTAATACAGGCAAATACTTATCTATCATACAGGGCATACAGAGAAATCATGGGGCTTCATAGCAGAAGTTTTATTGAAAAAAAAATCCTTAATATTCTGCGGAGCCAAAAAAGAGCCTATCTCACAAATTTGCAGTCCTTACAAAGTAATTTTTTTTCCTACTGAAGCCCTTAAATTGCCATCATAAAGTATGATGCTAACTATAGTGTCCCCCCGAACACGTATGATACTCACACAGTGAATTCTCCCACACTACTCTGCACACACACGGTACAATGACCCTAGTGTACCCCCCTCCCCCGGCAAGGTATGGTGACCCCAACACAGTATGATTCCCGAAATGTGATAGCCACACAGCCGTCCATATGTATAATGGGTCTTCATACAGTATAATGGCCCCGTCCACACAGTATCATTCCCAATACAACCATCTACACTGTATAATGGCCCCACTTGCCCTTAAAATAATGTAATGGCTCCCACTCAGCCCTCCAAACAGCATACTCACTCCCACACAGCCCTCTACACAGTATTATGGACAATAAAAACCTTCACACTGTATAATCACTTACATACAGTATAATAGCGCCCCATAGCCCTCCAAACAATATAATAGCCCCCCATAGCCCTCCAAACAATATAATAGCCCCCACTTAACCTCCAAACAGTAGTATGGGCCTTACATAGCCCTCCATACAGTATTATGGGCCACACATAGTACTCCATTCAGTATTATGGGCACCACATAGCCTTCTATACAGTTTTATGGACCTCACATAGCCCTCCATACAGTATTATGGGCACCACATAACCCTCCATACAGTATTATAGGCCCCACATAGCCCTCCATACAGTATTATGGGCACTGCATAGCCCTCCATACAGTATTATAGGCCCCACATAGTCCTCCATACAGTATTATAGGCCCCACGTAGTCCTCCATACAGTATTATAGGCCCCATATAGCCCTCCATACAATATTATAGGCCCCACATAGCCCTCCATACAGTATTATTGCCACTGCATAGCCCTCCATACAGTATTATAGGCCTCACATAGTCCTCCATCCAGTATTATGGGCCCCACATAGCCCTCCATACAGTATTATAGGCCCCACATATCCCTCCATACAGTATTATAGGCCCACATAGTTCTCCATACAGTATTATAGGCCCCACAAAGTCCTCCATACAGTATTATGGGTACCACATAGTCCTCCATACAGTATTATGGGCACCACATAGTCCTCCATACAGTACTATGGGCACCACATAGCCCTCCATACAGTTTATAGGCCCCACATAGTCCTCCATACAATATTATTGGTACCACATAGCCCTCCATACAGTATTATGGGTACCACATAGTCCTCCATACAGTATTATGGGCACCACATAGCCCTCTATACAGTATTATGGGCACCACATAGCCCTCCATACAATATTATTGGTACCACCTAGCCCTCCATACAGTATTATGGGCACCACATAGTCCTCCATACAGTATTATGGGCACCACATAGTCCTCCATACAGTATTATGGGCACCACATAGTCCTCCATACAGTATTATAGGCCCAACATAGTCCTCCATACAGTATTATAGGCCCCACATAGTCCTCCATACAGTATTATAGGCCCCACATAGTCCTCCATACAGTATTATAGGCCCCACAAAGTCCTCCATACAGTATTATGGGTACCACATAGTCCTCCATACAGTATTATGGGCACCACATAATCCTCCATACAGTACTATGGGCACCACATAGCCCTCCATACAGTATTATAGGCCCCACATAGTCCTCCATACAATATTATTGGTACCACATAGCCCTCCATACAGTATTATGGGTACCACATAGTCCTCCATACAGTATTATGGGCACCACATAGCCCTCTATACAGTATTATGGGCACCACATAGCCCTCCATACAGTATTATAGGCCCCACATAGTCCTCCATACAATATTATTGGTACCACCTAGCCCTCCATACAGTATTATGGGCACCACATAGTCCTCCATACAGTATTACGGGCACCACATAGTCCTCCATACAGTATTATGGGCACCACATAGTCCTCCATACAATATTATGGGCACCACATAGCCCTTCATACAGTATTATGGGCACCACATAGCCCTTCTTACAGTATTATGGGCACCACACTTACTCACGGGCCCAATAGCAGGCGCATGGTCTGCCGCCATTGTCGGTACACCACTGCATCATGTAGTACCATCAGAGAAGTGTCTGATTGGCTACAAATTTATTCTGCAGCAGGATAGCGACTCCAAACATACAACCAATGTCATTAGGAACTATCTTCAGAGTAAAAAAGAACGAGGAGTCCTGGAAGTGATGATCCGGCCCCCACAGAGCCCTGATCTCAACATCATCCAGTCTGTCTGGGATCACATGAGGAGACAGAAGGATTTTCACAAACCTCATACACAGAAGATCTGTGGTTACTTTTCCCAGGTGTTTGGAACAGCTTCCCTGCTGAGATCCTTCAAAAACTGCGTGTAAGTATAAGTTTCCAGAAAAACTGGTGTAGGCGACAGGCAGTCACCAAACATTGATGTGATTTAGATATCTCTTTTGCATTTTCTGTTATATCTTATTCATTTTGTTAATTGATAAAAATAAACTATTGACACTTTTATTTTTTAAAATAATCTTAGTCTGCTACATATATTCTTTCTTTGTCTGCCTTTGTCCAAGGTCCTGCTGTAAAGTTAATCTCTACAACTGCTACAGTATTTGCAGCTCAGACAAGATGGCCAGCCCTCATAATAAAATAAAAATATAATTATAAAAAAAACAGATTAGAACAAAGTTTACTATTTCAGTATAAATCTTTAAAATTTGGCAAATAATAAGGTATGATTAAATCTGAAACCAAATGAGACACAAACCGCCAAAACATGTTGAATATTTGATGTAAAGTAATTGTGAAAGTCTCTTTTTGTCTCAGTGTTTTGTGTTTGTGCAAAAAACAATATTATGTTACAGCATATATTTACTAACAGAGAAGACTTGTTGCGGGACTGACATTGATTTCCTCTGTTCATCTCTTCTATGGCAGCCTTTGACACTTAAAAAATAAGTTTTGTAATTTCAAGGGAAGATGACAACTCGGATACACTGCAGTTTGTGCTATATTCATGCTTCCTGTGCTGTACAGATCACTTTTCAGCAGTCTCATTATCATCTCAGACAGGATTACAATGTCAGATAACTCATTTAAAAATACATAACACTGAATCCATTACTCAAGATTGCTGATGGCACAGCTCACCTCCTGTCTCTTTCTTCACAATGACCTTTGCCCAGATTAGAACATGCACAGATAAGTGTTCTATACAAACAAATAGGATCTGAGTCAATTATTTGCTGTTCATGTAGGACTCACATCTATATTTATTTAAATTAAATAAAAATATATTTAAAAAAATATATTTGCATGTTCTGTAGTGGGAGTGTATTAGTTACATCTTCTTAAGGTATTGCCACACTAAGCTATCCCGCTAGCGATCTCGTTAGCGATGCATACTAATGAGATCGCTAGCGGGATTGTTTCTATATCGCTAAATGCTGCCGCATTTAGCGATATAGTTAACGACGCTATCGCCGTTAGCGATCTTCTTAACGACTTTAGCGGTACAAAAGTACCGCTAAATCGCTAAGAAAAGGTGCCACACAGCGATAAGATACTTACCCAGCGGGAGCGCCAGCGATGAAATAGGGTCCGGAACGATTCCAGCGACGAGCGAGATCACAGCAGGAAGCTCGTCGCTGGAAGCTGCCGCACTGAACAATATCGCTAACGGGATCGCTAAATAGTGACGTTTTTTAGCGATCCCGTTAGCGATATTGTTTAGTGTGGCATACCCTTTACTCTGGGATCCAGCGCCGTTCTGCTTCGCTTCTCAGTGAAGTCACTGCAATTCCGACTTGCAGGCTCACTCTACCTGAATGCGTAGGACGGAAGTCCCTTTTACCATGTAAGTCTATGGAGCCTCATTCGGACGCTCCATAGACTTAAATTGTAATAGCCTTTTCTGGGTCACACAGAGCACAGCATTACCAGGAGAGTGTGGAGAGGGGGGATGTCACACAGCAGAGGAGTAGAAAGGCGCTGGACACCAGAAAGATCACCGATACGTGAGTATATTAACACACACACTACATTACTTGTGTTATGCGCGTACCACACTCACACACGGGTAAAGGGTGTAAAGAAGATTTATAAAAAGGGGAGAAGCCAGCGCCGCACATGGTCAGCATGCAATATATAAAGTGCATATGCACATATTGGATTCTAACTGTATTAAAAATGAGACATTTGGCAAATAATTGATCAATTCTTTGAGCCACCCCGCCACGACAAGGCATTCTCATATGGGGCATTTTTAAAAAAAAAACAGTTAGAAACCAATATGTGCAGATGCACTTAATGTATTACATGCTGACCATGTGCAGCGCTGGCTTCTCCCCTTTTTTTGCTTGTAAAGAAGACTTAGTATAGAGAGAATCTGCACCTACACCCAACTGGTCCCTGTACCACGGCCACTACACAGTGGACAGAGCTGAGCAGCTGCATAACTGAGCCATTCCGACTGACACCGGAAACAGTTGATCGGTGGGGGTTCCGGGCAGGGCCGGCGTCAGCACCCGGCATACCCGGGCAAGTGCCGGGGCCCTGAGTAGGCGGGGGGGCCCACTCGCCGTCGGGCACCCCGGCACCCGTTAGCGGTGCCAGCGCCGCCACTGGGCCCCCCCGCTTGCTCCGGGCCCCAGCAGCAGCTGGCGCAATACTCACCTCTCCCCGTGCCTCCGCTGCCGCAGCTCCAGGCTCCAGGGGGCGCCTGCGCCGGCGCTTCCTCTCTCACAGCAGCGCCGCTGAATGACGTCATCATTCAGCGGCCGGCTGTGGCAGAGAGAGCGCGGACGCCGGACAGGTGAGATGTGATGTGTGTGTGTGTGTGCCTGTGTGTGTGTATGTGAGAGAGTGCTGCGGTGCTGTATGTGTCATGGTGGTGAGGAGGCAATGATGATGATGATGATGGGGAGGCAATGATAATGGGAAGGCAATGATGATGATGATATTAATGGGGAGGCAATGATGAAGATAATGATGGGGAGGCAATGATAATGGGAAGGCAATGATAATGATGATGATGGGGAGGCAATGATAATGGGAAGGCAATGATGATGATGATATTAATGAGGAGGCAATGATGATGATGATGGTGAGATAATGATAATGGGGAGGCAATGATGATGGGGAGGCAATGATGATGATGATGATGGGCAGGCAATGATGATGGGGAGGCAATGATGATGATAATGGGGAGTCTTTCCACAGCGCCCTTTCCTGAGCCGTAAGAGTGCAGAACGCAGCACAGTGTAGAGGAGAGCTCCATATTTTGTATGGAGCATTATATGTGGTCCAGTATTCTGTATGGAGCATTATTTTGGGTCCAGTATTCTGTATGGAGCATTATATGGGGGATGGGGGGTGACATCCTGCATGGGGTATTATATGGGTGATGAGGGGGAGACTATGTGGTGCCCATCATATTGTATGGAGGACTGTACTGTCCAGTCTGTACTGTGCGCTGTGAGGATTTGGCGGTTTTTGAGCTATTGTACAATTTACAATAGATATCAGTCATGTAATGGAAGAAGAGAAGTGTTGGGCGTTGTGCTATACCCATATTTCTCTGCAGCATCATGAATCGTGGTCTGTGTTAAGGGGGCCCACTGAGACTCTTTCGCCCGGGGCCATAAAAACCTGGAGCCGGCCCTGGTTCTGGGTGTCGCACCCCCACCGATCAGCCTTTAATGACCAATCCTAATGATTGGCCATCAATGTTATAGTCCCGGACAACCCCTTTAATAATATATGTAGGAACAGAAAGAGACATTATTAATATATGGAGCCATAGAAGGAGTTATTTGTTTTATACAGTGGCACAGGATAGGTTACTATTTATATATGGGAGCACAGCAGGAGTATTTTTATTATATGGAGTGGGATTTATTCATATATGGAGACACAGAAAGGGTTATTATTATTATATGGAGAGGGCATTATTCACATATAGACGCACAAAAGGGAGCAGCTGTAGCCTCCGAGCACCAGTCTGGTGGTGACTTCCACCAAAAGTAACCCTTGGGCCCATTCTATTCTGCTTATACCCTAGCTTGGATAGTTAAGGTCCAACCCTGGTTGGCTCTAGTCTCAGCTTGTACAGATCAGGCCTCTGCAGAGAATCTGCAATTTTAGAAAACAAGAACAATGCCGAAAGGTAATAATAAGAATGTGGTAGCAAAACACACAGTGGGTAATGATTGACGTCTACAGTAGGTTTCCCTTTCTTCTACTGTATACACATGACTGGTAAAACTTGTGCCTGAATGTGATTATCAGGCACAGAGGTGAATTTGAGGCCCCATTTCTAATTTTTCTTAGTGAACTGGGAAAAATTAGGTTATGGTAAATTCATTTTTCCAACATAGTAAAAAAAAATTAATGTGTTATATGCAAAACGTATCGAAAAGAAAGATTTCCAATCTGTATCTTGGGGAGAATCTTGATCCTGATTACATTTTACAATTATTATATAGGAAGATAATCCAAGATGGTTTATGCCTTCCCTTAATAGGTAAAGTGTACCTAGCGTATGACATTACATTCCACACTTCATTCCTGTAGACTGAGATAACCAAAACCAGGTGAACGGTTCCTTCCGTGCTTTTCTAAGTGGCATTGCTAACGAAATAAGGTCTAGAAATCCCCTTTTGTCCTTTAGTTTGTGCCATGAGTAATAAATGTGCCAAAAGATATAAACATGAGTCATATCTAGAGATATGTGGGCAGTAAACAGATGAGCGGATTTGTTTGCAGTGAAAACACTCGAACCGTTGAGCCGGTTGGTTCATCTGTGTTCCCTACATGACACTATATGGCAAAAAGAAGAAAATACTTCCACGCATATTCTTTGAATTTCCTTAGTAAAAAGCGAAAGTTGACTATTAGTGCATAGGTTGACTTTTATGATAGAGTAATAATCAGGGTTGTCAAGGCCTATGATATTGTCCTATCTTAGGGATCTCATAGGGATAAGTCATCAATATCATACACCTGGTTAACCCTTTTAAGAAAAAGAAGAATTTTCTAGGGATAGACCTTGAATATCATACACCTGGACAACCACATTATTGCATACATTCTCTTTCACAAGTAGTTTTTAAATATTGAATAAATCTAGGTCGCTCTTTAATACCTTTCACTTAGTATAGCGGTAAAAGTAACTTTAACATTGGGATTTTTAATGAGAATATGCCTGCAGGTTTTGCTTTGTAATCTGAGAGCAGCACAATGTAGGGGAAGAGATCCTGATTCCAGCGACGTATCACTTACTGGGCTGTGTGCTGTTATTTACAGTAAGTCAAATCAGTGTTTTATCAGCAGGAAATGATCACTACAGGACTAGCTGCCCCTTGCCTCCTAGTCAACTGCTCTTTGTAACCACACACACACACACACACTCACTCACACACTGATTAGCAGTTTTCCTTCAATGTGCACAGAAAGCTGTCAATCATTGATGTGGACAGGGTTATACAGAACTCCGCATTCTGAGCACCGCTAGATCTGCAGCGCAGAAAACAGTGCATTCAGTGATGCATCCCTGGAATCCAGTATCTCTTCCCCAAATCATGCTGCTTTCAGACAGGGTAGCAAAAACCTGATGACAGATTTGAGCCCATTATCTATTGGCATAGGTGATACATTGTTTCACTGAAGAACCCTTTAACTCTACTCTTCTTTCCTGGTGTCCTTCCTCTGCTGATCTAATCTAGTATTTTTCCTCTATTTTTCTTTTCTAGTGTCTTTTCTCAACTCTTCTAGTGTATTCCCCTTTTGTCACTTTACTTTTCTAGTTACTATGGTTTTTATCATGTCTCTATTATTCTATTAAAGTATCTTTCCTCTTGCTATTATTATAGCATTTTTATTCTACTCTTCTAGGGTATTTCCTCTATGCCTCTGTTTTGGTATTTTCCTCCATTGTAGTACCATTCCTCTATTTTTCCATTCTAATGCCTTCCCTCTACTCTTCTGTTATGGTATTTTTTATTCTACTCTTTCGTTATAGTATTTTTTTATACTGTGTTTCCTTTATGATTTTGTTATAATATCTTCCCTCTGCTAGTCTAGTCCCTTTACTGTAGATTCCTATTTTAGTGCTTTGACTCATCTATTCTATGGCCTTCCTCCTCTATTTTAGTGTCGTTCCTCAACTCTTCCATTTTAGTGTTTACTCTTCTGTTTTAGTGCCTTTACTCTGCCAGTTCCTTTTCTCTTCAAGGCATTTCCTCTCACCTTCTATTCTAGAGTTTTTCTATTCTAGGGTTTTTCCTCTTCTATTCTAGTACATTTACTCTACTTTTCTGTTGAATCCCCGTCTTATGTTGTGATCTACTACTCTGACTCTTCTATTCTTGTGTATTTCTTTTATTCTCGCTCACCTTTCCTCTACTCTTCTATTTTGGTGTCTTTACTCTTCTAATCTCGTGCTTTGACTACCCATTTTTTTTTTGTTTTTCTGTTTTTCCTTTTCTGATGTTTTGTTTTTAAGCTTAGTGTTTGGACTTTTCTATTCCAGTGTATTAGCTTTTTACATTCCAGCTCCTCTATGCTTGTATTTTTGGATTCTAGTGTCTTTCCTCTACTGTTCTTATCAAGTATTTTTCCTCCTCTGTTCTAATATCTTCTCTTAACTCTTCTAGTGCATTTCCTTTTCGTCACTTTACTTTTCCAGTTACTCTGCTTTTAACAATGTTTCTCTATTCTTCTATAAAGTATCTTTCCTCTTGCTATTGTTATAGTATTTTTCTTCTACCCTTCTATTCTAGTGTTTTTTTTCTCTACTACATTTCCTTTATGCCTTTATTATAGTATTTTCCCTCTGTCGAGTCCCTTTACTCTAGGTTTCTCTTTTAGTGATTTGACTCTTGTTGTGTTTTTCCTCCTCTCTTTTGTTTCAGTGTCTTTCCTCTTATCTTCTAGTCTATTTCCTCTACATTTCTATTACAGTATTTTCTCTCTATATTTTCTCTCTATATAGTACATTTACTTTACGTTTCTAAGAAAATTTACTCTACTTTTCTATTCTAGTCCCTTCTCTTGTGATCTATTACTCTTCTATTCTTGTGTATTTCTTTTATTCTAGCTCACCTTTCCTCTACTCTTCTATTTTGGGGTCTTTACTCTTCTAATCTCGTACTTTGACTTTTCTACTCTAGTGCCTTTGTTCTTCTGTAGTGTTTTTACTTTTCTGTTGTTTTTTTTTTTAACGTAGTGTTTGGACTCTTCTATTCCAGTGTATTATCTTTTCCATTCTAGTTCCTTTATTCTTCTAATACTTGTATTTTATATTTTTGTCTCTTTTCTATACTCTCCTGTTATAGTACCTTAACTCTTCTAGTGCATCTTCTCTGCTAGTAGTTTATCTATTATCTTCTAGTGACTTTTCTCATCTATTCCAGTGCCTTTCCTGTACGCTCTTATTTTTCTGTCTCTGCATTTCAATGTTGTTGACTTAAACAACCTGCACTTCATTATCTAATCCCGGACAGGCTGAAACACATCTTTTTTGCAGGTGTATGCGGCTCTGTGCCAGGGCACATATGTGAGATACTCTAAAAACTAAATGGGTGTGACAATAACTTTGTTTTCTTATGTACAGGGAGAAATGAAAAACGAATACAAACTTTCAATGTCCTGGATTTCGACAGTGTGTAATAGCCCATTTATCAGCTATTTTCTATGGCATCTGCATTAAAAGGGCTATTATCTAACCTTTGAAATAAAATAAAAACAACATCAAATATTCTAAAAAAATGCAAAAAAATTAATTTATACTTCACCACTGATCCATCAAAAATATCCTACATAATGTCTGTTCACAAGCTTCTACCATGTGATATAATAGCCAATCAGTGATCTTAGTGGTCATAGTAGCATTATGGCTACCGAGACTGAGCTGTTATGCCATTAGTATGGCCCGCGATTGCTGAGGTCACCTATTGGCTGCTGTGATCATGTGTTGACCAGTTGTAAACAGAGAGGGAGACAGATTGAAGAAATGAGTTTTTTTTATGTACAGTGGGTACGGAAAGTATTCAGACCCCTTTAAATTTTTCACTCTTTGTTTCATTGCAGCCATTTGGTAAATGCAAAAAAGTTCATTTTTCTATCATTAATGTACACTCTGCACCCCATCTTGACTGAAAAAAACAAATGTAGAAATTTTTGCAAATTTATTAAAAAAGAAAAACTGAAATATCACATGGTCATAAGTATTCACCATCTCAGCTGTAGGATACCAAAACTATTTCATATCTGCGATAGTTGGGGTCCCTGTTGGAGATTTTGCACAGAGATCCCTAAGAGTTGTGTTCCCTGTTGGAGATTTTGCACAGAGACCAATAAGAGTTGGGTTCCCTGTTGGAGACTGCACAGAAACCAATAAAAGTTGTGTTCCCTGTTGGAGATTTTGCACAGAGACCAATAAGAGTTGGGTTCCCTGTTGGAGACTGCACAGAAACCAATAAAAGTTGGGTTCCCTGTTGGAGATTTTGCACAGAGACATCTAAGAGTTAGGGTCCCTGTTGAAGATTTTGCACATAGACCCCTAAGAGTTGGGGGCCCTGTTGGAGATTTTGCACAGTGACCCCTAAGAGTTGGGTTCCCTGTTGGAGATTTTGCACAGAGACCCCTAAGAGTTGGGTTCCCTGTTGAAGATTTTGCACAGAGACCCCTAAGAGTTGGGTTCCCTGTTGGAGACTTTGCGCAGAAACCAATAAGAGTTGGGTTCCCTGTTGGAGATTTTGCACAGAGACATCTAAGAGTTAAGGTCCCTGTTGGAGATTTTGCACAGAGATCCCTAAGAGTTGGGGGCCCTGTTGGAGATTTTGCACAGAGACCCCTAAGAGTTGGGTTCCCAGTTGGAGACTTTGCACAGAGACATCTAAGAGTTAAGGTCCCTGTTTGAGATTTTGCACAGAGACCCCTAAGAATTGGGTTACCTGTTGGAGATTTTGCACAGAGACACCTAAGAGTTGGGTTCCCTTTTGGAGATTTTGCACAGAGACATCTAAGAGTTATTGTCCCTGTTGGAGATTTTGCACAGAGACCCCTAAAAGTTGGGGGCCCTGTTGGAGATTTTGCACAGAGACCCCTAAGAGTTGAGTTCCCTGTTGGAGATTTTGCACAGAGACCCCTAAGAGTTGGGTTCCGTTTTGGAGATTTTGCACAGAGACATCTAAGAGTTAGGGTCCCTGTTAGAGATTTTGCACAGAGACCACTAAGAGTTGGGTTCCCTGTTGGAGACTTTGCACAGAAACCCCTAAGAATTGGGTTCCCTGTTGGAGATTTTACACAGAGATCCCTAAGATTTGGGGTCCCTGTTGGAGATTTTGCACAGAGACCCCTAAGAGTTGGGTTCCCTGTTGGAGATTTTGCACAGAGACCCCTAAGAGTTGGGTTCCCTGTTGGAGATTTTGCACAGAGACCCCTAAGATTTGGGGTCCCTGTTGGAGATTTTGCACAGAGACCCTAAGATTTGGGGTCCCTGTTGGAGATTTTGCACAGAGACCCCTAAGAGTTGGGTTCCCTGTTGGAGATTTTGCACAGAGACAGCTAAGAGTTGGGTTCCCTGTTGGAGGTTTTTCAGAGAGATCCCAAAGAGTTGGGGTCCCTGTTGGAGATTTTGCACAGA
>JARQOD010000009.1:90689358-90722529 GCA_033576555.1 Oophaga sylvatica | reverse complement strand
CCCCCTCTTTTATCCTAATCAGATTATACGCCCCCCTGAGATCCAATTTAGAAAACCATTTGGCGCCAACAATTTGATTGAAGAGATCAGGAATAAGAGGGAGTGGATACGGATCTCGAACAGTAATCCGATTAAGTTCGCGGAAATCCAAGCAAGGGCGTAGGCCTCCATCTTTCTTCTTCACAAAGAAGAACCCCGCGGCTACTGGGGAAGATGAAGGTCTAATATGCCCTTTGGCCAGACTTTCAGAAATATAATCTTTCATAGCCTGCCTCTCAGGACCAGAAAGATTATACAACCTAGCTTTAGGCAACTTAGCATCAGGAAGGAGATTAATAGAGCAGTCATACACGCAATGAGGAGGCAACTCCTGACACCCCTCCTCAGAGAAAACATCCCCAAAATCCTCCAAAAAAGGAGGCAATGTACTAGGCACGACCGCACTGATGACTGTGTTCATGCAGTTGCTTTTGCAAAACTCACCCCATTGGCTTATTTCTCTGGACTGCCAATTAATCACAGGGTTATGTTTAATCAACCAAGGAAGTCCCAACACAATGGGAGTAGGTAGACCCTCCAACACATAACAAGATAATTGTTCCCTATGTATTACCCCTACCCGAAGGTCAATGTTATGAACCTCATGAACAAAGCTACCTTGGCCGAGAGGCCTGGCGTCAATGGAGAATATAGGGATCGGTTTGACCAATACACTCAGATGCATACCTTGAGCCTGAGCAAACTGAGCGTCAACCAGATTAGCCCCGGAACCACTATCAAGAAGAACAGACAATCTCTCCACTCTCGTACCAACTACCACCTCCACTGGTACAAGGAACTGAGAAGAACTGGCGGATGAAATACATACTCCCAGGTTGTCATCCACCACACAACCTGGGATTAACAGTTTTCCGGCGACTTTTGGCTCAACAAGGCACGGGATGGACATTCTCCAACAAAATGTCCCTCTTTCCCGCAGAAAAAACATCTTCTAGTCCTGCGGCGTACCGCCAATCCCCTCCTACAAAATGATGTCCCTCCCAACTGCATAGGCTCATCCGAACAGACAAGGGGAACCTCAACATAAGGGACTTTAGTGGTAGGTGGAGAAACAACAGGGAGTGGGGTTACCTCACCCCTCTCCCGAAGCCGTCTATCAGTACGGATAGCTAAGGCCATAGCAGCCTCCAGAGAAGGAGGAGACTCATACTGAGCCAAAACGTCTTTTAATTTATCAGAAAGCCCATGACAAAACTGACTCCTAAGAGCTGGGTCATTCCACTGAGTATCTGTGGCCCATCTACGAAACTCAGAAGCAAATTCCTCTGCCGGACGATCTCCCTGCTGTATCTTACGTAGTTTTGTCTCAGCAAGAGAGACCCGATCTGGGTCATCATATACCAATCCCAGGGCAGTAAAAAATTGATCTACAGACAGTAGAGCCGGGGATCCCGGAGGAAGGGAAAATGCCCAGGATTGAGGGTCCCCTTGCAGAAGTGAGATAACAATTCCCACTCTCTGCTCCTCACTCCCTGATGATCGAGGCCGAAGCCGAAAATACAATTTACATGCCTCCCGGAAGGTGAAAAATTTGTCTCGCCCACCAGTGAACCTGTCCGGGAGAGCAACCTTAGGTTCAACTCTGGTTTGCTCCAGGGGAGACAAAACTTTGGACTTAATGTCCGTCAGCTCCATGGATAATCCCTGCAACTGCAGAGCCAGCTGGGCTACTGGATCCATGGTAACTGGAGATAATTTTTAAGGCCAGTGAAAATGTCACGCTGTCTAATGATATGTATACAATGTCAGTAAACTATTAATACAGGAACAACACTCTATACAACAACTAGTATAGCAACATCAGCATGTAAGTATAGAATAGATTTACCTGACACGATATCTGCTGAACTCAGGGTTAATCTTGAGGACTTGATGAGCTGAAACAGGAAAGAGGTGGACCGGGATCTAACCTGACCCTAAACTGGGGTCCTAACTAATCCCTCACCTTGGAGGTACTGATAATGGTTCAGAGGTCCAAGTCTCCAACCTAACCCTGTCTCCTATCAGACCCTGAACCCTGTAATCAGTCCTAAGAAGGATCCTGACTACCACCAAAGGGATATGGGCTGATCTTAGCTAAATACACAGATTAGACATATAAGACAGACAGGATAACACTCGCTTGCATACACACTCAAACACCAAAGGAAATAAATGGTCTGGGAAATAAACTCTAACCAAGTTGAGCTTAGAACAACTAAGGAGCTCACAACTAAAGTCTATACAGATTCATTCCTATCTGTGGTCTGCATGAAGGTTTCACTGGCAACTCCCCAAGCAGACAACCAGGAATTTAAAGGAAACCAATCAACAAATAATCAATTGCAGCCGGGAGAAACTGCACCCAGTCCCAGAACCGAGCACAGACAGAATTAACTCCCTAGCTGCCAAACACAAAGAAACAGCAGCTCAGCTGTGAGAAGTCAAAATGTGCAACCGCGACGATCTTCGTGGCAATGCACACATGACAGCAAATTGCTGAGACCCTCTGCAGCCAGATGCAGTGCAACGGTCTGCAGCCTCTGACACATCTGTGACAGTATGTTCACACGTAGCAGATTTGATGGCTAGGATCACAGAGGTATATGAGAAGTATATCCGCTTCAAAATTCTTCTAAACAATACTTCAAACAGACTTAGAATATTATTACTGCTAAATTCAATGGAAATCCACATTGCTGTTCACACATCAAGGTTTTTTGGACATGTATTAAAAATTGTCAGGACAACTGTGCTATTGACTAACGAATAATGGACTAGGCAGCCGCTGCTTCCACCCTAGGCCAGTTATTGGAGAACGCACAGTGTGCGTTTAGTATATACACCTCCAATTCCAGCTCATGGAATATATATTAACCCCAGTACGGTCAGGGCCAACTCCCCAACAACAAAAGGAACTACTAGCTGCCACCATCAATCGTTTGTACAGGCCAATTCAACTCCCGTTACAGCTAGCATATGGGTTCAGGGGTGCGGTTTACAGAACAAGAGGAGCAGAGCTTTTACATTTTTATATATTTCATCCAGAAAAGTAGGCAGCGTTTATAAAAAAATTACACAGATGATACAAAATAGGAACAAAACAATTCAGTATATACAATTACATATAATAAAAGGGTTAACCAAAGGAAAGCACTAAACCTGATGTCACGGACAAGGCTCAGAGCTTAGCGAAGCGAGGTAATCATTAGGAAAATGGACAAAACCCACATCAAGCTGTACCTTTCAGGAATGACAAAATGCAAAAACCTAATTTCTGCTTTTTATTAGATCAAGGTTTATTTTATTTATCGTATAAACTATCCATAAACTATGGTTTTGCTAGCTTGTGGTTGATCGGCAGCCTGTTTGGACTGTTCCTAGATGTTTTTGTCCACAATAATTATGCAAACTAAATGCACCTTTACAAAAGCCAGCTGATACCTTACACATCCACTAGACTTCATGCAACAGGTTACAATTACCGCTAAGGCTACTTTCACACATCAGGTTTTTTCCGTCAGGCATGATCCGGCTATTTTTAGAATAGACTTGTATTATCGACGGATCGCGCCGCATGGCCTCCCGTTTCTTCCGTTTTTTGCCGGATCCGGCTAAAATTTTAATTCCGACGTCTGCAAAAAACGTCTCCAGTAATGTTTTTGTCTGCGGCGAAAAACCAGACAGCGCCGGATGCGGCGCTTCTGGCTTTTTGTTACAATAGAATTCTATGGGCGCCGGAATGCGCCGGATCCGGAAAAAAACGGATCTGGTCACCAGATCCGGTTTTTAAGTTTGAGCATGCTCAGATCCATTTGGCCAGCCCCCAGGAAACAGATCATCGTTTGGGAACCACCCATGGGCATTTTTAAAGACCGGATCTATCGTAAAACGGATAAAAAAAACGGACGAAACGGATGGAAAACTGATGAAACGGATCAGTTTTTTTCCGGATCCGCCAGACGGATCCAGCAAAAAAATGGATCCGTTTTATCAGTTTTCCAAAATTTACGCCGGATCCGTCGCTCCGGCACCTGCCTGCCGGAAAAAAATGGAAGTGTGAAAGTAGCCTAAATTGGCACACCAGTAAGGCATTTTAGAGGGGGCTCGTAGACCATCTACTGTTTGTCACAGCACTTTGTTGGGTTCAAATTTGACCAGGAAAGGCATCTGCATGGAGTTTGTATGTTTTCCTTGTATTTGTCTGGATTTCCTGCTGTTTTCTCCCACACTTCATAAAATTAAATGCTGACGCTCTTAGCCACGGTGTTGTGATGCGGTGACATTAGTTCATCCTGCGAATGACTCTCCGGTAAAATGCGCTTCATGTGAAGAATATAAACAAAACTTACTAAATGCCATATATCTCCACAATGCAATAAATCAGTAAGGCTGGGTCAGCCGGTCTTATCTGGGCTCTGTATACAGCTACACAATGGGGAAGCAGGACCGGAGACTGTGTACACAGTTCTATTCTAAGTGCAGGAGCTGCGCAAAATTAATTCAACTGCTGACAATTAAAGGGAAGTTCGTTTTCTTTATTAGTATTGGAGTTTCCGTATAGTTTGAAGTTAATTATGCAAAATAAAAAAGTTTATCAAATATTTGAGAATTGGAAGCTAATATCAATTTAAAATGAAGCTCTCATCATAAAATTGCCTATTGTTTAAATCAGGTGAATTTTTTAAAATAAATTTGGTAAGATTTTTGTTCATGTCACTATCATTATCAAAGAACAAAATTAGTAATCTTGCAATTTTCTCAGTGACCACTGTTTTGTTTTTTTTAAGACTCAAACTTCCTGCACTTTTTAGGAACAGTTTTCAGTAGGCTCCTTATCAGCAGAGGCAGGATTACAATGACAGGTAACACCTCTATACACAGCTGATAGCACAACATCCATCAATAATAATAATAATTATTATTATGAATAATAATAATAATAATAATAATAATCACAACAGGCGATATCACAGCTGACCCTGTTCCCACCTTCCTTTATAATGATCTTTGCACACGCTCATTCGATGCTTCAATGCAAAAGATAGTGTCATTGTGTCCGAAGTACAATTATCAAGATGAGAGCATAACACAGGATCACATCAATAACATAGGTGATGGACACACACAGCTCAGGTCCTCCTCCCTCTCCCTGCGCAGTGACTGCACATCACAAAGCATGCTCACAACACTTCCCCAATAAGTAATTTTCTCTGCAGGTGCCTGTTGCAAAGCAAATCTTTGCAGCTGCTTTTACATCGGTTCATAAAAAAAAATAGCTATCTTTAGTGAATAAAATAATTAAAAAAAAATCATTAAATATATACATAAATGAATACTATCAGAAACAAAATTGGAAAAATATGTTTCACTTCTTTTAGCAAATAATAAAAAGATAGAATCCCTTTACATAAATTATTATGATGCTCACGAAACGTGGAACCTCTAGTTTGGCTCCTTTTTAGCAGCAGGGTCTCTGCAATTTTTCTAAATTTTTGCCCAGGTAGTGACATTTCTGGTTGGATCACCGGTTTGTGGAACATCAGGGTGTAACAAAGCTCTTGAACCCCCTTCATACATGAGAACCTCACATCCACCATACATAAACTTGAGATGTTGAGAAGGAGGTAATATAGGTTTGGATTGCCTTCACTCTTCTGAGAAGACTTTTCACAAAATTCTGAAATGTGTGTGGGAAATTGTGCCCATTTGTGCAGCGAGGACTGGAAAGGCTCACCAGAAATCTTAGGACCAGCATGACGGATGAAATAGAACAGAGCCGGGATGACTGCGAACACAGACAACAAACACCAACAGCACAGATGGTAGAGATGACCTAACATAGGACTGGAGTCTTAATCCCAAGACACAGGACCTTAAATTGGTCTAGGGAGATGATGTCATTGATCCACGCAGGGCAATTTGCAAAACCCGACGTGGAGCACAGCAGAGGGCAGTGGACCCAGGGGAAGGAAGCGGAGCCGGAATATCCAGGACATGTATTTAATACCGGTGTACCGCTTCATGGATTAGCAATTGTTACTCTTAGACTCTTCCGTTTCATAATACTTACTGTATATCAGGGCAGATGGAAAGAAGGTGGCACCCTACAACTGTGCCATGTTTTATCTGCAAACACTTGTAAATGGCGGCACTTACATCCATTATAACACAGAAACGTGTTTACTATGCTAACATCTATCTCATGAGGGCTGGTATATTGTAGGGTTTGGTATGACAAACATCTTTTTAGGTTATGCTGTAATTTACAAGTGTTTGCAGTGGATATGTGTAGCCCTTGTGGTAGGCACACGCAGTACCCTGGAGAGTGTGTGGCGAGACAGCAGTTTAATGCTAAATATTCATTCACTCAACATATACTAGACACACCCTTAGGGTAGTGGAGTTTACTCTTGAGGGAGTGGTCAAGGTATGTGTTAGAGTGATTTAGTGAGTCTAGTTCCTGTCTTCGGACAGTGAGGACGTGTGGAGTGAGTGTCTAGACTTCAGAGAGAGAAGACGTCTGGAGGGAGGAAGGAGTCTAGCCTGCTTTATCATCAGTTCATATCGTGGAGTCTGGTATAGGTGTTTGAATTCACCTTAGTCTAGTCAGAGCTGTATCACCTCCTCAGCATACACTGAAGGAAAGAAGAAGTTTTAGTGCAGAAAGTCTTCAGCATCCCTGTCTAAAGGACGGTATCAGGTTCAGAGACGTGCTCCTGCCTGTTGATAACTGAGCATCTGTAGCTAACTTTGAAGGAAGGAAAAGAAAGAAGTGACTGCTCGACCCTTGGCTAGTTTGAGTGCTTATGTTACCAGCGTGGACAAGGCGAAAGGCAAAGTGGATTTATTGGATTAGTGCTTACGGATTGCAGAAGTCCTGCACATTGCACCCGGTCACTGGGGACCGAAGAATCACGACTGTTTCAAGCAGAGTGATAAGAAAACCAGGAATTTACCGGACCTTAGGTCGCGGCAAACAAGCCCCTTATAGTCAGTACGTAACTGGGGTCAGGGGGAGTGAAGACTTTGGAGTTTCTGCAGGACAAAATAAGAATTCAGCTCCTTCACAGGAAGGCCCCTAACACAAAGCTGACTGGGCAGGTACAGCTATAGATTAGCTGGAGATTTTGAGGGAACTACGCTTCAGGCTGGTTGTACTCGTTGTATTGGAAGTAAAGGAGGCCCCTAACTTGTCCAGCTGCTGTCTCAAGATACACTCTCCTTGGATCAGCCTCCCTGGGACCTGCCTTATCATCTTGCAAGTAAAGGTATGGAAAGACGCTGACCGTGTGAGACTGTGTTCTTTATCTGCACCCGACTTCACAAATCCCATAGACTTTGAGGGACCAGTCCCACCTGTAGGGGACCCGACATCTAGCTGCCTCACCATCCCCTCAGAGATCTACAGCAGCGCTGGTACTAATTACCAGAATACTACAGGTGGCGTCACGAACTGTACATAAATCAATCCCCTGTAAATATATCCCCAACATACGCCAGACCGCCCGGGCCACAGACCGAGCCACAGCTACCTGTGACAAAATCCCCATAGACTTCTACGGGCTCGGCTCTGAGTACCCCATTGCCCTGGTAATCCACAATTGTGGTGGCGGTCGACACAACTTGGCGTCACGAACAGGATACGAAACTTGCAGCATTGCGAGCCCTGTGTGCCTGTGGAGTGTTTTTGTGAAAAAGGACTGTTTTCACTTTTGGCGCCAAAATCGCCATTTTTGTCGCCATATTCGCGCCCTCAGGCGCTGGAGAAGAAGGTGGGCGTACCTTCGTGGGCGTCTACCCCCCAGTGGCGCGAAGAAAATGCCTGCCCTCTCAAAGTGCTATTACAACATGCGGTCCTGCCCTACAGCAAAGGAGGTCCGCCTCCTCTTCACCTTCCCTGCGAGGAGGAAGAGACGCAAACCCCACCTCCACGGAAGAGACCGGATGTCTCCGCAGAAAGAAGAAAAAATCTTCTGGAACATCATGGAGGCAGGACGTGTGCAGCCGAGCTGGGAAGCGGAGGAAGGCAGGCCCCGTGCCCCAGCCAAGCTGCCACCATCACAGGAGTCTTCTGTGATCCTGCACCTGCAGCAGGCGTTGCTGGAGATTCGAGAAGAAAATGCACGCCTGAAGAAGATGGTCCAGCACCAAACTGGACTGGAGGAGATTGAGAGACGCCGGCGCACCCTGGAACAGCGGAGGCTGTGGGACACGGTGATCTCTCCCCTCAACGAACCCCCACGATTCCAGATACCGAAGAGTCTGCTGCCCAAGGCGAAGGAGCAACCGGAGGCTGCCCCCGAAAGTACCGATCCCGATCCCACCGGTGAAGCGGTGGAAGCGAAGGAGGTTGAGGAGGTACAGCCAATCCCGGAACGCCCGCCCGGCCAAGAGGCCGCAGCAGATGATCGGTCCCCGGCAGGGACACCGGAGGGGTCCTGTCCGTCACTACCAGATGTGGACTGGGACGAAATGGCGCGCCTGGATGACGTCGCCTACACCGCCCAGTGGGAACAGGAATGGCAGAGTCGTGAGGAGAAGAAGAAACGCCAGCAGGAGGAAGAGCGGGAAACTCAGAGGAACCGTCAGCGACAATTTGCCGAGCTGATCGCGGACAAAGAGACTGTCCGGAGAGATAAAGGTACTCTGAGGGAACCGCGGCGGCAGGGGTGTGTGACTGAGTTCCAGCTCCGGAAGGGCTGGGGCTTTATCCGTGAACCGGGCCTCTACCCAGCGGTCTTTGTCAGCAGGCGTGACGTAGAATCCCACCTGCCGCAAGGTCATCCCGGGAGGGACTTAGCGAATGGAGATATCGTCACATATACGCGGCATTGGGGAATGAAGGGATGGTATGCCCTTAACGTCGCCATCGTCCGCGACCCCGTCCCAGACGCAGGTACCGTCACCATTACCGCAGCGTCCCCGTTTCCAGCTCAAGCAGCATCCGGCCGTGCCCCAGCATCGCCCCTGCAAAGTCATCGCAACTAGCGACCCAGAGTTCATCGCGAATTAAAGCCACCTCTTCATCGCAACATGCGACCCAGTCTCGATCGCAATCCCTAACGCGGTCCATATCGCTAACTGTGATTGAGACGCAATCGGTGTCATGTGGAGAGAGTGTACCCGTTGCGCCCTTGGAGGTTCGCACCAGAACTGTGGCGACTCAGACCCTGATCGCAGCACATGATTTGCTGGTCCTGGGATCAAGGGCCCATTGCGTTGTTCCAGCCCCCGGGGTGGAAAATGTATTGGAAAGTGTATTTGCAGAAAATGAATAAGATAGTGAAGAATTGGTGAGATCCCTATCGGGTCTACCAAAAGTAAAAAGTTTGAAATGTTTTGTAAAGTTTTGCACAATTTATATAGTGAATATATATATTTCTACTGTAGAATGCCCGGCTGGGTAAATGATAAATGATAAATGGTAAATAGCAACCAGAAAAGTTTATGCACTTTGATATAATATGTCTTAGGTTTTACATTGGACTTGGAGGTTAAGGACTATGCTAACCCAGAACTTACTTGTAAATAGTTGCGCTTCGGTGCTTTCTCTTGGTTTTACATAAACCAGTCACAACTACCTCTGAACCAAAAACCCGTGTGGTGTGGCACTGAGTGAGGTCTGCAATTGGACGTCCTGCAGCCCACCCAGGACCTACGTTGAAGGTTTGGTGCGGGTCCTTCACAAGTATCTTGTATATTTATTGAACGCTATTTAATATTTGTATTTTCTATAAAGTTTGCAACGTTCAAGATATTCTCACCTCCCGGATGGGAAGATGTTATTGTTTGATGTTTATTGCATAAACAAAATGTCTCTTTTGTATTTTACAGCCCGGGAGTGCTGTCTTTTACCATGGGGGAATGTGTAGCCCTGGTGGTAGGCACACGCAGTACCCTGGAGAGTGTGTGGCGAGACAGCAGTTTAATGCTAAATATTCATTCACTCAACATATACTAGACACACCCTTAGGGTAGTGGAGTTTACTCTTGAGGGAGTGGTCAAGGTATGTGTTAGAGTGATTTAGTGAGTCTAGTTCCTGTCTTCGGACAGTGAGGACGTGTGGAGTGAGTGTCTAGACTTCAGAGAGAGAAGACGTCTGGAGGGAGGAAGGAGTCTAGCCTGCTTTATCATCAGTTCATATCGTGGAGTCTGGTATAGGTGTTTGAATTCACCTTAGTCTAGTCAGAGCTGTATCACCTCCTCAGCATACACTGAAGGAAAGAAGAAGTTTTAGTGCAGAAAGTCTTCAGCATCCCTGTCTAAAGGACGGTATCAGGTTCAGAGACGTGCTCCTGCCTGTTGATAACTGAGCATCTGTAGCTAACTTTGAAGGAAGGAAAAGAAAGAAGTGACTGCTCGACCCTTGGCTAGTTTGAGTGCTTATGTTACCAGCGTGGACAAGGCGAAAGGCAAAGTGGATTTATTGGATTAGTGCTTACGGATTGCAGAAGTCCTGCACATTGCACCCGGTCACTGGGGACCGAAGAATCACGACTGTTTCAAGCAGAGTGATAAGAAAACCAGGAATTTACCGGACCTTAGGTCGCGGCAAACAAGCCCCTTATAGTCAGTACGTAACTGGGGTCAGGGGGAGTGAAGACTCTGGAGTTTCTGCAGGACAAAATAAGAATTCAGCTCCTTCACAGGAAGGCCCCTAACACAAAGCTGACTGGGCAGGTACAGCTATAGATTAGCTGGAGATTTTGAGGGAACTACGCTTCAGGCTGGTTGTACTCGTTGTATTGGAAGTAAAGGAGGCCCCTAACTTGTCCAGCTGCTGTTTCAAGATACACTCTCCTTGGATCAGCCTCCCTGGGACCTGCCTTATCATCTTGCAAGTAAAGGTATGGAAAGACGCTGACCGTGTGAGACTGTGTTCTTTATCTGCACCCGACTTCACAAATCCCATAGACTTTGAGGGACCAGTCCCACCTGTAGGGGACCCGACATCTAGCTGCCTCACCATCCCCTCAGAGATCTACAGCAGCGCTGGTACTAATTACCAGAATACTACAGGTGGCGTCACGAACTGTACATAAATCAATCCCCTGTAAATATATCCCCAACATACGCCAGACCGCCCGGGCCACAGACCGAGCCACAGCTACCTGTGACAAAATCCCCATAGACTTCTACGGGCTCGGCTCTGAGTACCCCATTGCCCTGGTAATCCACAATTGTGGTGGCGGGTCGACACAGATACATTAGTGGAGATGTTTTGTTCCGGGTGAGATACCGGGAGACCAGTCCGATTTCCTAGCAGTGGTCCTGATGCATTATTATCCTGTGCTAGTGCTCGTCCTTCAGCTCCTCATCACAACCCACACTGCAACCAATGTCAGTCTATGGAGAAAGCATGGCTATGTGTTGGATTTCCTGTTCAAGGGCCAAAACACCTAGACTCAGCATAAAGGAGGGTTGTCCTAAAAAAACAATAACAAGGATTAATCATTTCTGATTTTGTGATGCATTGAACAACTCATATGTGTTAAGATTGCAGAGGTGTGGTGAGAAATGATTAGAAAAAAAGAAACTAAAAGTCAGAATAGAAATACATAAATGTGTTATCATGGTGAAAAGTGAAACCCCAACTATTGCAGACTATGGACTGTGGTACATCCTTTTTGTTGTATTTCTCCTTTAAGGACTATGGAGGGGAGCATTGTACTAGCGAGGACAAGTGGTGCTGGTTGGGTGGACAGAGCTCAGCCATGATAATTGGAGGGTGTCAGAGAAGGCTCATAAATTGGGGAGGTTTTGGCACTATGGATGAGAGAGTTCTGTGTGTGGGGGTAGTAGTGGTCACAAATATTGGTGGTCAGCAACTGAAAGGTTGTGGAACTGGAGGGTGGTGAGTACGAGGCTTATGAAATGCTTTGGAGGAGATCCTGCTTACAAAGTTGGTCAATGCCGAAACATTGCGGACTTGTCACCAGTCATATCATTTTAGCTGTTAGGATAGCACTGGCCAGCAGTTGGAAACTCTCCTTCACTAAAGGCGTTATCCCACAAATAACAAACAGTATATCACTTAGATAGATTAAAAACTAATGTTCATTGGGGACCTGTCACGACTCTATTGTCAGATGTTCCAGAACCAGAGGCTCCTTCCCTGTCCCTAATGCTAGAGGCACCCTAGCTCGCCCTGTTCCCCGGATTACTTCTGATGGTGAAGATGCCGGGCCACGTACCTTACCCTCAGTCTGTACCCTTCCTCCACCCAAGGAAGAGGAGAGTAGTAATGTACCGTAATACATCAACCAGACTAAGAAGGTAATACAAACAGGGATAAAAGAAAATTCCCATGTAAATAGAGCTTGTAGAGCGCAAGCTCCATTCACTTCTTTATGGAAGAAGTAGCGCGCATGTGTGACCACCACTTCCATGGACAATGAATGGAGCGCTGATCACACATGCATACAACTGTTCTATTCATATTATAGCACCCACCTGCAGCATATTGATCACCACACTATGATCAATACTGTGATTGACGGAAATCACTCATACCTGTGATAGTCTATGGGGCTGTGCATATGTACGTGATTTTTTGCAAAAAATCGTGAAGATATGTCCAATTTTGATCAAGGAAAGCAACATTGATAGTGATTTTCCTGGAATATCAGAACCTGACGATGTGAACCGGAGTTGTTCAAGATTAGGCCATTCACCCCCAGTCCTGACCAGGCACAATTTTTTTTTTTTTTATACATGCGGTTTAAAGATCTGTATCTCGTTTGGATATTCAAATAATTTTTGCATCTGATTTTCGTGATACGTGAGACATAAATTTTATGTTATTTTCATTTTTTATTTTTTTTCTGGTATTGGGCGATATTGTTTTTTTTTTTCAATAGGTGTTGGGGCTAGTAACATCGATTAAAGTGGCCTCAACTTTTTTTTTTTTTTTTTTACCGCTTTCAAAAAATACCTTTGGGAAACATTTAAGCAATCAAATGCTTTTAAATCTTCCGTGATATACTAGCCCTAGTTAGGGTAAGTGCACACACAATATTTTTTTTTAGGCAGGTCCTGCCTGAAAACTGCTTAAAAAATATTAAAAAGAATGAACACATACACTGCAATGTCAGATCATCTTGCTGTGTACGTGTTGCTTTTTTTTAATCCTCTTTTAACTGACTTTGAAAACCGTGAAGCAACTAAAAGAAGTGACCTGACCGTTCCTCAGGAGGCTTGGAAGCCAAACATTACTTTATATATACAGAAAAAAAACAATAGTTGGAGGTAAAGCTGTTGAGAAAACAACGAAAGAGATGTCGAATAAGACTCTTCAGGAAAAATAGCAGAAGTGTCTTCTGGAAAAACTTAGTGGGTACACTGTGCCTCTTAGGACCCGCAGCTCCTTCTCAAGGGGGGCGTGGCTCTTGGGATTCTATGGGCGTGTCTTTGGAATGCTGGGCATAATTACCCTGCAAGCCAAGCCCCCTTGGAAAAAAATACCATACAAATTTGCACTAAATAAAAAGGTCTATATCTCAGGAAGAGTATGGCGGATCAAAAAAAAAAAAGAAAACGGAATACTACAACCTCTGGTCCCAGTTCCAGCAAGTTGTCAGGTTCAGTTATAAAATGAGCCATTTCTTAATGATATTAACTTAAATTCAAATCTGACAATGTAAATTTTTAGTTGTCTCTTGTTTTAATGATATCAAAGAATTTTCCTTTTACTGCTACGTATAACTAATGCATAAAATTGTCAGTACTTTGAAACACTATTTTTGCAAATATAAAGATGCAGAATAATTTGTTATGCCAATTTTCTGATATTTATGAAGCGTAAATTTAGCAACAATTCAAATAACTCACCTCAAATAACTCATGTGCTGGGAAAGATGTGGGCTCACCGCCGGAGGCCACATCTTTCCCAGCACATGTCAGCTGTTTTGAACAGCTGACATGTGCCCGTAACAGCCTCGGGTGGAATCGAGATCCACCCGAAGCTGTCAACTCTAACAGCAGCATTTAACATGCGCTTCCAGCAATCGCGCCGGAAATCTGCCCATCGGTGACCCTGTCACGTGATCGTGGGTCACCGATAGGTTGGCATGACAACTAGAGTTCTACTGCAGACCTCTATGGTTGTCTCTGCCGGATTGCTATGAGTGCCACCCGGTGGTCGGCACTCATAGCAAGCGAGCAATTCTGCTACTTACAGGCGATCTGATCATTGCCTCTATGTAGCAGAGCTGATCGGGCTATGGCATATTCTAGTCTCACATGGCGACTATTTAAGCATGCCAAAAGTAAAAAAAAAAGTTTTTAAAAATATAAAAATATATAAAAGTTCAAATCACTCCCCTTTCGCCCCATTCAGAATAAAACAATAAAAAAAATCAAACATACACATATTTGGTATCGCCGCGTTCAGAATCGCCCAATCTATCAATAAAAAGGGTTAACCTGATCGCTAAACGGCGTAACGAGAAAAAAGTAAAAAACCCAGAATTACATTTTTTTGGTCGCCACAGCATTGCATTAAAATGCAATAACGGGCGATCAAAAGATCGTATCTGCACCAAAATGATATCATTAAAATCGTCAGCTCGGTGCGCAAAAAATAAGCTCTCACCCAACCCGAGATCATGAAAAATGGAGACACAACAGGTATCGGAAAATGGCGCAATTTTTTTTTTTTTTAACAAACTTTGGATTTTTTTTCACCACTTAGATAAAAAGAACCAAGACATGTTTAGTGTCTATGAACTCGTAATGACCTGAAGAATCATAATGGCAGCTCAGTTTTAGCATTTGGTGAACATGCTAAAAAACACTTGGAATTTTTTTTCCATTTTTGAGTATGCGATATGGTAAAATCAATATTGTTGTTCAAAAGTACAACTTGTCCAGCAAAAAAACAAGCCCTCACATGGCCATATTGACGGAAAAATAAAAAAGTTATGGCTCTGGGAAGAAGGGGAGCAAAAACAGAAATGCAAAAATAAAAAAGGCCCAAGGTCTTGAAAGGGGTTAAATGTAACTTTTCATTAGAAAATCACCTAATGTTTAAATCAGGTTTTTATGTTAAATACCGTATATTATTAACAACACAATTTAGATTTTTCTTTCAATATTTCGTATAAACATCTTTCTAAAAAAAAAATCTGATTTTTATTTTTCAGTGTCCGCTAGCCCTTATATTACTTGGGGCTCCTTAACACTTTGCATTTTTACAGCAATTTTTTTTTTCACGGGAAAAAAAAATGCAGCGTCTTACTGTCCCATCAAAGTGAATGAGATTTCTGAAATCTTATGCACACGCTGCTTCTTTTTTTCCTTGCAGATTTCCAGCAGTTTCAAGTCTGCAGCTCGTCAATTCTTTCAGCGTTTTTTTCAGCATTTTTCACCTATTTGAATGGGAAAAAAACATATAAAAAACGCACGCTGAAATGCGTATTTAACAGTGTTTTTACAGTCAAAAGACGTTTTTGATGCAGATATGTCTCCTGCAAATACTTAAAGTTTATACATCCTCTTGTACTTCTTGTTCTTTACAGAAGTTACAGGGTCACATGATCATACTGACTCAGACCCTGCTGAGTTGCTTGGAAGTGAAAACTGGGCATGCTCTGATTCGGGCAAAGGTCACTGTGAAGAAAGTAGGAGGAGGTGAGCTGTGACATCACCTACTGTGAATGGTGGCTATTGTATTACCTATTGTTGACAGATGTGTCATCATAGTGTCTGCAATTATGGGACTTCTGAAAAGTCATCTGAAAATAAAGTATGATTCTGATATTAGATCAAGTAGCCAATGTGATTTTTTTTTAAATATGGGCAGTCAAATTTAAAATGTAAAAAGAGAATCGTCAAAAAAATTCATACAATATCACATTTTTTAATTAAAGACATTTCTTTTAAGCGGTTGCTTCATATAACAGTTAAAAATATATATATTTTCAAGATAGATGATAAATGGAATAGTAGTGATCTTATGTGATCTCCACAAACATCTCACCAGGGCGTTCACATATTCATTATCTATCTTTTTAATATGTTATAAAATGTTGTTTATGAGATGACTCCTTTAAAAGGAATCTATCAGCAGTTTTTTTAAACCCCTTCTCTGAGAAGCATAATGTAGGGGCAGATACCCTGATTCCAATGATGTCTCAGTTACTGGGCTGTTTGCTGCAGTTTTGATTAAAATCTGTTTTCTCTGCTGCAGATTTAGCAGTTCTCTAAATGTTGAGCCTGTTTAACCCCTCCTCCTCCACTGATTGACCTATGCATAGTGTATGCCAAAAGCAGCCAATCAGTGGTGGAGATGTGGCTGGATTATCTGGGAGCATGCAAGTAGTCCTGTAGTGCTATTTTTTTCCTGATAAAACAATAATTTTATAAAAACACCAAGCAGCCCAGTAAGTGACACATCAAAGGAATCAGGATCTCTGTCCCTACATTATGCTGCTCTCAAATTTGGTAGGTGACAGATTCACTTTAAGATATATACAAACATATGCGACATGTGTGTTCTCTAATGGCTATACCTGATAAAACAAAATGACATGTCATATAGTACATAGTACATTTGTTCTAGATAATATTTTATGATCACTGTTATGGGTGGGTTCTGTGATGGTCATTGTTATGGGGGTCTCATATACCAGGCATTTCAGGATTTTTATTTCCTATTAATAATAGGAGTTTACATCCCAAAAACATAATGAAAAATTCATCTTGGACTTTTGTAATTGGCTATTTTTGATAGCTCAAAAATGTATCTGTCGCGACTCTGTTGTCGGGTGTCCTGGGACCAGGGCCTCCTTCTCTGTCCCTAACGCTAGGGGCGCCCTAGCTCGCCTTGTTCCCCGGATTACTTCTGACGGTGAAGACGCCGGGGCCACTTACTTTGCCTTAGCTCCTGAATCCGCCCTAAGTCTGTACCCTTCCCTGACCCAGGGAATCGAGAAGTAGTAGTGTACCGGTACAGTAATACACCAACCAGATTAACAAGGTAATATAACCAGGGATAAAGCAAAATACCAATCACACAAATATACTCACACAAGCAACAGAGGTAAACACTGGGGAGTGGAGGATGGGGAAAACCAAAGTAGGAGAACGTGGGAAATTTGCTCACACCCACCCAAAACCTAGTAACAGTCTCAGAGAAATACACCACACGCTTTCTCAGACAACAACCAGAAACCACCATCTCCTAACCATGAAGCATAAGCTATTTCTGACAATGAGTGCTAGCCAGTGCCCACATTATAGAGGAGATGGGAGAGGCTAACAGTGAACAGCTGAGAGCCTTAATGCCGGAAAGCTTCCAGGAGCTCTCAATTTAGCAGATTAACTCCTGCACTGCTAAAAGAAACCTGCACCATTTAATATTAAGGTGAAGTGCTTTTAATCAGTGCAGGAGTAGGAGAAATTAGATGATGCAGTCTTCTGGATCCTCTCTGTTGTGGAAAACCCATGACAGTATCATACTAATAATAAAGTAGCGTTTACATTATGTTTGGTTTCCCATTCAGTAGATTAAGTTGTGTCAGAAAAAAAGTTGAATTCCATAGGAAACTGGGTCAGCTTTGTATTTTCTTAGAATCATTGTGTGAGGTGATACCTGTTCACACTGGTTAGGATGTGCTGGTCAGTTTTTCTGCTTGTAGCTAACTCCTGTGACATGTACACTCTACTCACATTTCCATCAGCGTTAGGTGATTTTAATTAGCTGGTTCCTTCCTGCCCCATAAATTGTAGGCTTTTTACTCCTAGAGAGGTGTCTTATCAGGTCAGGGACCCAACTATAAGGTACGCCTTGACGGAGGCAGTTGGGCTCATATACATCGGCTAATTTATGTGCTAAGTACCTTCTTTTTACTGTAAATTTTCCTATAGCAATATTGCAGTTCAAAATTTCCAAAATTCCAAGTGTACATAACATAGTACTTACCTATTTTCTATGGCAATAATGCTATTCCAATTTTCTATATTCACCATTATAAACAATCCAGAGTGCAGCTTTGTATTTTCTTAGAATTATTGTGTTATCTGGCACCTGTTCACACTAGTTATAATGAGTGGGTCAGTTTTTCTGTTTGTAGCAAAACCAAGCAACAGTCTCAGAGAAATCCACGAAATGCCTTCTTAAACATCAACCACAAACCACCATCTCCTAACCATACAGCATAAGCTGTGCTAGCCAGGGCCCAGAATATATAGGAGAGGGGAGTAGCCAACAGTGAACAGCTGAGAGCCTTAATGCAGGAAAGCTTCCAAGAGCTCTCAACTGAGAAGATTAATCCCTACACTGATAAAGTAAATCTGCATCATTTAATAATAAGGTGAAGTGCTTCTAACCAGTGCAGGAGTAGGAGAAATCAGAAGCTGCGGTCTTCTGGCATCTCTCTGTCGCGGTGAACCTGTGACAGTATCATACTAAAAATAATGTAGCGTTTGGTTGCCCATTCAGTAGACTAAGTCATATCAGAGAAAAAGTTGATCACCATGAGAAACTGGGTCAAACGGAGTCCAGAGTTCCATATTTTTGACTCAGATTGCCTCATTGAAGTCAATGGCTCTGTCAGAGCCAGCAAAGTGTTATGAATCAGCAGTCAAAAGCAATATTAATGCTGCCTACTAGTTCAATTAGACATTTACTGGATAGAAAATAGTAAGATAAAATAAATCACTGAAATCTTTCATTATCTGATTACTGCTATCTATAAGACTGAGAAGAGAGAGGGAGTGTGATGTGACCATCACAAAAACAACGAAACCGGGCATATAGAAAAATTACAAAATCTTTATTGAAACATATATACAAACATATAAAAGTACAAGTGAGAGGTAAAAAACAGTGCTGGACAAATGAACCACAAGGACAGATGCAAGTCCAGTAAGGAAAGGGAGTCGTACTGGCCCAGGCAACTATATAGTAAATAGCTGTGTGATGAAATCACGACATAATGTCAATATTATGAATGGTACTACCACCCGGATACAAATAAATTGCCTGTGTAAAAAGATGATCACAAATGGCTGATAGCCCATATAAAAGAATACAGAGTGTGGCCCTAACATGAATTGTACGTACTCCAAAAGGAGAGGTGATTATAAATAGAACTGACAAAATTGTCAGATCCACTCACCAAATATATAGGGTCACAAATTCATCAAGATATACCATGATCGTAGGTAAAATTAACACAGGTGCTTGCAAAAGGGTTGTCAAATTGCATACAAGTGTACATATATATCCCTTAGGTAAAGCAATAGAGAGGGTGCGCAAATGAGTTTCTGAACTACATACTCAAACTGACCAGTGTCATTAAGGTACTATTACCTCTCTCCAATGGTACCGGGTGCGAGCCTGGGTCTGCACGTCTGCCCCGACGCGCGTTTCGGCACGATTGCCTTTGTCAGGGGGCGTGTTAGACGTCAAAACCGGGAGGCTTAAATGTCAGTGAACCGGAAGTTCAATGCCGCGACCCGGAAGTGACGCCTCCGTTGCTGTAACGACCGACAATGCCAAACAATGCCGGCGTCATGAGGAGGGAGACTCATGTTGCCATTGTGACCATCCACATAAAGACGCCAGACATCGCACAGCATCCGCCGAGCAGCAGGAAGGCGTGCAAGGTCACAGCACTAAACCGCCGTGGCGGCCAGATGGTAAAACAAATGCATATACTAATATAAGGACACATTACTTCTCATGTATCTAAATGAATGTGAGCCTATAAATTATTGTAATGTTACAACAAGATACCGCACTATATGAATTACTTCTAAATGCATAGAATGTTTAGAGAATGTGATGGTAATATACAATATAACCAAAATAAGTAATCCCAAATGCATGTTACTAGAAAAACTAAAAAACAGCACAATATAAACATGAAACAACATACATAAAGAAAAATGTGAAAAATACACAAGAATAAACAGAAAATGAAAAATAAAAAATAATAAATAAAAATAAAAATAATAATAAATGTGAAATAACAACGTTGATAAGCTGTGGGTGGGATTAGATGATGTCCTATTGGAATGAAACGAAGTGGCCATCACAGGGAAAAACGCCTCAGTTGGTCAGAAAAAGCGTTAATGCCTAAATAATGTAATAAAAGTGAAAATGTTAAAACCGGTTAAAAGAAACATATACAAGACAGTACAATTGTCCCTATAGGTCAAGGAACCCAGCGCGGCGGTGATCACAAGAAAGACACAAAACTCAGGTTCTCATTCAATCCTGATGGATGGACTGTGTTCAACGTCCAAATCCATCTAGTTTCAAGTTGACTTAAACGTTGCGTAATCCTTCCGCCACGTATACCCAAATCAAGGCAATCAATGCCTCTGACTTTGAAGCCTTTACTATCACAATTGTGATAGATCTTAAAATGTTTCGGTATGGTCTTTAGTACAGACACATCATCCTCATTTGTTGCTGACTCTATGCCAAGCACATGCTCCCTGATCCGAACCTTCAGTTGGCGGGTGGTGAGGCCAACATAGCTCAGGGAGCATGGGCACGTGGCATAGTAGATGACAGCCTTGGTATTACAATTGATGTTTTTATGAATTTTAAATGTTCTCTTGCCTGAGGAGTCAGAAAATGAATCTGTACGGACCATATTAGTACATGCTACACAGTGACCGCAGGGGAATGAACCCCTGCGTTCACTGGAAGCATTCAAAAAAGTGTGGCGTGGAGACTCTACATAGTGACTTTGGGTCAAATGATCTCTTAAATTTTTTGACCTTCGGTATGTTATAAGAGGCTTCTTTGAAATCAACTTTTTGAGGGTGGAATCAGTTTGTAAAATAGGCCATGCTTTAGAAATCACCTTCCTAATTCTATTGGATTGAGAATGAAAGGTTGTGATGAACCTAATGGGTTCTGGTTTCTTATCAATATCGGTTGTTTTATATAGCAATGAATTCCTCACACTATTTTTAGCCCTATTATAGGCTTTTTTGATAGATCTGTGGCTATAGCCTCTCTCTAGGAAACGTTCTTTCAGGTGTTTCGCTGAATGTCAAATTCCAGATCCGTTGAGCAGATCCTACGTAAACGCAGGAACTGTCCAATGGGAATGGAGCGTATCATGTGTTCAGGATGGGAAGAGGAGGCGTGCAACAAAACATTGGTGGCAGTGGGTTTTCTAAAAATACTAGTCTGTATGGTCTGTGTGGTGTCTTTACTTAGCATGACATCCAAGAATTCAATCTCTCCAGCATTGTAGGTAAAGGTCAATCTGATGTTAAGATCATTGTCATTAAGTCTCTGAAAAAAATCTTTAACTGATATGTCATCTCCCTGCCAGATCAGCAGGATGTCGTCTATGTACCGCGTCCATGAAAGGACGAGGTCCATAGACGACTGCCGATCCGACAGGAAGAGGTCCCTCTCCCACAGACCCAGGAACAGATTAGCATAGGAGGGCGCAAAGGCCGCCCCCATGGCTGTTCCCTGGGTCTGCAGGAAGAAGGACCCCTTAAAAACCAAAAAATTATGTTTGAGCGTGAACTCCAACAATTCAAGAATGAGGGACTGAATTTCAGAGGAAAGTGTCGATGAATTTAGAAAGAACTTGATCGCTTTGATACCATCATCATGTCTCATACTCGTGTACAATGATTCAACATCAGCCGTGACCAATAATGAATCATTGTCAAGTGAGAGACCATCAACTCTCTGGAGTAACTGATTTGTATCTTTAAGGTATGATGGAAGAACCTCCACCAAAGGTTGCAACATAAAGTCAATCCATTGATTAACGCACTCCAGGTAGTTCCCCCGTCCCGAAACAATAGGTCAACCTGGTGGATTTTGTGCATCCTTGTGCACCTTAGGAAGCAGGTTCTTTCACCGTAAGAGCCAATTCTAATTCACTAGTAATTGTACCTGCCAATCTGGCCCTAGTGAGAATCTCCCTGAGTTGTGACGAGAAGGCAGATAAGGGGTTATATGTTAATTTCTTGTAACAGATTTTATTATTCAATTGATGATAGGCCTCCTTCTCATACATCATCTTGGGCCATATAACAATGTTACCCCCATTGTCTGCCGACTTAATCACAACATCAGGGAGATTCCTAAGATGTTTAAGTCAATTGCGCTCACTATCAGTCAAATTATCATTGACAATTCTGGATGGAATACTACCCAATTCTTCAGTAACTACTTTAGCAAAGAGGTCTATGGCGCTGCAGTTCGAGAGAGGGGGGAACTTCCTGGAGCGCGGACGAATGGACGGAGGTATCCTACCTCCAGGTGAAGAGTTGTGTTCTTCAGAAAGGTCCTCCAAGATTCTTAGGGCCGATTGTTCCTCCTCTGTAGGGAAGAGTTTATGCAACTTATGTTCTGGCACACTAATGCAACTATTGGTTAAACATAATACTAAATGCATTGATGAATTGGACAAAGACATTGATCATGTCATGTCTGAACTTCGTTCGGGCTGTTCCGGTGACAAATTACAGTCATATGAGACACTTTTGGAAAAATCCTTGGAGGGGACTGTTAAGAAAATCAGTGAATCCCAATTGTCTAAATATAATAGAGACACAAGGGATTCAGAAGAATGTGTATCGTTGGAGATCCTCACAATTCAAGTCAGATCAGATACATCGCACATCATCCAATATTTCAGTCTCCTCACTTAGCGCACGGTCCGATGCTTCGACATCTTCCATTGTTACTCGTTCAGGCGCATTATCCAAGAAATCAAGAAATTCTAATTACCACCCTTATAGGAGACAAGAGTATCGCCACTTTGACGAGGATAAGGGCAAGAACAAGGTAATTAATTTGAGCCATCATACTCTTTCTGGGGCTGATTGTTCTCTCCTCTCTAGGGGTTTGTCTTTTTCACCATCTGCGGGCCTAGATACTTTGACAGTAGTGAAAGACCTGCATATATTTGTAAGATCTTTATTGTTTAAACGTTTCTTTTACAATGATGATGTGCATAAACTCTTCCCTACAGAGGAGGAACAATCGGCCCTAAGAATCTTGGAGGACCTTTCTGAAGAACACAACTCTTCACCTGGAGGTAGGATACCTCCGTCCATTCGTCCGCGCTCCAGGAAGTTCCCCCCTCTCTCGAACTGCAGCGCCATAGACCTCTTTGTTAAAGTAGTTACTGAAGAATTGGGTAGTATTCCATCCAGAATTGTCAATGATAATTTGACTGATAGTGAGCGCAATCGACTTAAACATCTTAGGAATCTCCCTGATGTTGTGATTAAGTCGGCAGACAAGGGGGTAACATTGTTATATGGCCCAAGATGATGTATGAGAAGGAGGCCTATATCAATTGAATAATAAAATCTGTTACAAGAAATTAACATATAACCCCTTGTCTGCTTCTCGTCACAACTCAGGGAGATTCTCCTAGGAGATGGCAGTCTTAGTGATTATGGAGAAGCCCCAGTCCTATCAATGCACAAAATCCAGTGACTTTGGCGGGAATGAACATATATTTATGATTTATTTTCCTATACCGATACAATCTTACTCCAATGTGGGAATGATTCTTATGTCAGCTAGTAACATGTACACCCAATGATGGATCAAAGGACAGTTCTTTTAAATCATCACACTGTTCTGAATTCAGTCCCTCTAGGGTCCGTCAACAATTTTGATTCTCCTCCAGTCGGACTCGTGGACAGTCAGTCTATGGACCGCGTCTTCATGGACGCGGTCATAGACGACATCCTGCTGATCTGGCAGGGAGATGACATATCAGTTAAAGATTTTTTCAGAGACTTAATGACAACGATCTTAACATCAGATTGACCTTTACTACAATGCTGGAGAGATTGAATTCTTGGATGTCATGCTAAGTAAAGACACCACACAGACCATACAGACTAGTATTTTTAGAAAACCCACTGCCACCAATGTTTTGTTGCACGCCTCCTCTTCCATCCTGAACACATGATACGCTCCATTCCGTTGGACAGTTCCTGCGTTTACGTAGGATCTGCTCAACGGATCTGGAATTTGACATTCATGCGAAACACTGAAAGAACGTTTCCTAGAGAGAGGCTATAGCCACAGATCTATCAAAAAAGCCTATAATAGGCTAAAAATAGTGTGAGGAATTCATTGCTATATAAAACAACCGATATTGATAAGAAACAGAACCATTAGGTTCATCACAACCTTTCATTCTCAATCCAATAGAATTAGGAAGGTGATTTCTAAAGCATGGCTATTTTACAAACTGATTCACCCTCAAAAAGTGATTTCAAAGAAGCCTCTTATACATACCAAGGTCAAAAATTTAAGAGATCATTTGACCCAAAGTCACTATGTAGAGTCTCCACGCCACACTTTTTTGAATGCTTCCAGTGAACGCAGGGTTCATTCCCTGCGGTCACTGTGTAGCATGTACTAATATGGTCGTACAGATTCATTTTCTGACTCCTCAGGCAAGAGAACATTTAAAATTCATAAAAACATCAATTGTAATACTAAGGCTGTCATCTACTATGCCACGTGCCCATGCTCCCTGAGCTATGTTGGCCTCACCACCCGCCAACTGAAGGTTCGGATCAGGGAGCATGTGCTTGGCATAGAGTCAGCAACAAATGAGGATGATGTGTCTGTACTAAAGACCATACCGAAACATTTTAAGATCTATCACAATTGTGATAGTAAAGGCTTCAAAGTCAGAGGCATTGATTGCCTTGATTTGGGTATACGTGGCGGAAGGATTACGCAACGTTTAAGTCAACTTGAAACTAGATGGATTTGGACGTTGAACACAGTCCATCCATCAGGATTGAATGAGAACCTGAGTTTTGTGTCTTTCTTGTGATCACCGCCGCGCTGGGTTCCTTGACCTATAGGGACAATTGTACTGTCTTGTATATGTTTCTTTTAACCGGTTTTAACATTTTCACTTTTATTACATTATTTAGGCATTAACGTTTTTTCTGACCAACTGAGGCGTTTTTCCCTGTGATGGCCACTTCGTTTCACTCCAATAGGACATCATCTAATCCCACCCACAGCTTATCAACGTTGTTATTTCACATTTTATTATTATTTTTATTTTTATTTATTATTTTTTATTTTTCATTTTCTGTTTATTCTTGTGTATTTTTTCACATTTTTCTTTATGTATGTTGTTTCATGTTTATATTGTGCTGTTTTTTAGTTTTTCTAGTAACATGCATTTGGGATTACTTATTTTGGTTATATTGTATATTACCATCACATTCTCTAAACATTCTATGCATTTAGAAGTAATTCATATAGTGCGGTATCTTGTTGTAACATTACAATAATTTATAGGCTCACACTCATTTAGATACATGAGAAGTAATGTGTCCTTATATTAGTATATGCATTTGTTTTACCATCTGGCCGCCACGGCGGTTTAGTGCTGTGACCTTGCACGCCTTCCTGCTGCTTGGCGGATGCTGTGCGATGTCCGGCGTCTTTATGTGGATGGTCACCATGGCAACATGAGTCTCCCTCCTCATGACGCCGGCATTGTTTGGCATTGTCGGTCGTTACAGCAACGGAGGCGTCACTTCCGGGTCGCGGCATTGAACTTCCGGTTCACTGACATTTAAGCCTCCCGGTTTTGACGTCTAACACGCCCCTGACGAAGGCAATCGTGCCGAAACGCGCGTCGGGGCAGACGTGCAGACCCAGGCTTGCACCCGGTACCATTGGAGAGAGGTAATAGTACCTTAATGACACTGGTCAGTTTGAGTATGTAGTTCAGAAACTCATTTGCGCACCCTCTCTATTGCTTTACCTAAGGGATATATATGTACACTTGTATGCAATTTGACAACCCTTTGCAAGCACCTGTGTTAATTTTACCTACGATCATGGTATATCTTGATGAATTTGTGACCCTATATATTTGGTGAGTGGATCTGACAATTTTGTCAGTTCTATTTATAATCACCTCTCCTTTTGGAGTACGTACAATTCATGTTAGGGCCACACTCTGTATTCTTTTATATGGGCTATCAGCCATTTGTGATCATCTTTTTACACAGGCAATTTATTTGTATCCGGGTGGTAGTACCATTCATAATATTGACATTATGTCGTGATTTCATCACACAGCTATTTACTATATAGTTGCCTGGGCCAGTACGACTCCCTTTCCTTACTGGACTTGCATCTGTCCTTGTGGTTCGTTTGTCCAGCACTGTTTTTTACCTCTCACTTGTACTTTTATATGTTTGTATATATGTTTCAATAAAGATTTTGTAATTTTTCTATATGCCCGGTTTCGTTGTTTTTGTGATGGTCACATCACACTCCTCTCTTTGATCTATTAACGATGGGCTTCCCACTTTAGTCCTGACCAGATGGCACTTATTAAGGGATTTTCCATACATTTAGTGTGCCATCATCTGGCAATAGTCTCCTTCTGTTTAATCTATAAGACTGATAGAAGACTGATAAAATCTGGTTTTGTGCAAAGTCAGTTTCCAGTACAGAACTGTCTGGCACTCAAACAGATGAGTCAGTGATTATTCTATTAATGCTAAATTAATCCCTTGATTAACATTTCAAACAATATATTATCCTCTGCATGCAGCATATATCTCCAATATCACCATTATCTATGCAAAACAGCTATAGTAACTAATATGGAAGGGAATGATAATATAAATATATACTCATTGATATTTTTAGGCTATCATTGTAAAAGTAATAATATAAAATACATAACAATACATAGATAATAAATCAAATTGAAACGCCAAGAAGGAAAAGTCACGGAATTCTGGAAATCACAGGATCGGTAGACATGTTAATCATGGAAAATTTTCAAAATATCTTAATTTATTCATTACCGAGTATGAGCATCACGGGCAGAAATCGCTGCACTTACACGGCTGCTATTAATTAGGTGGTTGTTTGACTAATGTTCTGTGCTTGGACAAGTCATCAAGATCCGCTGCTGGCAGCTTCCTGTACAATTGTTGACCAATGACGTCCCCTGATGTGCTCGATTGGAGACAAGTCTGGAGAAACCGCAGTCATGCTCGCACATATAGTCCACACAGGCTGCTCACAGTAGTACAACTAACAGGCACGCTGGCGTGGTCATATTGAAAACGTCTCCTGCGACACTTTGAATAATGGCCGCACCACTGGTTCCACAACCAAATCAATGTAACGCCGATCTGCAAGTGAACCTGGAAAGAAGCCCAGAAGGGTCCAACTACCATATATTATGCTACCACACAACATCAGAAGACATTTGCCCAACACTGGGCTCCGAGCCAGACGTCCAGCTGCAGTTGTTCCATTGACCTCACGCCGTTGTTCTCAAAGGCTATCATGGTGCTGAACAAAATGGAAATGGAGACTGAAATGGAGGTCTATCCTCTTCAAAGATGAGCTCTGCCTTGGACGCAATGATAGCCGGACATTGTCCTGGAAACAACGTAGGCCATGAAGAGGCCTTCATGAGGGAACATTACACTGGTCCTACTCCCAGGTGGGGTGGCATGATGTATAGTAGCCGACCTCTCCATTCTTCATTCCAGGTAAACTAACTGCTCGGCGTTACATGGATTTGGTGGTTGCATCAGCGGTGCGGCCATTTCTCCAAAGTAGTCCAGCAGCCATTTTTCAACACGGCAATGCCAGGCCGCACTACATTACATATATATATATTATATATTATATATAATTTATATATACATAGTGTGTATGTCTGTGTGTAGTGAAGTGAAAGGAGCTGTAATGTGCTGCCAAGAGATTCTGCACTCCCAGAGCAATGCTCTGCAGCACACTGCTGAGATAAACAGAAGGATGCAATGACTAGAATAGTAGATTATGTTGGTGTTATTATAGCAGTGTCGTTTTATTATACATTATTATTTAGAACAATATAAATATACTCAAAATTATGTCTATTTATCTGCAATAACAACAATAGTACAAGTGTGAGATTCTAGATAACACCATACTGTATGCAGGATATTAGCATGTCATATTCGGAAATGAAAGCAGAGAAAAGTTCAACACACTGCAAGAAAGGCAAAAGCCTGCAGAAAAATGATCAATGTAGAGAAATATCAAATATGGTGATAGATTCAGCTTCACTGAATCATTGCATTATGACCATATTTCATAGTGTGAACAATGCTCTGGAGTCTGTTCTCTGTGCTTGTTGCATATACCCCATATACCCTGCTACTAATATACCCTGCTATTAATGTACCCTGCTACTAATATACCCTGCTACTAATATGACGACTGCTACTAATATACCCTGCTATAATATACCTCTATTATGTACCCTGCTATAATATACCTGCTCTAATACCTGCTACTAATATACCCTGCTACTAATATGACCTGCTACTAATATACCCTGCTACTAATATACCCTGCTATTAATTGTACCTGCTACTAATATACCCTGCTACTAATATCCCTGCTACTAATATGACACCTGCTACTAATATACCCTGCTACTAATACCTGCTATTAATGTACCTGCTACTAATATACCCTGCTACTAATATGACCTGCTACTAATATACCTGCTACTAAATGCCCTGCTATTAATATGCCCTGCTACTAATATACCCTACTACTAATGTACCCTACTACTAATATGCCCTACTGCTAATATACCCTGCTACTAATATACCCTACTACTAATATACCCTGCTACTAATATGCCCTGCTACTAATATACCCTATTACTAATGTACCCTACTACTAATATACCCTGCTACTAATATGCCCTGCTACTAATATACCCTGCTACTAATATACCCTGCTACTAATATACCCTGCTACTAATATACCCTGCTACTAATAAACCCTGCTACTAATGTACCCTGCTACTAATATACCCTGCTACTAATATACCCTGCTACTAATATACCCTACTACTAATATGCCCTGCTACTAATATGCCCTACTACTAATATACCCTGCTATTAATATGCCCTACTACTAATGTACCCTACTACTAATATGCCCTACTGCTAATATACCCTGCTACTAATATACCCTGCTACTAATATGCCCTGCTACTATATACCCTATTACTAATGTACCTACTACTAATATACCCTGCTACTAATATGCCCTTCTACTAATATACCCCGCTACTAATATGCCCTGCTACTAATATACCCGGCTACTAATATACCCTGCTACTAATAAACCCTGCTACTAATATACCCTGCTACTAATATACCCTACTACTAATGTACCCTGCTACTAATATACCCTACTACTAATATACCCTGCTACTAATATGCCCTGCTACTAATATACCCTACTACTAATATACCTGCTACTAATATACCCGCTACTAATATGCCCTTCTACTAATATACCCGCTACTAATATGCCCTGCTACTAATATACCCGGCTACTAATATACCCTGCTACTAATAAACCCTGCTACTAATATACCCTGCTACTAATATACCCTACTACTAATGTACCCTGCTCCTAATATACCCTACTACTAATATACCTGCTACTAATATGCCCTGCTACTAATATACCCTACTACTAATATACCCTGCTACTAATATACCCCGCTACTAATATGCCCTGCTACTAATATACCCTACTACTAATATACCCTGCTACTAATATACCCGCTACTAATATGCCCTTCTACTAATATACCCGCTACTAATATGCCCTGCTACTAATATACCGGCTACTAATATACCCTGCTACTAATAAACCCTGCTACTAATATACCCTGCTACTAATATACCCTACTACTAATGTACCCTGCTCCTAATATACCCTACTACTAATATACCCTGCTACTAATATGCCCTGCTACTAATATACCCTACTACTAATATACCCTGCTACTAATATGCCCTGCTACTAATATACCCTACTACTAATATACCCTGCTACTAATATACCCGCTACTAATATGCCCTTCTACTAATATACCCGCTACTAATATGCCCTGCTACTAATATACCCGGCTACTAATATACCCTGCTACTAATAAACCCTGCTACTAATATACCCTGCTACTAATATACCCTACTACTAATGTACCCTGCTCCTAATATACCCTACTACTAATATACCCTGCTACTAATATGCCCTGCTACTAATATACCCTACTACTAATATACCCTGCTACTAATATACCCCGCTACTAATATGCCCTGCTACTAATATACCCTACTACTAATATACCCTGCTACTAATATACCCCGCTACTAATATGCCCTTCTACTAATATACCCGCTACTATTATGCCCTGCTACTAATATACCTGGCTACTAATATACCCTACTACTAAAATACCCTGCTATTAATATACCCTGCTACTAATATACCCTACTACTAATGCTTCTGCAATGTGTCCTGCATGCAGTCAGTCCTGGCCCTGGCTCTGCAGTCTGAGCCCTGCATACATTTAATCTATACCCCATCTGTAATGTCTTCCTATATGTCCCTGCATGTAGTCTCTCCTGTCTCAGCCTGTGGTCTGTATGCTGCCTCTATACAGCAGTTGTGCAGCCTGTGACATGCTTGTATCCTGTCAGTGCCCTATCTGCAGTCTATGCCCATTAGTGGCATCTGATATGTGGCCTTCATGCTGATATGTCGCTGTGCCATCTATGCACTCAGGCTTTGCCCCCTCTCCTGACTGTCACCATCTCTCTGCAGCACTGCCCTTGCACAGTAATGGCTGAATTCAGGAAGTGTCAGAGCTCTGCAGCAGATGTCCCGTATGTTCTGCACGATCCAAACTGGGCAGAACCTTCCTCTGCATCACCGGCAGACTGCGGGGGGCTCAGCTACTGCTAGATCCGGGCTCGGGGGCTGCAAGAGGAAACATCGGGACCCAGGGCTAAATGGGAGCAGGATCCAGGATGGAAGAGGTTAAAACCAGGGGCATCTAATGCCAGCCCTGGAACAGAGAAGAGGAGCAGAAGGCAGCAGCGCTGGAGATGGGCATGGCACCATATGCTGATGGTATAGAAATCTATAGGGGGTCCTATGGGGGGCCTACAATATAGGAAATATGCAGGGATGGCGAGATGGAGAGAGGCAGGCTGTGAGGACTGGTAGGGTCAGGCTGTGAGGACTGGTAGGGTCAGGCTGTGAGGACTGGTAGGGTCAGGCTGTGAGGACTGGGAGGGTCAGGCTGTGAGGACTGGTAGGGTCAGGCTGTGAGGACGGGCAGGGTCAGGCTGTGAGGACTGGTAGGGTCAGGCTGTGAGGACTGGTAGGGTCAGGCTGTGAGGACTGGTAGGGTCAGGCTGTGAGGACGGGCAGGGTCAGGCTGTGAGGACTGGTAGGGTCAGGCTGTGAGGACTGTTAGGGTCAGGTTGTGAGGACTGGTAGAGTCAGGCTGTGAGGACGGGCAGAGTCAGGCTGTGAGGACAGGCAGGGTCAGGCTGTGATGATGGGCAGGGTCAGGCTGTGAGGACGGGCAGGGTCAGGCTGTGAGGGCGGGCAGGGTCAGGCTGTGATGACGGGCAGGGTCAGGCTGTGAGGGCTTGCAGGGTCAGGCTGTGATGACGGGCAGGGTCAGGCTGTGAGGGCTTGCAGGGTCAGGCTGTGATGACGGGCAGCAGCTCTCAGCACAAGGAGGATCTGTCACAAGAGGCGCGGAAATTTCAAATACGTTTGGACAGGAAGAGAGAAAAGAAGAAACACGAAACAACTGAAACTGCTAACGGTGCTGAGCTGCGGGTCCGGTCCAATCTGCAGCGCCGGAGCCTGGAGCAAGATGCCCCCTGCTGTGCCAGGGCAGGATGTGGCGCCCACAGAAGGAGCCAGCTAGGATGGGCGGATTGTATCTTTTTTCAATAATAATAATAATTATTATTATACTGCAGTCCCTTATGTCTCCATATGTATACTATTATACTGCAGTCTCTTATGTCTCCATATATATATTATTATACTGCAGTACCTTATGTTTCTATATGTATATTATTATACTGCAGTCTCTTATGTCTCCATATGTATACTATTATACTGCAGTCTCTTATGTCTCCATATATATATTATTATACTGCAGTCCCTTATGTTTCTATATGTATATTATTATACTGCAGTCCCTTATGTCTCCATATGTATATTATTATACTGCAGTCCCTTATGTTTCCATATGTATATTATTATTATACTGCAGTCCCTTATGTCTCCATATGTATATTATTATACTGCAGTCCCTTATGTCTCCAAATATATATTATTATATTATTATACTGCAGTCCCTTATGTCTCCTTATGTATATTATTATCCTGCAGTCCCTTATGTCTCCTTATGTATATTATTATACTGCAGTCCCTTATGTTTCCATATGTATATTATTATACTGCAGTCCCTTATGTCTCCATATGTATATTATTATACTGCAGTCCCTTATGTTTCCATATGTATATTATTATACTGCAGTCCCTTATGTTTCCATATGTATATTATTATACTGCAGTCCCTTATGTTTCCATATGTATATTATTATACTGCAGTCCCTTATGTCTCCATATGTATATTATTATACTGCAGTCCCTTATGTCTCCATATGTATATTATTATAATGCAGTCCCTTATGTCTCCATATGTATATTATTATACTGCAGTCCCTTATGTCTCCTTATGTATATTATTATACTACAGTCCCTTATGTCTCCATATATATATATATATATATATATATAATATAATATATATTATACTGCAGTCCCTTATGTCTCCATATGTATATTATTATACTGCAGTCCCTTATGTCTCCATATATATATATATTATTATTATTATTATTATTATAATGCAGTCCCTTATGTCTCCTTATGTATATTATTATACTGCAGTCCCTTATGTCTCCATATGTATAATATTATACTGCAGTCCCTTATGTCTCCATATATATATATTATTATTATACTGCAGTCCCTTATGTCTCCCTATATATATTATTATACTGCAGTCTCTTATGTCTCCATATGTATATTATTATACTGCAGTCCCTTATGTCTCCCTATGTATAAAATAATACTGCAGTCCCTTATGTTTCTATATGTATATTATTATACTGCAGTCCCTTATGTCTCCCTATGTATAAAATTATACTGCAGTCCCTTATGTCTCCATATATATATATATATATATATATATATATATATATATTTA
>JARQOD010000009.1:90679358-90684358 GCA_033576555.1 Oophaga sylvatica | reverse complement strand
CCCAATAACAGGGTAATCCTTCATCCCAGCACAGTGCTTGTCTGAGTCCTGGGAGTGGTGTACGAAGTGCTACATTTTATAATGTCCATCTCCCCTTTAAAAAGAAAATCACAGTAATATTGTATCAGATGAAAGCAAACTCGATGAGTAGGTCCTTACTCAGGGCTACTTGTTGACACTGTTTCTCCCACACATCAGTTACCATCCAGCCAGCAGATGCCTATGGCTTCCCAGCAAGTCAAGAGTTAATGTCTTTGAAGTCCATAATAATATTAGAAGGAGACAATATTGCTGATGAATTCCCTTCTGATCTGCAGGCTGACTTCTGCTTGGCCCCTGGCATCACTCCCCATCTCCAGGTTGGCCCCTGGCATTACTCTGGAGCCACACCACCACATGCTCCCTGTTGTACATCCTAGCCAAATCACAGGGTGTGTCTCCATTCCTGTTCCTGTGGGTCACAGCGGTGTCAGTGTGCAGAACCAAGTATTGAACCATGTGCAGGTGACCCTCCTTGGCTGCCAGGTGCAGGGCAATGTTGCCATCTTTGTCCTGCAGGTTGACATCAGCATGGAAGTCCAGAAGGATCTGCATAGTGTCCTGAAAGCCGGCCCTGGCCGTGTCATGGAGGACGGAGAAGCCACTGCTGTCCTGCAAGTTGGGGTCGGCTCCTCTTCTCAGAAGAAGGCTGGCAATGGCCGGGCATCCAAGTCTCATCACCTGTGGAAGAAACACAGCCCACCTATTAGCAGTGCTCCATCACATCAAGACCCGTGTCTGTGGGCTGTAAGGAGACTTCAGGGGGTGCACCAGGGGCACTGTCAGCCCCACCAGGAAAATGATAAAAAAATAAAATGGACTTTAATATCTCACACCTCATACTTCTGTATTTATTACAGTCTAAAAAGTGTACAGCTACATATATGTAACATCTGTATACATCATATACAGATACAGCATGTATAACTGCACTATATATTATATATGAACCAAAAAATGTATATGAAATACTTATCACTACAGATCTATAGCTATCTAGAAATAATTATCTGAGTATACCATGCCTTATAAATAGGTAGGTGAACAATGGCTGTGTGTGTGTATTCACATTATCATTATATAACTTTACAAAAACATATATATCTATATGGTCTGCGATATACATACATTATTAGAAAAAAAAATATATATATATGTAACGTGTCTCCATAAGTGATACATTATATGTGCACAAGTAGACAAAATTGAACACTGCAATGTTTCATTTGCAAGAGGCCTCGATTTTACAAAGGTTGGAATCTGTTCTAAGACTAGTTCTACCAATAAGCTTCATCTATGTTCACAAAATAAAAAAAAACAACAACACTATATTACAGTTTACAATATCATATTATTTATAAAACAATTATAAGTCATTTCAAACATTACATCTATATATAGTGTGTGTGCAGCTGTATATATTATATATGTATAATATCTATCTATGCAAACAAAAAAAAAAAAAACAACAGCACCACAATTGCATGTATTCGTTACCAGGCCTGTCAAACAAATGTCCAATTGTAGTAGTATTCAAAATATAAAAATAGAGGCAGCACTCCAAAGTAGATGCAAAAATAATAATAGTAAAAAAAAATACATAAATGTATCTAATTTAATGGCACATAGTGACAACGTTTTAGTCCATATGCGGACCTGTGGTTTGAGAAAGGTCCTGGTATGGACCAAAATGTCACCACTCTGGGCCATTAGAATTGTAATATTTGTCTATATTACTTAATTGGTGTGCTATTTCCATTTTTTATATATGATTGGAGGAGTGCTTCTTGCCTGGGAGGCTTTGCACCCCTAGTTTTTTCTTGCCAGTGATGCACTTAGCATTTTATTTTTATCTATCTATCCAAAGAAAAATACAATTATAGGTGTCTAACGATAGATAGATAGATAGATAGATAGATAGATAGATAGATAGATAGATAGATAGATAGATAGATAGATAGATAGATAGATAGATAGAAAATTCTATCTATCGATGTATTATCTATCGAAAGAAAAATACAATTATAGGTGTCTAACTACAGATAGATAGATAGATAGATAGATAGATAGATAGATAGATAGATAGATAGATAGATAGATAGATAGATAGAAAGATAGATAGATATTTAAGACACATATATAATATATTTATATAATTAACATACATATATAATATGTGTATATATAAAATGTATATATATCATTATTATTATTATTATTTCGGTGACATAAGAATCCAGGCTCCTGACATCAGGTTGGGGCCTTGCACAGTCTGCATTGCTGGATGTAGACAGGTGTATTATCTTAGTAAGGTGTGTCTTTGTTGTACCAAGATGTAATAAGGATGTAATTTGTACAGACAAGGAGATGCTCTCAGACGTTTGACAGCAATAAAACTCTTCATCTGTTAGTATCCAGCAAACACAGGGTTACACACTGATGGTAACACCCTATAACACCCTCGGCCCATCTTTTATTATAACTAATATTATTTTATTCACCTCCTAGAAAAAAAATCATCGAGCTGCAATAATCAATAATATTTATTCCTGAAAAGGTGGTGGGGAAAATAACCTAACAAAAATGTCAGTTCACTCGTATAGTAAAATACAAGAACAAATGATGATTGAAATAAAAAACCTAATATATGAATTGCATGGAGATAGATGGATCCTATCACCTCTGCCTCCCCTCCACCAAGCACTAATCATCCCCTTCATATGCAGCACTAGTTTTCAGGCCTGTGCTTTTTACATCGAGTCATGTGAAATGGGTATAAAATATGTGCACCCTCCACCTCGCTCTATCCACAGGGCTGCAGCTGCTGTGTGCCAGGCAGACATGTTCTAGCAATGTGACACTGGTCACATCACACTCGTGCTGCTGATGTGTGAGGCCTGACACACGTGGGCCCTGCTGTCACCTTCCTCCCCTTGGACAGGGTGCACTCAGGCCTTTCTCGGCCTTTTTTAGACGGGGAGGGACGATGATAAATGCAATAGCGTCTCAAAAGTCAAGAATGAACAATATTAGTCTTCTGATAAATATCTATTGAATAATATAATCGAAGGATGAAATCTGGGGTAGATTCACTATGTCGGATTGTATGAACTCAATGGAGAAAAAGTGAAATGCAGCAGCACTGGTGTGTGCCCAGACCATGGCACATGAGAAGGGCTTGTTATGGCCCAAATGACCCTTTTAATCAATTTGTTACTTTTATTCCTTGTATTTTGGACACTGTGGTGTATAATTATGGTGGCAAAGCAGACAGAAACCCCCCTAGCCCCTACTTTGTTACCTTTTTGCCCCATCCTTTATGGTCATGCATTTTACTTAGCACTCAGATGATTTGCTCCCATTTTGCAGGCCATTCACTAGATATTTGCAGACTGTGGCCTGGTTACAGTCAGAGGGATAAAACAACATTTAGATTTTTAGGCCGTTGGAGTAAAAATAAAGGCAAAGTAAAAGAGGGAAAATTTAACAAAAAGGAGAATTAAAAAAAAAGAAAGTCAGATACCCAAGTAGAGAGATCTCAGGATCCACCCTGTCTGGAAGGAGAGCGCAGAGGGCAGCAGACAGCACTAGATTGGGTTCGGTGTTTGCTCACTGTGAATACCTGGCAGGACACTTAACCCTTTGTGCCCGTAATTAATAATGAATGGGGAAGAGGCTGGATTCATTTCGGTGGGTTTATTTTGGGACATTTTTGAAACTGATGATATTTTGTAGATCGGAGGAAACTCAGAGATCTCCTATGCATGTTGATGGCTGCAAAAATGCTGGAAGGGTGGGGGGGGGGTGGTCACAGATTGGTGCCAATAAGTATTTAGTTTAACCCCTGCCTGACTATATGTCTTTAAAGGAGTGACACATAAAGGGGGAGGCATTAACCCTTCATGCACACAGGGCCTGCGATGCATTATTTCACAATGAACATGTCAAGAAGCCTCTTGGATCAACAGTGTTCTCTTCCACATCCCCCCTGTGCCCCGGGCGTACACCCACCTGTAGGGCTGTCCTGCCGAATCTGTTAAGTGCATCCACATTGGGCGTCCTCTGCAGCAGGTCCTCTAGTTGCTCCAGGTCCCCTCGGGCAGCGGCTGTTGACATCAAGTCTGCAAGAGGCTCTGCCATACTGGGCTGGGGTCCTGGGCAGAGGTCCGGGGCAGGACAGAGGGTTATTAGTGCATGGCATGAACAGGCTGACAGCCGGGGCTCTGAGCTAATAGGGGGATCGTAGTAAATACTCGTAAAAAAGGACCCGCCCCCGGGCACACGTGATGAGCAGATATTCCTCCAGCCTCCCCTCTTCTTCATCTGTGCAGCCTCCCCTCGTCTTCTTCTGTGCAGCCTCCGGTCTAATTCTGTGCAGCCTCTCCTCTTTTTCTTCCGTGCAGCCTCCCGTTTAATTCTGTGCAGCCTCAACTCTAATTCTGTGCAGCATCCCCTCTAATTCTGTGCAGCCTCCAGTCTAATTCTGTGCAGCCTCCCTCTAATTCTGTGCAGCCTCCAGTCTAATTCTGTGCAGCCTCCCCTCTAATTCTGTGCAGCCTCCCGTTTAATTCTGTGCAGCCTCAACTCTAATTCTGTGCAGCTCCCCTCTAATTCTGTGCAGCCTCCAGTCTAATTCTGTGCAGCCTCCCCTCTAATTCTGTGCAGCCTCCCTCTAATTCTGTGCAGCCTTCCTCTAATTCTGTGCAGCCTCCAGTCTAATTCTGTGCAGCATCCCTCTAATTCTGTGCAGCCTCCTCTAATTCTGTGCAGCCTCCCCTCTAATTCTGTGCAGCCTTCCCTCTAATTCTGTGCAGCCTCCAGTCTAATTCTGTGCAGCCTCCCCTCTAATTCTGTGCAGCCTTCCTCTAATTCTGTGCAGCCTCCAGTCTAATTCTGTGCAGCCTCCCTCTAATTCTGTGCAGTCCCCTCTAATTCTGTGCAGCCTCCAGTCTAATTCTGTG
>JARQOD010000009.1:90598220-90679258 GCA_033576555.1 Oophaga sylvatica | reverse complement strand
GGTCATCATCATTATCATGATCATCATCATCATTATCATCATCATCATCATCATTATCACATAAGTTTAACGGCCCACTAGCATTGTGTTCCGCCCCTCGGGACTGCGCACCCTCAGTAGGAGCTTCATCACACTGTCCATCAGAAACATTTTTCCCCAGAGATCCTTAGACCGGGGAAAGTCATTACCCAATATGACGGGGTGCACCAGGTTCTTCACTACCCCCACTTCACATGAAACCTCCCCGCGTTTGGGGATCAAGTCCACGGCAGTCTCTGGGTAGACTTTGGTGTCTCCATGGACGCACACCACACTCAGGTGCTTATCAGGGAAGAAGTCCCTATCAATCAGGCTGTCACATACGGAAGTCACTGGACTCTCTGAGTCCAAGAGGGCCTGTGCTGGGCAGTCATTTACAACCACCGGGGACACCTGTGGTCCAGTCTCTTCGGCTGAGGTGGACACACACACAGGTTCTGCGCAGAGAGAGAGGGATCTGCCAACATCACAATACATAGGCTCCCCCTCTATTGGACAGTTGGCTGCAATTTCACGACATCTCCAACACTGTCCATCACACTTTTCCACCCACATGTCCCCTCGGGCCTGAACCCACTTATCAGCATACCCCATGTCCCCAACAGCTGGAACGCTCTTACCGCGAGAGTTCAGCGTCCGGGAACTCTGAAGTGACGACCTCTCAGACGGCTGGTCACGGAGACAGTCTTTGCTGGCGAAGGCCTTCTCCATCAGGCTGACCAGACGATTGGCGTCCTGGTGGTCTTGTCCGACCTCTGGCTGTACCTCAGGAGGACATGCTCGGGTGTAGCGGTTCACTATCACCTTTCCAACTCCATAATCAGGTTTGCTGACTGCAGACTCCCAACTGCATCTCCAGTCATGAACTCCCCTGGCACGGGCTGTCACCGTAACACCCATCCGGGTAAGAATCTCCGCTTTCAGCTTGGCATAGTCTTGGCTGTCCTGCTCGCTCAGGTCAGCATAGGCCCTTTGGGGTTCTCCAATCAGATAGGGTGCGACCATCATGGCCCATTCAGATAGGGGCAGATTCTCCTTCTCTGCCAGTCCCTCAAACCTAGTGAGATATACCTCCACATCATCACGAGGTGTCATCTTTTTCAGGGACCGTCTTACCGCCTTCTTTACAGCGGACAATGCAGGTGACTTTGCAACCTTACTTTGGGACGAGGCGCTGCAAGTCTTTTGTAGTGCTGCCACCTGCTCAAAAAACAACCGGTTATTCTCCTGCTGCTGCTTCAGGAATTGCTGCTGGGCCTGCTGCATGCGCTGCTGGTGCTGCAGGCGCTGCTGCTCCATGCTCTGCTGCATGCTTCGCTGGGCCTGGACCAGGTACTCAATGAGCTCCTCCATACTGCCGGACTTATCTGTCTCAACCACGGCAGTCTTATGTTGCACATTAACTTGCGCCATTTGTTCAAACAGCGCCTCCATGCTGTCATCCATGCTGTCAGACTTCTCTGTCTCAACGACGGCAGTCTTCACTCAAGACATACACACTCCACAGTCTTTTCCACAGAAAATTCAGCTTTGCTGTGCAGACACTTTTTTTTTTTCTCTGCAAACTCTATTAGAGCCACTGTCTCTTTAAGACTGCTCCAACAGACTTTTCCTTTGCTGCTGCACACTCCACAGTCTTTTCCACAACAAGTTCAGCTTTGCTGTGCAGACACACTTTTTTTTTTTCTCTTTTGCAAACTCTATTAGGGCTACTGTCTCTTTAAGACTGCTCCAACAGACATTTCTTTTGCTGACACACTTTTTTTTTTTCTCTGCTGCTGCTTCAACAGACTTCACCTTTTATTGCTGTCTCTCGCCACTGTGCTGCACACACATTCTAGCACTAATTGTATCAGCCACTGTGCTGCCCCAGCATTCTCCGCCAATTGTAAGCTTTTCAGGGGATATAGCTCTGGGATCGCCGTCCGGGTAGACGGAGTGGCACGGAAACAGTTCATTCACAGACAGCAGTTCTGGTAAAAACTGGCCGCAACCAGTTTTATTTAAAGTCTACAGCAAACAGAACATAATCAAAACCAAATCATAAACATAAGACCTGGGCTTGTCCAGCCACTAATTACACTTAGATAGATTTCCCTTTCTATCGGGTCCAGACTCTAATAGCCTGGGCCAAAACAACACATATGTTCAGCATTTACCAGCATGGAGTTTCACAGAGTCTCCTCCTTGTGTCTGAAGGCACCTTCAACGTCCAGACTTGAGAGAGCTCCCCTCCTATTCAGCAGCTATCCGCATGGATTCTCACAGAGACTACTCCTGTGTCCGGGGTACATCGAGCACCCAGACTGAGACAGCTCATACTCCTGGAGACTGCTTCTTGTGCCTGGACTCCTTGTCCAGACTAAGCGAGCTCTCTGTCTGTGTTCGCAGACACCTACTTCTGGTCTCCTAATTAACACCTGAGTAGTTTCAGGCCTGAGCTGCAAGTGTGTAATGAATGTAAGGTGTAGTGACCTTTCTCTACCACTAGGTTTACAAAGCCATACATTTCCTTTATACCAGTCAGCAAAGTACCTAGGTGAAATGTACACCCCATTCATCACACATACCCTCACTGTCTCACAATATATTTATAGTTCTTACACTTCTACATACTGTAATAGCCGCTAATTCAATTGCCGGCTTTTGTGAAATCACAGAAGCCGACATGAAATGATACATTGTTTCCACACAGTTAACCATGTAATTTCCTGTATTTTGATATATGGTTTGAACTTACAATTACATATGTGTATTTGTACAAAATTTCAGACATGTAGGGGTTAATTAAAGGTGTAAATTCGTTGAAAAAAAATGCGTGGGCTCCCGCTGTATTTTCTCCACCAGACAGACAAAGCAAGCGAGTGGGGCAGATAATAATAGCCTAGGGAGGGTACATTTTTTTTGTGCCCCCCCTGGCTACTAAGATCTGCCCCCAGACACCCCAGAAAGGGCAAATCTATAATTAGATTCGCCCTTTCTGGCACTTTGCCCGTCTATTCCCATTGCCCTGTAGCGGTGGCGAATGGGTTAATAAGGCGTTAATGTCACCTTAGTATTGAAAGGTGACCTTAAGGCAGGTTAATAATTGAGAGCTGTCAATTAGACAACTATCAATTATTAATCCTATTGTATGATACAAAAATCAAACACACACAGTTTAATAAAAAATAAGTTTAATGAAATAATCACACAGTTTTTGACCATATTTTATTTTCCTGCTAAAACCATTTCCTGTAATAAAAATAAAATAAAAAGCCAAATTATTCTTACCAATCCGATGTACAGTCAGGTCCCACGGTATAATCCATCAGAAAGGGTTAACAGGTTACAGTTAACAGAGAGCTAATGCTGTCTCCAAGTAGTAACCCCATGAATGAATCAGTTACTCCAGTGAAAGGAGAGGAATAGATTCATGAATGGAGCTTAATTGATTATTGCCACTTTCACTTCAGTGACTGACCTAACGTGAAAGTGGATACAATCAATTAAGCTTCATTCATTAATCACATCCTCTCCTGTCAGCAGGAGATAAGCTCATTCATTCAGGAGCTATCAGATGAGCACGCAGGATTACTTGCGCTGCTTATCTGATTGCTAGTTAACCCTTTGTGAAGGATTACATCGTGGGACGTGACAGATCGCCAGATAGGTAAGAATAATGTTGTTTTATTATTTTATATTTATTTTAGAAGATCAAGGGCTTCGAACGGATTAAGAGCGAAATAAAAGATGGTCAAAAATATGTGTTTTGATTTCATTAAAATAATTTATTCTTAAAGTGTGTTTGTGTTTTTTTATTTACTTCAATAGGATTAATAATTGATAGTTGTCTAATTGACAGCTCTCAATTATTAACCTGCCTTAAGGTCACCTTTCAATACTAAGGTGACATTAACGCCTTATTAACCCATTCGCCACCACTACAGGGCAATGGGAATAGACGGGCAAAGTGCCAGAAAGGGCGAATCTAATTATAGATTTGCCCTTTCTGGGGTGTCTGGGGGCAGATCTTAGTAGCCAGGGGGGGCACAAAAAAATGTACCCTCCCTAGGCTATTAATCTGCCCCCACTCGCTTGCTTTGTCTGTTTGGTGGAGAAAATACAGCGGGAGCCCACGCATTTTTTTTCAACGAATTTACACCTTTAATTAACCCCTACATGTCTGAAATTTTGTACAAATACACTCATGTAATTGTAAGTTCAAACCATATATCAAAATACAGGAAATGACATGGTTAACTGTGTGGAAACAATGTATCATTTCATGTCGGCTTCTGTGATTTCACAAAAGCCGGCAATTGAATTAGCGGCTATTACAGTATGTAGAAGTGTAAGAACTATAAATATATGTATATATATATCATGTCACAATGACATGTATATAATATATATATATATATATGTATTCTATGTGTATATATCTATTCTTTCTTTTGTGATTGAAATACTATTCTTTTGGATCCATTATATGTCAGTTTTGCAAGCCTGCGAGAAATTCTCGCAAGTCGGATGAAAATCGGATGTTACAAGGTACACACACATGCGACTAAATCGCATCTTTGAAGGAAAATCGGATGCCAGAAGGATGTGTGATGTTTGCATTTTGATCCGACAATCGACCGACTAAAACGGACCGATTTTTTGTAGTTGTGTGTGACGCCGGCCTAAATATGTGATTCTTCATATGTTGTATTAGTCTTTGCCTGATGAAGAGACCTGAGTAGTCTCTAAAGCTTGCAATTTGTTACCATCTTTTCAGTTAGCCATTAAAAGGTATCAACCACTGAGGACTCTCAACTCTAAATATTTTTTTGTGCCTCTTATTGCAGCTCAGTCCCATGTCCTTGACAAACACATATTACTTTGGCTAATCAAAGTCTGTGGAGGCTACTGTGTCCCCTGCTAGTCACGGGGCATAAACATCTTGAACTGGGCATCACAAGCTGCTGTAACCAATTAGTGACTACCGATTGGCTGCAGCGGTCACTTAATGCCCCTCTCAGATGCTCATGTTCTGCGTCCGGCAGGAAAAACAGTAGTGAGTACAGAGGATCGGTTCTGGTCCGGGAGATGAAAATAGGAGTTTTTTCTCCCCATAGTGTGCCCATTGACAATACATTTTAAAGTAGAGTAAAATCCCTTTATTACAGACACGTTCAGTATTTGGTCAGTATTTTACATCGGTATTTGTTAGCCAAAACCAGGAGTGGAACAATCAGTGGAAAAGTATAATAGAAACACGTAACCACTTCTGTATTTATCACCCATTCCAGGTTTTGGCTTACAAATACTGATGTAAAATACTGAGCAAATACTGATAGTGTGAACGTGGCCTAATATAAAATCTCTGATGATATAATTTACTGATAAACAAGAAAATTGTTTTGTGATAATGATATCAGCAGAAGATCCTCTTCAGGGATCGGACATAGACACAAATATATGTTTACACTTATTATTTTCACTGCAAGGGTCTAATACTGGACAAGAGTATGGACCTAAACTAGTAGAAGCACTGGACCTACACGAAGAGCTGTGTGGAAATAATGACATATACTAGTCTGCATGTTCCATGCATTTGTACTTATAATAAGCGGTTTTACACCTATTCCATTATAGGTGTAAAACCGCAGGGCAATTCCGCACTAAAAACATCGCCAAAACCGCAGTAAATCCGCGCTAAAACCGCAGTGCGGTTTACCTGCGGTATTAGTAAAATCCGCGCGGAAAAAACGCAAGTGAATCCGCAAAGTGTGCATGGGGCCTTATGGGTTCCTTTGCTTTTTAGCTTTATTTAATAAATAAAATGTTTCAAAAGTTGAAAACAAGAATGCATCTGTATGCTCAGAGTATAACATGTAAGCCACAAATCTAAACCAAAAGCATCACATCTTTTCCAATATAAAACACATTTCATTTACTACCTTGGGCACACACCTCTGAAATCACTCCAGCTCTATTATGTCTTTTTGGTACATCAGTGCCTCGATCTGTACTCAGAACTCTACGTACAGTCTCACTAGTGAATTTATAGAACTGCTTCGCATGTGCATCTAGACCAGGGCCGGCTCCAGGTTTTTATGGCCCCGGGCGAAAGAGTCTCAGTGGGCCCCTTTAACACAGACCATGATTCATGATGCACAGATACTGCAGAGAAATATGGGTATAGCACAACGCCAAACACTTCTCTTTTTCCATTACATGACTGATACCTATTGTAAATTGTACAATAGCTCTAGAACGCCAAATCCTCACAGCGCACAGTACAGACCGGACAGTACAGTCCTCCATACAATATTATGGGCACCACATAGTCTCCCCCTCATCACCCATATAATACCCCATGCAGGATGTCACCCCGCCATCCCCCATATAATGCTCCATACAGAATACTGGACCCAATATAATGCTCCATACAGAATACTGGACCACATATAATGCTCCATACAGAATACTGGACCACATATAATGCTCCATACAAAATATGGAGCTCTCCTCTACAGTGTGCTGCGTTCTGCACTGTTACGGCTCAGGAAAGGACGCTGTCAAAAGACTCTCCATCATCATCATCATTGCCTCCCCATCATTATCATCATTGCCTCCCCATTATCATCATCATTGCCTCCCCATCATCATCATCATCATTGTCTCCCATCATCATCATCATTTCCTCCATCATCATCATTGCCTCCCATCATCATCATCATTGCCTGCCCATCATCATCATCATTGGCTCCCCATCATCATCATTATTGCCTCCCAATTAATATCATCATCATCATCATTGCCTTCCCATTATCATTGCCTCCCCATCATCATCATCATCATTGCCTCCCCATTAATATCATCAATATCATTGCCTTCCCATTATCATTGCCTCCCCATCATCATCATCATCATTGCCTCCCCATTAATATCATCATCATCATTGCCTTCCCATTATCATTGCCTCCCCATTAATATCATCATCATAATCATCATCATTGCCTTCCCATTATCATTGCCTCCCCATCATCATCATCATCACCATTGCCTCCCCATTAATATCATCATCATCATTGCCTTCCCATTATCATTGCCTCCCCATCATCATCATCATTGCCTCCCCATCATCATTGCCTCCTCATCACCATCACTGCCTCCCTCCACCACCATCACACATACAGCACCGCAGCACTCTCTCACATACACACACGCAGGCACACACACACACCTCACCTGTCCGGCGTTCGCGCTCTCTCTGCCACAGCCGGCCGCTGAATGATGACGTCATTCAGCGGCGCTGCTGTGAGAGAGGAAGCGCAGGCGCACCCTGGAGCCCGGAGCTGCGGCAGCGGAGGCACGGGGAGAGGTAAGTATTGCGCCGGCTGGTGCTGGGGCCCTGAGCAAGCGGGGGGGCCCAGTTGCGGCACTGACACCGCTAACGGGCGCCGGGGTGACCGACGGCGAGTGGGCCCCCGCCTACTCAGGGCCCCGGCACTTGCCCGGGTATGCCGGGTGCTGACGCCGGCCCTGATCTAGACTCCTGTTAGATGCATCCCACAATTGTATTTGACTTGGCAGCAGCCGCCTGGCACTGTTTGCTACAGTTGCGTTTGCAGTCTGCTTTTATCATTAAAGATGAGACAAGCTCTTTTAAAAAAAAATAGCCCCCTGCTCAACCAGCTGATCCCACTCCCACCAAATAGCTGATTTTTTTCAGTACTTTTAAAGGGAGTTGTCATCAGAAAATGACCGTTTGTTTAAATCAGGTTTTTATAATAATTGTATTAAAAAAAAGTTTGAGTTTTGTTTTTCAGTTTTCCTTATAACTATCGATTAAAAAAAATCTTCAAGTTTTCAAACAATACTATACTCACACTTCCTTTTCTGTACAGATGACTTTTCAGCAGTCTCGTTATCATCACAGACAGGATTGCAATGTAAGGTAATACCTCTATAACCCGGAAGATAACGCAGAATCCACGATTCACAATAGGTGATGATGTTACAGCTCACCTCCTCCTCCCTTCACAATCACCATTGTCCAAATCAGAGTATGAATTGCAAGTACTTCTATACAACTCAGTAAGGTCAGTCTATTCCTGCTAATGTCCATATGACTGCTGAAAAGAACAGGAATATAAGGCCTAGTTTATAGTATGAAATTGAGAGACTTATGATTTTTTCCATATATTTTTATTTTATTTTTATATATTGAGAAACTTATGATTTTTTCCATATATTTTTATTTTATTTTTATATATTGAGAGACTTATGATTTTTTCCATATATTTTTATTTTATTTTTATATATTGAGAGACTTATGATTTTTTCCATATATTTTTATTTTATTTTTATACATTGAGAGACTTACGATTTTTTTTTAAATTTATATAGATATGTAAAAATAAACAGTAAATCATCTATTTTTTTAATACATCTAACATCAAATACAGTATATTTTCATACATTTAAAACAACAAGGGTCTCCAGAGAGGTGCCACATCATCCTCTCCACCACTACGTAATATCTGTGACCGCAATATCTATTGGACCCTGGACCTGTTGAAGCGTCTGATCGACACAAAACGGCCGTCGTCCTCAGCTGCACCTGCTCCCCTGCATCCATGTACTACTTATATTGAATAAAGAAAGGATTGTTTTACTGCATCACCTATTTTTTCATTTTTGGGCTGGACTTATTGCTCATAAAGCCCTACAATATTGCCATAAAGTGCTAATATATCAATATATGGATATTACCGCAGTGTGTGCCATACGGTTCTCGCTTGGAATAAACTCCAAAATTAAGCCGACATAACTTCAACTTAAAAGTTCCAGTTATCAGCAATATCTCTTGTATCTTTTGTTTCTCCTTTGATTCCCAAAAGATACCTTGCTTCAGTAGCCAACCCCAAGGCCCATGTGTCACATGAGAAGATACCAGTATTAAATATACAGTTGAAACTAGAAGTTTACATACACTATATATGTATATATATATATACACTTGATTTGTAAAGGCACACACCTGTCTATATAAGACCTCACATGCATGTCAGACCAAATGAGAATCATGAGGTCAAAGGAACTGGCCAAGGAGCATATAAAAAGACACATCTGCATGTTTTTCTCAATATCTGACATGAAATCAGAATCAACCTTTCCAGTTTTAGGACAATTAGGATTACCATAATTATTATTTGCCAAATGCCAGAATAATGAGAGAGAGAGAATGTTTTAAGACATTTTTATTGCTTACTGCAAAGTCAAAAGTTTACATACACTAAGATTACTATGCCTTTAAACAATTCTGGACTGCCCATATGATGATGTCATGTGTTTGGAACAATTATACTCAAGTACAAATAAGATAGGAATCTCCAGCCATCATGCCGCTCAGGAAGGAGACGGGTTCTGTGTCCCAGAGATGAACGTGCTTTGGTCCGACATGTGCATATCAACCCAAGGACAAAAGCAAAAGACCTTGTGAAGATGATGGCGGAAGCTGGAAGATTGTGTCAATATCCACAGTGAAACGAGCACTGTATCAACATAGGTCACTCTGCCAGGAAGAAGCCATTACTCCAAAAGAAGCAGAAAAAAACAAGACTAATGTTTGCAGATGCACACAGGAACATAGACCTTAATTTTTGGAGACATGTCCTGTGGTCTGATGAAACTAAAATGTAACTTTTTGTGCATAATGACCATCGTTATGTTTGGAGGAAACAGGGAGAAGCTTGGAAGCCTAAAAACACCATCCCCACTGTGAAACATGGGGTGGCAGCATCATGCTGTGAGGTTGTTTTGCTGCAGGAGGGACTGGTGCACTTCACAAAATAGATAGCATCATGAGAAAAGAAGATTATGTGGCAATACTGAAGCAACATCTCAAGACATCAGCCAGGAAGTTAAAGCTTGAGCGGAAATGGGTCTTCCAAATGGACAGAGACCCAAAGCATACTGCCAAAATGGTGACAAAGTGGCTTAAGGATAACAAAGTCAATGTTTCAAAGCAACCTACAAACCTGGATCAGTTACACCAGTTTTTGTTAGGAGGAATGGCCCAAATTCCGACCAACTATTGTGAGAAGCGTGTGGAAGAATAACCCAAACGTTTGACCCAAGTCATTCAGTTTAAGGGCGATGGTACCAAATGTTAATGAATTGAATGTAAACTTCTGGTTTCAACTGTAGCACATAACACTTAGGGGATTTTTACTAAGATGTCCAGAAACTTTTGGTTGTGCCTCAGATCTCCAAAACTTATATAGAATTCTTATTGACGGGACTGAAAGTCTAAAGTGCTTCCTGTCTTTAGCTCATTGGCTTTCATCTTAGACCATCTCTTGATCAAACTGGGTTGAACCTTCTGATTGACAGTATTGCATACACTCATTATATTCTGAATGATGTAACATTGATCCACACGCCAAAAGAAAGTTTGGTAGGGATCCCTACGGCGCCCTTGGCCAGTTATAGGTCCAGTAACTGCTATAAACCCATGACCTTGAAGTGTCTCAAATTCTATACAAAAGACAACCTCAGACTGAAGCTGAGACCAGTGGAAATCATTCGTAGCGCTCACATTTCACGAAACCTGATTGGAAATATCAGTCTGGGTCCACAGCAGAAACATCTGTCACTTTGGAGGGCCAGTCGCAGCCTATGGCGTGCCTAAAGATCAGTAACATGGAACTTAGATCACCATAGAGCTGGTGCCAGTAAAACTGTGAGCTTGTTCTGCGGCGTTGACACCAAAATACATCAGTATTTCGTCGACATGAATGTGGCCTTAGAAGTTTTAAAATATTCCATGTCCAGAACATCTCTGCCACCTTGTTGTTTTTTTTTTGCTGGCTGCACAAAGGCCATGCTTACATGGATATACGTTCTGAATTAAGACAAGTTAATGCTTAACTCTGTTATTGTTACTGAAACGTGGGGGGTAATGAGAGAAAATCGGAATGTCTTACTTGCCATTGGACATTTTCATATAAACCTGCGTGTGTCCAAGCACGAACTGTAACAAAAAAATCTAGATGGAAAAAAACTCCTAAGGTAAGCAACGTTACCTAATATTACTTGACCATTCACATCTCTGCAACTTACTTTTCCTGCAGGCTTGTTTCACCGAACGTTGCAAACAGTTGACATAAACTGGTGCAAATTGTTCTCCCGTACTATGTAAAATAGTTCAAGGTATTAAAAAAAATCACTTTGAGTGACAATTCGTGATGCTTTATGGTAGGTACTTCCCTTCCCCCATGAGGTGTGAAGATCCAAAAGACCTGACTCTAGGACCACTCTATCAAAAGACTGATTAATAGGATGACTAGGACTTATCCCATGGAAATTTATGTAATCATCTGTCATTAAACGAGTCCATAGAATGCTATAAAATATAAGTACCAATAGATATTACCAATCCACCATATCGCTCATGTACTAATGCCTTTCCAGTCTCTGGTGGTCCCACAACAAGTGACCACTTGAGTAAATCACTGGCTGTAGCAGCATGATGATACCAACAAGGTCAATGGTGCGGCCAGTAAGGGATATCATAGATTGTGGAGTCTTGGCTTGTATTGAGACCCCCTAACTTGATAGATATCTATGTAGAGTGGGGAAAATAAGTATTTGATACATTGCCGATTTTGCAAGTTTTCCCTTTTCCCCACCTGCAAAGAATGGAGAGGTCTGTAATATTTATCGTAGGTACACTTCACCTGTGAGAGACAGAATCTAAAAATAAAAAACAGAAAATCACAATGTATATTTTTTGCATAATTAATTTACATTTTATTGCATGAAATAAGTATTTGATACAATAGAAAAACAGAAATTAATATTTGATACAGAAACCTTTGTTTGCAATGACAGAGATCAGACGTTTCCTGTAGTTCTTGCCAAAGTTTGCACACACTGCTGTAGGGATTTTGGCCCACTTCTCCATACAGATCTTCTAGGTCTCGGAGCAGTCACTGGGCAATATTGAGTTTCATCGCCGTCAAAGACTTTCTATTGGGTTCAGGTCTGCAGTCTGGCTAGGCCACTCCAGGACCTTGAAATGCTTCTTATGGAGCCACTCCTTAGTTGCCCTGTCTGGGTGTTTCGGATCATTGTCATGCTGTAAAACTGAACCATGGCTCCTCTTCAATACTGTTTCTGAGGGAAGGAGGTTGTTGACCAAAATCTTGCGTTACATGACCCCATCAATCTTCCCTTCCATACGGTGCAGTCGTCCTGTCCCCTTTGCAGAAAAGCATCCCCAAAGTATGATGTCTCCCCCACCATGCTTCACGTTTGGGACGATGCTCTTGGTGTTGTACTCATCCTTCGTCTTCCTCCAAATACGGCGAGTGGAGTTGATACCAAAAATTTATATTTTGCGCTCATCTGACCGCATGACCTTTTCCCATGCCTCCTCTGGATCATCCAGCAGATGGTCACTGGCGAACTTCATACAGGCCTGGACATGTGCTGGTGTGAGCAGGGGGACCTTGTGTGTCCTGCAGGATATTAATTCATGACGACGTATTGTGTTATTAATGGTAATGTTTTTTTTTTACTGTAAATTTTTATTAAAGTTTTATCAAATTTTGACAAATGAACATAGCTCAGGACTAACTATAACATTTAAAGACAAGCTAAATAAAAATAATTACTTTGGAAACACGTTGTGGAGAGCAATAAAGGGATAACGGTAATGTCTGAGACTGTGGTCCCAGCTCTCTTCAGGTCATTGACCAGGTCCTCCTGTGTAGTTCTGGGCTGATTCCTGACCTTTCTTCGAATCATCCTTACTCCACGAGGTGAGATATTGCATGGAGAACCAGACCGATAAAGACTGACAGTGATCTTGTGTTTCTTCCATTTTCAAATAATTGTGCCAGCAGTTGTTGCCTTCTCGCTAAGCTGTTTGCCTATTGTCCTGTATCCCATCCCAGCCTTGTCCAGATCTATAATTTTGTCCCTGGTGTCCTTAGACAGCTCTTTGGTCTTGGCCATGGTGGAGAGGTTGGAGTATGATTGAGAGTGTGGACAGGTGCCTTTTACACAGGTAACGAGTTCAAACCGGTGCAATAAATACAGGTAATGAGTGCAGAGTAGGAGGCTTCTTAAAGAAAAACTAACAGGTCTGTGAGAGCAGAATTTTTGCTGGTTGGTCCGTGACAAATACTTATTTCATGCAATTAATGCAATTTAATTATGTAAAAATCATACAATGTGATTTTCTGTGTTTTTTTAGATTCTGTCTCTTACAGTTAAAGTGTACTGTAAGGTTCTATGTATATATTCCTGAAACTCAGTTTGTTCGTCAGCCATTTTACTTTCTGTCTTTCTGTAGCTATCTTGCCCTCAGTCAAAATGGAGTTTCCAGCTTGCATGTTCCCGCCCTGATTCTCTCCTTTGCTTCTTAAGCAGCCACAGCTGAGCAATCAGTGCTTCAGAATCTAGCCTGCAGTGAACCTGTGACTTGACTCCTGTAAGCCTTGGACCTTGTACTCCAGCTATTCCTACTGAGGAACTCTGAAGCACTTGTGGACTCTGGAACCCTGCTCTTTGAAAGACCCACGTTTGCATGGACTTACGGTAACAGAGAAGAAGATCCTGAATCTGTGTTGGAGAGTGATTTGCTGAGCTTAGTTTACTCTGGCCTGCTGTGTCTCCTGCTTCTGTGTCTGCAAACTGTGTGACTATTTCTGCCAACTTGTATGAAGTAATACAGGACTTTTCTATATCAAACCTGTGTCTCATGTATGTTCATCGCACCCAAGCACAAGACGCTATATGAACTGTACTACATACATTACAAGATTCTGAAGCCAAAACGTTAGTGTCTGCTGGGTCTGGAAGGCTGTGTCTGCTGTAACTGTGGATATCAGACGTCCGGTTGTACTTTCTGTGATGACAGTGGTTGTGACTTTGTTGTGACCCGCACCACAATTGTGGTTACCAGAGCAATGGGGTACTCAGAGCCGAGCCCATGGAAGTCTATGGGGTTGTCACAGGTAGCGGTGGCTCGGTCTGTGGCCCTGGCGGTCAGGCGTATGTTGGGGGGAATATTTACAGGGGATAGGTGTATAACAGTTCGTGACGCCACCTGTAGTTCTCTGATCACTAAGACCAGCGCTGCTGTAGATCTCTGAGGGATGGTGTGGCAGCTAGATGTCGGGTCCCCTACAGGTGGGACTGGTCCCTCAAAGTCTATGGAATTAATGATGTCGGGTGCAGATAAATAAATCAGTCTCACACCATCCAGCGTCTTTCCATACCTTTTACTTGTCAGATGATAAGGCAGGTCCCAGGGAGGCTGGTCGGGTGGAGGATGTGCTTTGAGATAACAGCTGAACAGGTTATGGGCCTCCTTTACTTCCAATATTATGAGTCCAACCTGCATAGAGCTAAGTTCACTCCGATTTCTCCAGCTAACTCCTTAGCTGTACTGCCCGGTCAGTTTTGTGGTCGGAGTCTTCCAGTGATGGAACTAGGTTCTTGCTCTTGTCGTGCACTGACTCAAAGTTCCTATTCCACCTGATCCCTGTTACGTACCGACACTCCAAGGCTGCTTTCTGCGACCTAAGGTCCAGTCAGACTCTGGTTTTTCTATCTCTACACCTGAAGCTGTAGTGACACTTCGGTCTCCAGTGACCGGAGAACAATGCCGGATAGTCCAATCCTTAAGGCACTTTATAATTCTTTCCTCTGCGCCCTTCGCCCTGCTCAACTCTTAATATCAGCACTGACTAGGCTAGGATAATATTCGGTTATCCGTACTAGCCTCCACTTTTGCACTGTCTCTCTGTATTAACAGGAATCTCGTTTCTCCAACAGGCACTAGTCCTGACTCCCTCCACTCTCTCAGGAGAACTTCAGACTACTGTGCTACAGAACACTCCCCTATACACCCCTGCTGGGTGTGTCTGAAGTGTATGTGAATAATGTCGAGTTCTTAACTGTTACCTCTCCGCACATCCTCCAGGGTACTGCGTGTGCCTTCACACCAGGGCTACACATTCCCCCATGGTAAAATACAGCACTCCCGGGCTGTGAAATACAAGAAGACATTTTGTTTTGCATTAACAATAAACATTAAACTCTTCCCATCCGGGAGGTAAGAATTTCTTAAACGTTGCATTATGTACAGTAGGAAAATACAAAAAGTATTAAAGCATCAAAACATTCAATAAATACACAGTATTCTTGTGAAGGACCCGCACCAAACCTTCAACGTGGGTCCTGGGTGGGCTGCAGGACATCTGACTGCAGACCTCACTCAGTGCCACACCACACGGGTTTTATGTTCAGAGGTAATTGTTGCAGTTTGATATAGAACCACGAAATGCATGAAATGCAACTATATACATTATCAGTTCTGGGCCGGCATAGTCCACAGCCTCAAAGTCCATTTTTCCACATATTTAGTGATGCACAATACTATAACAATACTTTTTACAATATTCACATAAGGTAACCTTTTTCTGGGTTAAATTACATTATTTTACTTGAACTACTGTTGATATCGAAGGGGTATTTTCCCTTTCGTGGTTCGCTCTGATCTACGTGGAGTAGCTTCAGGTATATTGGTCTGTAATCTATCTGCTCTGCGTAACGGCAAACTATAGAACTGCCTCAATCTTTCTATGGATCTGGCAAGCGTACTGATGGCTGGGCGGTGTGAGTCAGCTTCACCAGGGATCCCATAGCATGGGGCGCTGCTGCTGATGGTCCTTCTTGAGATTCTGTAGGCTGGGGTGTTACTGGAATAGGTAACTCCTGAACTGGCTCCACTGGCACCATGGGCACAACTGGAGGTAGAACTTCCTCTTGTGGCTGATAAAACTGCAACACCGGAATGATTACAGCATCTCCCAGTCTGGGCCAATCCGCAGGAAAATCTCCCAGATCCGTGTGTATGACCTCTTCTTTTCTTTCTTCTTGATTGATGACAGGGTTCTTTTCACGAAGCTTTAAGGGTTCTGGACACAATTTCAAATGGTCTCTGGACACAGTGAATATTGTTCTTCCTCCGTCCTTACTGATGATACAAACTTTTCTGTTGTCATATTTGGAATCTTGTACGACGTAGGGTTCTTGTTCCCACTGGTTATCCAATTTGTGCATCTTCCTTTTTCTTTTCAATACTACTTCTCCAGGCATCAAAGGCTTGGCAGGAGCATTCCTGTTGTAAATATCTTCCTGTTTCTCCCGTGCCTTGTTGAGACTTTCTTCTACACAGACTTGCACTCGTCTGTACTGCTCTTGCCGATTGATGTCCCAGTTTTCAACGGCGTCGTCTGCCTCCGGTTCTACCACTCCAAGTTCTAAATCCATTGGTAGTCTTCCGGGCCTTGCTCTCATAAGATAGGCTGGAGTGCAGTTAGTGGAACTTACAGGTATATGGTTATACAAGTCAACCAAATCAGGTAGTAAGTCCGGCCACCGATTTCTGTCTTCCAACGGTATGGATTTCAGCAAATCAAGGACAATGTGGTTCATTTTCTCGCAAAGGCCGTTGGTTTGAGGATGGTATGGTGTTGTTCTAATTTTCTTACACCCATACATGTGACAGAATTCCTTGAATAGGTCAGCCTCGAAAGCAGGTCCTTGATCAGTTAATACTTGCTCCGGATACCCATGCGGTCTGCAGAAGCTTGCTTGAAAGGTTCTTGCTGCCGTCACTGCTGTCTGATCCTTTACTGGAACAACCACCAGAAATCTAGAGTAATGGTCCACCATGGTCAGGGCGGATGAGTATCCAGATCTACTTGGCGACAATTTAACGTGGTCCAAGGCCACAATCTCCAAGGGACGAGTCGTCCGGATAGGCTGCAGGGGTGTCCTCTGACTACCGTAGTCCTTTCTTCTGAGACCACAAGGTCCACAGTTCCGACACCACCTCTCGATGGAGCTGCGCATCCCTACCCAGTAGAACCGGCACCTCAACAGGGTCTCCAGCTTTCTCCAGCCAAAGTGTCCTGCTTGATCGTGGTATGCTTCCAACACCATTGGGACGTCTGCCTTGGGGACCACTATCTGCCAGACCATCTCGTGGGTCTTAGTGTTGACGTATCTCCTGCACAACTTCTCACGATATAGGAACAACCGGCTTCTCTCGTTCCACAGGAGCTTTGCTGACATAGGTGCATTTTTTTCCAAGGAGGAACCTTCCTGTCTTAACAACTCCTTGATACGGCTGACCACTGGATCGCTGTCCTGAGTCTCTTTCCAGCTGTGATGGGGTAAGGGATTTAACGTTGCACCATACTGCTTTCTGTAGACTCGATGCTCGTGGACTACCCCATTTCGATGGAACGCAGGTAGCTCAATTTCTTCCAGGTCGTCCGATTCTTCTTCCGTGTCAGAGTCATGCGGCATTCGGGACAATGCGTCAGCATTAGCATTCTTTCGGCCTGCCCGGTATTTGATGGTAAACTGGTAATTGGACAACCGAGCCATCCAACGCTGCTCCATGGCGCCCAGCTTGGCGGTTTCCAGGTGCGTTAAGGGGTTGTTATCTGTAAACGCAGTGAACTGATTGGAGGCCAGATAATGCTTAAATCTTTCAGTAATGGCCCAGACCAGCGCCAGAAACTCCAGCTTGAAGCTGCTTAATTTTCCGGATTCCTCTCAGTTGGCCTGAGTTTTCTGCTGGCATATGCGATGACTTTTTCTTGGCCATTCTGCTTCTGACTGAGAACTGCTCCCAAACCTTCATTACTGGCGTCGGTGTACAGCAGGAACGGTTGGCTGTAATCAGGATAGGTTAAGATCTCATCACCCGTAAGGATCTCTTTCATCTTTTGGAATGCTTCAGCCTGTTCTTTACCCCAATTAAAGGGAGGGTTTCTGCTCTTTAGGGATTGTCCTACTAGGAGGTCCTGTAGAGGCGCTGCCTTCTTCGTGTAATCTTTCACGAACCTTCTGTAGTAACCCGTTAATCCCAGGAACTGTCGCACTTCCTTGAGGTTCTTCGGCTCCGGCCATTTCTGGATGGCAGTGACTTTCTCTGGTCCGGCGCTACTCCTTCCGAACTGACGATGTGCCCCAAGTATTGTACCTTATGTTTGAGTAGATGGCATTTTGAGGGTTTCAACTTCATCCCGTACCTGGACAGGGACTCAAATACTTCTGCCAGGTGCTTCAGATGGTCCTCATATGTCTTGGAATACACGATGACGTCGTCTAGGTATAGCAGCACGGTTTCAAAATTGAGATGTCCCAGGCAGTTCTCCATCACTCTCTGAAATGTTCCTGGGGCACTGCTGAGCCCAAACGGCATTCTGTCGAACTCACAGAGCCCCATTGGGGTGGTGAAAGCCGTTTTCTCACGATCCTCCTCAGCCACAGCCACTTGCCAGTAACCACTAGTCAGATCGAGGGTAGAAGAGTAGTTAGCCGTTTTCAGAGCAGCCAATGATTCCTCTATACGTGGTAGCGGGTATGCGTCCTTATGTGTTATGCGATTCACCTGCCTGTAATCCACACACATTCTCAAGCTACCATCTTTTTTTCTAACCAGGACTAGAGGTGCTGCCCAGGGACTACAACTATCCCTGATTACTCCGGCTTCTTTCATATCTCGCAACATTTCTTTAGCCTTCTGATAATGGGCTGGGGGTATAGGCCTGTACCGCTCCTTGATGGGAGGATGACTGCCTGTAGGGATATGATGTTGTACTCCCTTAATTATCCCAAAATCAAGTGGATGCTTGCTAAACACTTGGGCGTACTCTTGGACCACCCGTAATACCCCTTGCTTCTGGTGAGCGGGAGTGGTGTCCGTCCCAACATGGAGCTGCTGACACCATTCCGCCACCTGGGTTGCTGGGTCATTGTCCTCCGCTATCTGGCAGGAGTCTAAGGACTCAGCCGGGAGAATAGAATTATTGTCGACAGCATGTAGTTTAGCAATGGTTGCATAACGGGGTAAGTTTACCTCATCATCTCCCCAATTGAGAAGCCGTACCGGTACTCTTCCATTCACCACTTCCACTACCCCCCTAGCAGTCATAAGTGTAGGTCTATGTTCTGAATGGTGGGGTTCTACTACAGCTTGGTAGTTCTGTCCTCTCAGACCTATGGCTGCCCTGCACCAGATTATCATTTCACTCATTGGGGGTATCACAATGGGATTCGAGTCAGTAACCCGTACATTACCAATTTCGCCGTCTGTAAGCTTCGCTTGCTGCTGACACACCAGGCCCGGATCTCTCTTTGGATTACTCCCTTTTGTCTTGGTCTGGCAATTTCAGCGAGCTGTTGGAGTAAGAAGACAACTTCTCCTAGACAGTTACTGATAATGTTAGTACCCAAAATTATATTTAAACCGTTCTCTTCATTTACAGTCTTTACTACTAGAAGCCCCTGGTCTTTCAACTTTCTCTACCCACTTTCACATCCACACATTTGGTCCCGAGTACTTCTACAGGAAGACCATTAGAAGCGTACACGGTAAAGTCAGGGCTCGTGGGTTTAAGACTATCCATTGACCAGAACTTAGTATATAGGGCATCAGGTATTAGGGTCACCTGAGACCCAGTGTCTAACAATGCCGGAACTGCAATACCATCTAGAATGATGGACAGGTAGGGTCGTCCACCCACATACCTGCGGTTCCAGTCTAGGGGGCCTGACGGGTCTTCTCCTGGGTGTTGGCCCTCGGACCCAGGTTCTGCCCGTTTAAAGGACACTGTGGAGACATATGACCTTTCCAGTTGCATCGGTAACAGGTGATCTCCCGACGAGGAGGGTGTTGATCAGAGGTCGCTCCTGGGGGTGGCGTTGTCCTCCTCCGGGGGGCGACGTCTTCCTTCTTCTCCGATGCATCCACGGGACGTCTTCTGGGCAGTCAGCCAATAAGATCTTCCCTTCTTCCTCTTTCCGCAGCTGCAGGGCACTCATCACAGCAGCCAGATTTTTAGTCAGCTGGCGCACCTCTGAGCGCAGACAGTCCAATTCACTAGGGGGTGTCACCTGCGTTTTTGCTTCTGCCACTAGCGAGGAAAAGGGGGGTGCCGCCGGTTCCAGAGTGACTTCACCCTGGTGATGTTGGGTTGACACCTCAGGTTTGCCCAGGGGTCGCAGCCCTTTTATTGCCATGTCCTTTAGGGCATCAAAGGTAGCATCAGGATGATCTAAGGACCACCAGTTTACAGTTCTGCGCTCCTCTTGGGATCTCAATCCCTGTATAAATTGCTCTTTCAGCATCTTATTCTCGTCGATAGCATTTAAATTATTAATCTGCTTAAGGGCTCTCAGGGCTCCTTGTAGTCGGCAAGCGTAGTCCCTGATGCTGTCACCTGGCTGCTGTGAACAGTGGTAGAAGGCCATCCGGAGATCCGTTTCTGTGCGGTCTTCAAATATGGCATGTAACTTAAGGAGGATCGCAGGTACCGACTCCTGATCAACGGTATCCCAAGTCTCCACTTCCCTCTCAGCAGCGCCAGTTAGCTGCCCTATCAGCACAGCAGCTTTTTGTCTCTCAGGCATGGAGTACATTTCTAAGATGCTGCATAACTTCCGCTTGAAGCCTGCTAAAGTGCCTGGCTCACCGCTGTACTGGGGAAGCCATTTCGCCCCAGGCATATATGGGAGCGTTAGTGGCATGATCGGGACTACCGGACTGGGTGCGGGGCCTGCGCCCCCATCTGGCGCTACAATGCCAGGCGGTGCGGGATCGGGGCCTCCGGCTGGGGCCGCACTGTCGGCCGGTTGTTGTAACATCTTAGCGCCCCCTTGGTTAAACGGAGCCTACCGGTTTCAGAAGCTGCTATTCCACAGGCACAGCAGTGGGGACAGGACCTTCGTCGCAGGCGCTCTGATGTCAGAGCGTCCACTTCCTGTTGCAGGACCTGCCGCTGAGTCAGAGCCGGGGGCGTGTCCAAGACTTTGCGCGCTCTTTCAGGTACGCCCACCTTCTTCTCCAGCGCCTTAGGGCGCGAATATGGCGGCAAATATGGCGGTATTTGGCGCCAAACAATAGCAACAGTCTTTTTCACCAAAACACTCCACAAGCACACAGGGCTCGCAATGCTGCAAGTTTCGGATCCTGTTCGTGACGCCAAGTTTTTGTCGTGACCCGCACCACAATTGTGGGTTACCAGAGCAATGGGGTACTCAGAGCCGAGCCCATGGAAGTCTATGGGGTTGTCACAGGTAGCGGTGGCTCGGTCTGTGGCCCTGGCGGTCAGGCGTATGTTGGGGGAATATTTACAGGGGATAGGTGTATAACAGTTCGTGACGCCACCTGTAGTTCTCTGATCACTAAGACCAGCGCTGCTGTAGATCTCTGAGGGGATGGTGTGGCAGCTAGATGTCGGGTCCCCTACAGGGGGACTGGTCCCTCAAAGTCTATGGAATTAATGATGTCGGGTGCAGATAAATAAATCAGTCTCACACCATCCAGCGTCTTTCCATACCTTTTACTTGTCAGATGATAAGGCAGGTCCCAGGGAGGCTGGTCGGGTGGAGGATGTGCTTTGAGATAACAGCTGAACAGGTTATGGGCCTCCTTTACTTCCAATATTATGAGTCCAACCTGCATAGAGCTAAGTTCACTCCGATTTCTCCAGCTAACTCCTTAGCTGTACTGCCCGGTCAGTTTTGTGGTCGGAGTCTTCCAGTGATGGAACTAGGTTCTTGCTCTTGTCGTGCACTGACTCAAAGTTCCTATTCCACCTGACCCCTGTTACGTACCGACACTCCAAGGCTGCTTTCTGCGACCTAAGGTCCAGTCAGACTCTGGTTTTTCTATCTCTACACCTGAAGCTGTAGTGACACTTCGGTCTCCAGTGACCGGAGAACAATGCCGGATAGTCCAATCCTTAAGGCACTTTATAATTCTTTCCTCTGCGCCCTTCGCCCTGCTCAACTCTTAATATCAGCACTGACTAGGCTAGGATAATATTCGGTTATCCGTACTAGCCTCCACTTTTGCACTGTCTCTCTGTATTAACAGGAATCTCGTTTCTCCAACAGGCACTAGTCCTAACTCCCTCCACTCTCTCAGGAGAACTTCAGACTACTGTGCTACAGGACACTCCCCTATACACCCCTGCTGGGTGTGTCTGAAGTGTATGTGAATAATGTCGAGCTCTTAACTGTTACCTCTCCGCACATCCTCCAGGGTACTGCGTGTGCCTTCACACCAGGGCTACACAACTTCTCACAACCATTCCAGGTGAGCAATTCCCTTAAGTTTTTTCTTTCTGCAGTGTTATCACAGGTAAACACTATTGTTTTTTTTTTTTCTTTTCTCTTTTTTGTTTGCTGTAACTCTGGATATCAGATGTCTGGTTGAAACTTTCTGTGATGATAGTGGTTGTGACTTCTCACAACCATTCCAGGTGAGCAGTTCCCTTAATTTTTTTTTTCTCTCTGCAGTGTTGCCACAGGTGAACACTATTGTTTTTTTTTTTCTCCTCTCCTCTTCTTCCAGTAATCCTGTCTTAAAAGATCTGGAAAATGGAGGCCCGCATAAAGGAACTTTGCGGAGTGACTGATAATATCCTTGCAGATTTGCAGAATATAAAGACCCGTTTTACAAATCTACAGGACCTCAATAATCACAATTTGCAAGTGGTTGGACAGACTACCCAGGATTTGCGAGCCAGGATTGAGGTTCTAGAGGGGCGAGTCCAGGCTCCTGCCGTAGCCCCGAGTGCTGGGATTCCCAAGTTGCCCCCTTTTCGTTTTGGCGGTGAACGTGAGAAATTCAGGGGATTTATTAATCAATGCAATCTTTTTTTTCTGCACATGCTTCACAATTTCCCACTGAACGATCTAAGGTGCTTACTATAATTATGTTGCTTACCAACAAGGCTTTGATGTGGGCAAACCCTCTGATTGAGACTGAGGATGATTGTTTGAATCACCTTGATGATTTTATTTCAGCCATGGGGCAGGTGTTTGATGACCCCAATCGAGGTGCAACAGCTGAAGCAGCCATGTTAGCTTTGCGCCAAGGTAAGCACTCGGTAGCTGAATATGCCTTGGATTTCAGGAGATGGGCCCTTGATACCACCTGGGACAGTTCCGTCAAAAAATCTATTTTTCGAAAGGGTTATCTCCACTGATTAAGGATGAACTTGCTCGTGCCGACCCTCCCACTGCGTTAGGTGACTTTATTAACTACTGCATCCGTATTGATACTCGTCTGACTGAACGCAGGCAAGAGAGATGGTTCGAAAGCAATCGTACTAACCTTTTCCTACCTTCCTCTCCAGCTAAGGAACCTTTGAGTAGGATTACACGGGAACCTGAACCTGAACCCATGCAGGTAGACTCTTTACAACGACGGTTAGTGATGCACGCAAGGAACATCGTTTTAAGGAGAATCTATGTTTCTATTGTGGTAAGTCAGGGCACTTCATTATAAACTGCCCCAGCCGTTCTCGTAAGACTACTGCAGCACTCATTCATTGTGAGTGTTGCGAGAGGGGATCTGTCAGGTCCGAGCCTCAGGCTCCAGAGAGATCTGCAGCAACAGATCTTGATTTCTCGGACTTAAACTCCGTTACCTCTGAGGACGTTGACTGTGTAAACGCTGCCATTTTTCAAGTTTCCTCAGCGGTGTCCCAGCTGAGTTGTAAGAAAAACAATTCTCATTGCTTTCTTTCCATCAAACTCTGGGTTGACTCAGCTTGGGTGTCTAGCTCTGCTATGATCGACTCAGGGGCAAGTGGAAATTTTATGGATGTCTCCTTTGCTCTGAAACAGGGAATACGTTCAGTGAAGAAGGCTACTCCAGTACAGATGGAAACTGTGGATGGCTCCCTGCTGACCTCTGGACCAGTGGATCAGGAAACAGAGCCTTTGAAGGTTCTTATGGGTAAAGATCATCAAGAGAAACTATCCTTTATGCTTATCTCTTCTCCCCACTTTCCCATTATTCTAGGGCTACCATGGCTGCAGGCTCAGAATCCTACCATTAACTGGGAGACCAAGGAATTACACTTTCCAGAGAAACAGATGAGTCCAAAAGTTTCAGCTTGCTCTGTTCCTAAAGGAATCATGTCAGTCCCTGAACTACCAGCTGTATACCAGGACTATGTGGATTTATGTGACAAGAAGAACGCTGACCAGCTTCCTCCTCACTGTCCATATGATTGTCCAATTGAATTATTGCCTGGAGCAGAGATACCTTTTGGTAAGATCTACCCCTGGCGGGGCCCGAGCTAAAGGCTTTAAAGGATTACATAGACGAAAATCTAGCCAAGGGCTTCATACGCCCCTCTTCATCTCCTGCAGGTGCACCCATCTTCTTTGTAAAGAAGAAAGATGGATCTCTGAGACCATGCGTAGACTATAGGGAACTCAATAAGGTTACTATTAGAAACCGTTATCCATTGCCTTTAATCCCTGAGTTATTGGAGAGAGTGCGACATGCCAAAATTTTTTCTAAACTAGATCTTCGTGGGGCCTATAACTTAGTCCGTATTAGACCTGGGGATGAATGGAAGACTGCATTCAGGTCACGCTATGGACACTTTGAATATTTAGTTATGCCTTTTGGTCTGAGTACCGCCCCAGCCACTTTCCAACACTTGGTGAATGACATCTTCAGGGATCTCCTAGATACATTCGTGGTAATTTATTTGGATGATATTCTAATTTTTTCTAACTCCACAGAGGAACATCATGGACATGTGAGAATGGTCTTGGAACGTCTAAGACAAAATCATCTTTACATCAAACTTGAAAAGTGTGAATTCCATAGGACCGAAATTCAATTTCTGGGGTATGTACTGTCTACACAAGGAATTAGTATGGATGGAAGCAAAACCCAAGCCATCAAGGATTGGCCAAGTCCTAGAAATGTGAAGGAGGTACAGCGCTTCATCGGGTTTGCCAACTTCTATAGACGTTTCATTAGAAATTTCTCTGAGGTAGTGTCACCTATCACTCAACTTACCCGGAAAGAGTCTAGGTTTTCCTGGACTCCCCAAGCCCAGGAAGCATTTTCCCGTCTAAAAGATAAATTTACCACTGCACCTATCCTAGTACATCCCAACCCCGAGCTTGCCTTCATAATAGAGGTGGATGCTTCAGACTGTGCCGTTGGAGCTATACTCTCTCAGAGAACAGGTGAGAAGAATGTCTTGCATCCCTGTGCCTTCTTTTCCCAGCAGTTGTCTTCGGCTGAGAGGAACTACGATGTGGGCAATAGAGAGTTGTTGGCCATTATTGCCGCCTTCAAAGAATGGAGACACCTTCTTCAGGGAGCTGCACAGCAAATAGTCGTCCTGACAGACCATCGTAACCTTGAGTTTATCAGGTCGGCTAAGTGTCTGACTCCTCGCCAGGCTCGCTGGAATCTTTTCTTAAACCAATTTAATTTTATCATTTCTTATAGACCAGGATCGCGCAATGGAAAGGCTGATGCACTCTCTAGGATTTACTTAGCAGAGACACGTCCAATTACTCCTCCTAAGACTATTCTTCCTGACTCTAGATTCCTAGGAGTAATTCATAATCAAGACCTACTTAAGGACATCAAGGAAGCATACCATGCGGATTCCTTTTTGGCACAACCCCCAAGGGACGTAAGTCTTGTCTTTAAGAATGGTGTGTGGATTCAGGGACAACGCCTGTATATTCCTGAAACAGTCAGATTGAGAGTATTGCAACTCATTCACGATTCCAAGATAGCTGGGCATAGAGGAATTCTAAAGACACAGGAATTTCTTTCTCGTTTCTTTTGGTGGCCCACTTGCAGGAAGGATGTTTTGAATTATGTCACTTCATGTGAGGTCTGTGCAAGATGCAAAACACCTCGCTCCTCACCAACTGGTCTGTTACAGCCTCTTCCCACCCCGTCCCGCCCGTGGGGATCCATTTCTATGGACTTCATTGTGGAGTTACCAACCTCTCAGGGAAAGAACACCATTTTAGTGGTGGTTGACCGTCTAACAAAGGCAGCTCATTTTATCCCTTGTGTCGGCTTACCCACTGCAAAACAGACATCAGATTTGATGATTAAAGATGTGTTTCGCTTACATGGAGTACCGGATGAGGTTATTTCGGATCGAGGGGTGCAATTCACTTCTAGGTTTTGGCAAAATTTCTGTGCAGCATTGGACATTAAAGTAAACCTTTCTTCTGCTTTTCATCCCCAGACTAATGGACAGACCGAACAAACCAATCAAACCCTGGAGCAGTATCTCCGCTGCTTTATCTGCCACCTACAGGATGATTGGGTGGATCTACTTCCATTAGCTGAGTTCTCGTATAACAACTCTCAGAGTGCCTCCACTAAACAGTCTCCTTTTTACTCTAATCTAGGTTATCATCCTAACATTCTACCACGATTTCCCATAGAAACGCCTTTACCAGCAGTGGCTGAAAGAATCACGTCTTTACAGAAGAATATGGATCTTCTAAAGGAAAATCTGGAATCGGCTCAAGAAAGGTACAAGAAAGCAGCAGATAAATTTCGTAAACCTGCACCAGCTTTCAAGGTAGGAGACTTGGTCTGGCTGTCAACCAGAAATCTTAAGTTAAGGATTCCATCGTCTAAGTTGGGACATAAGTACATTGGACCCTATAAAATCAGTAAAATTATAAGTGCTGTTGCTTGTCGTCTTCAACTGCCCAGAACTATGAGAATCCACCCTGTCTTTCATGTATCCCTACTAAAGGCTGCAACACCCAATACGTTTCCTGGACGTTCTTCTCCTTGCCCTGACCCAGTGCTAGTCGATGGTCAGGAAGAATTTGTGGTGGAAAGGATTCTAGATTCCAGGTTGTATAGAAATCAGTTACAATATCTGATTAAATGGCAGGGCTACCCAGTGGAAGACAACTCATGGGAACCAGTCAATAACGTTAATGCTCCTCGCTTGCTCCGTCAGTTTCATCAGAGGTACCCACACAAGCCTGGTCTGAGGTCATCCGGAGGTTGTCCTTAAGGGGGGAGTAATGTAAGGTTCTATGTATATATTCCTGAAACTCAGTTTGTTCGTCAGCCATTTTACTTTCTGTCTTTCTGTAGCTATCTTGCCCTAAGTCAAAATGGAGTTTCCAGCTTGCATGTTCCCGCCCTGATTCTCTCCTTTGCTTCTTAAGCAGCCACAGCTGAGCAATCAGTGCTTCAGAATCTAGCCTGCAGTGAACCTGTGACTTGACTCCTGTAAGCCTTGGACCTTGTACTCCAGCTATTCCTACTGAGGAACTCTGAAGCACTTGTGGACTCTGAACCCTGCTCTTTGAAAGACCCACGTTTGCATGGACTTACGGTAACAGAGAAGAAGATCCTGAATCTTGTTGGAGAGTGATTTGCTGAGCTTAGTTTACTCTGGCCTGCTGTGTCTCCTGTTTCTGTGTCTTCAAACTGTGTGACTATTTCTGCCAACTTGTATGAAGTAATACAGGACTTTTCTATATCAAACCTGTGTCTCATGTATGTTCATCGCACCCAAGCACAAGACGCTATATGAACTGTACTACATACATTACATGTACCTACGATAAAAATGACAGACATCTTCATTCTTTGTAGGTGGGAAAACTTGCAAAATTGTCGGTGTATCAAATTCTTATTTTCCCCACTGTATATAAATAAAAAAAATGTAGAAATCAGGTCTTTTCACCAACTGTAGTAAAAAGAACTCTGCACTCTTTTTCAGATAGTCAGGTATAGTTCTGTTTATTACTCAGCAATCCAAAAACGTGACGTTTCGATCAGATTACACGACCTTTCTCAAACATCCGGTTGCAGGAGTTGATTAGAAAATAGGAAAAAAAGGCAGTGAGTGGCGGTATAGTGAATGGGTGTACCGTCGTTCACTGCGATGTAATCAGCTCCTGCAAACCCGATGTTTGAAAAAGGTCATATAACCGGACTGAAACGTTCGCGAACAATAAACAGGATAACTATACCTTGCAATTTGAAAAATAGCTTACTGTGGTATATAAGGGGTAGGACCCTACTGACCACTTTGCACTGTGACTTGAGTGCTTTGTTCCTTTGTCTGCTTTTTAGCCAAATGGGTGCCCACAGAGAAGATCAGATGATCACGCCCACTTGGCAAAAAGATCTATATTTACATACAAGGAAGAGGAGCCACAACTCATAAATTGAGAGGCACAGGAAGAAAAAAAATATCGCCAGGTTCTGGAGAACACCATATAAGAAAAAACATATTTATGGCAACTCTTTAACCCCATCCGAACATGCTGGTACATTGCAATGCATTATACTAGCAACTAGAGTAATGAAAGTTAAAGTCCCATAAAAGTAAAAAAAAAAAAAAGTTTTATTAAAATTTTTTAAAAATATAGGTATAGTTATGAAAAACAAAAATAAACAAAAAATAGTACACTTATTTGACATTGCTGCATCCGGAACTACCCGACCTATAAAACTGTTACACTAGTTAATCCCTTCAGTGAACACCGTAAAAAAAAAAGTAGCAAATAACGATGCGTTTTCATCACATCGACGAACAAAAAGTGGAATAAAATGCGATCAAAAAGTTGAATGGAAATAAAAATAGTATCCCTGAAAACCTCATCTTGTCCCACAAAAAATAAGGAGCCATACAGCTCCGTCAGCAGAGGAAGTAAAAAGTTATAGCTCTCAGAATAAAGCGATGCAAAAAAATGATATAAATGAGGAATTGTACTGACCAGAAGAATAAACCTGCCTTATCAATTTTCCCGACGGTGAATGGCATGAAAAAAAAACCAACAAAAAACAATTATTGCATTGCTGGTTTTTGTTCATTCTGCCTCCTAAAAATTGGAATAGAAAGCGATCAAAAAATATAATAGTGTGCTATTTTGACATGTAAGAAGCTCAAGAAATAGATTGGCGCTCCTTCTCTTCTGAGCCCTGCAGTGTGTCCAAGCAGTAGTTTTAGACATATGGGGTATCTGCGTACTCAGGAGAAATCACACAACAAATTTTGGGGTCCATTTCTCCTGCTACTCTTGTGAAAAGGAGAAACCTGGGGCAAAAAACAATATTTTTAAAGGAAAAATTTTTTTTTTTTTTCATTTTTACGACTCAATGTTATAACATTCTGTGAAGCATCTGTGGGTTCAAGGTGCTCACCACACCTCTAGATAAGTTACTTGAGGGGCATAGTTTTCAAAATGGGGTCACTTGTGGGAGATTTCCACTGTTTAGGCATATCAGGGGCTCTGCAAATGTGACATGACATCCGCTATCTATTCCAGCCAATTTTGCGCTCCAAAAGTCAAACAGTGCTCCTTCTCTTCCAAGCCCTGTCATGTCCCCAAACAGTAGTTTTCCATCAGATATGGGTATCGGTGTACTCAGGAGAATTTACAAAACAATTTGTATGGTCCATTTCTCTCCTGTTACTCTTATGAAAATGAACAATTTGGGGCTAAAGTTACATTTTAATTGGAAAAATTTGATTTTTTTATTATCACGGCTCAACGTTATAAAGTTCTATGAAGCACCTAAGGGTTCAAGGTGCTCACCACACATATAAATAAATTCCTTGAAGGATCTAGTTTTCAAAATGGCTTCACTTGTGAGGAGTTACACAGTTTAGGTACATCAGGGGCTCTGCAAACGTGACATGGTGTCTGCTATCTACTCCAGCCAATTTTGTGCTCCAAAAGTCGAATGGCACTCATTCCATTCCGAGCCCTGCCGAGCGACCAAACAGTGGTTTTCCCCCACATATGGGGGTATTGGAGTATTCAGGAGAAACAGCACAACAAATTGAACTGTCCATTTTTCTCTGTTACCCTTTTGAAAATGCAAAATTTGGGGCCAAAGCAATATTTTTGTGGAAATAGGTAAAATGTTCATTTTTTCCATCCACATTGCTTTAATTCCTGTTAGGCCCCTAAAGGGTTAACATACTTCTTGAATATTGTTTTGAGCACTTTGAGGGGTGTAGTTTTAAAAATTTTGTCACTTTTGGGTATTTTCTGTCATATAGGCCCCTAAAAGTCACTTCAAATGTGATGTGGTCCCTAAAAACATTGGTTTAGTAAATTTTGCTGGAAAAATGGGAAATTGCTGATCAGCTTGTAATCCTTCTAACTTCTTAACAAAATAAAAATATGTTTAAAAAATGAAGCTGATTTGAAGTAGACATGTGGGAAATGTTATTAACTATTTTGTGTGACATAACTCTCCGGTTTAAGGAGACAAAAATGAAAAGTTTGAAAATTTAAACATTTTCAAATTGTTTGTCAAATTTTCGATATTTTCATAAATAAACACAAGTCGTAGCGACCAAAACTTACCACTAACATGAAGTACAATATGTCACGAAAGAAACAATCTCAGAATCAGTGGGATATATCAAAGCGTTCCAGAGGTATTATCTCATAAATTGATGCTGGGCAGAATTGACAAAAATTGGCCTGGTTAGGAAGGGTAAAATAGGCTGGGGGTGAAGGGGTTATGAATGTCTGAGATCAGTAAAATGGGGTCTCTATGTTACTGAAATTCTGTCACTGTTTTTTTATGGACTGTGTCTTTTATTGAAACTCAGCCCCATTTTTGTTCAAATCGGAATGAACTGCAATACCGCACACAACCCAAAAACAAGTGTGGCGCTGTTTCTGGAAAAAAAAAAGCAGAGGTTGAGCATGCACAACTCCACGCTATTTATTCTCTATGGGACTGCTGGAGATAGCTGATCTCTGTTCTTGTTATTCTCCAGCAGTCCCATAGAGAATGGATGGAGCAGAACTGTGCATTGCATGTGCGATCTCCGCTCCATTCATAGTTCCGTTCTCGGGATCGGTAATGGTTCTAGGGGTCGTATCCCCAGAGAACAGAAAGTTATCAAACTCTTGAACTTTTCTTTATTTATACAGATAACTATCTAACCATTTAGATGGTTTCAGTACAATCCAAGACTCCTCCAGCTATCTGGGATGAGGCATGCTTCCATGCATAACGTGAGGGCAGTCTTACTCCTCTGTATTGGAGCAGGGGGTAATACGTCACTATTTAATAGAGAAGCATTGGAATGTCAGGTTAATGAGACACTAACCTTAAATGTTTCTGTCCTTAATTGTACCTAGCAAAAAAAAAAAAAATCTCTATGACAAAAAATTAAATATACAGGGCCTCATAGTTCAATATTCCTAGTAAACTTTGATCACATCTTGAGAATGGAGAAGAAGAGTTTGTGTAGAAGTGGGTGCCGCAAATTTAAGAACGAAATTGGGAACAAAAAAGGAATAAAACTGGGTTATTCAGAGTAAAAGTGTTAATGATGCGACGAAGAGAGACATGAAATTGCTATTGCTATGGAACTGCTGGAAAACAATAGCTTATAAAGGAGGTGACCCTGAGCGAGGAGCCTTAAAGGGATTGTCCGGCGATCATTAGGTCAGTATATCAGCACCGCAACCAATTAGCTGTTATTATCTCCAGAACTGAACAGCACAGCTGTGTTTAATGTGTAGCGGTTACTGCCGAGTGCTGCAGATCAGATACTATTTAAGAGAATCGGAGGAGATCTGCAATTCTCGATCAGCTCCCGATTGTGCCTGAAATCACTGCGCAGCCCAAGATGTGCTGTTTCACATCCAACCTTCCAGGTAACTGCATGGATAAACGTTGTGCATAGGTCTGGAAACTGACTGCCGCTCAGTGCTGCTTTTCTGTGAATCAGCCTCCACCGACATAATTCGCCATGTTGGACATACAGACACAACACTACTGCCCTCCACAGAGGATCACAGGCCGGAATGAGATGATGGGCCTTGTTAATTTTTTACATTGTTCTGGTAAAATGAAAACTGTGTTCTGATTGGTTAGCATGGGCAGGGCCGGTTTTAGGCAAAGTGGGGCCCTGGGTGATAGTTTAAAATGGGGCCCCAAATGCTCACATATTGTACATCACACAGAAACATTTCAGTTGTATTTACATGTGCTGATCTCAGGCCGCTAAACAATATTGAAGTCATTCGACATTTGTTTCCCGGCCTCTTTACACCGGCTGAGGAAAAGTGATAGGGACAGAACAATCACTAATAGATCAATCAGTCCTCATACAGTATCATCTTATCAGCAGCATATCTGCAGTTTTCTCTGGGCGATGTGCTGCTGAGAACAATGATTTTTGTTCCAGCATAAATAATCCAATCACTTGATTAATAGGCAGCATTTTGCTTTAAATTCAAAAAGAATCATAGGAAGCTTAATCACCATAAAAATACAAATTTTATTCAGAAATTTTTAAAAATACATATATGGATAAAAAATCCAAATGGGGGCATAAATATGCAGAAAAAAGGCCCAATGTAAACAGGTACAAGCAAAATAGAAATATTTTAATAGCACATATATCTATATTCTATATTCAAAAGTCACATTGGCTAATTAGAAAAAATGCCAAAATAGTTTCACCATATCCAAATATAAATATAGCTAGAGACATCCCTAGAATGAGTATATATATGTGCGTCAAATGCATAGAGCAGTTAGAAAAATCATCGACTTGCTTCCCCACTAATAATGCTAGCGTTATAGTACCAATGTGCAAATACAGAGTCCGCAGCAAATGCTGTAGTGCATGCAAAAGTTTGCACTCAAATGCACAAAGCGATTTAAAGTATATAAATTAAATTAAGTGAGCTGCTAGTGGGAGACCATACCTGATAGTAGCCTTGGCACCCCTGACACGCGTTTCGCGTTTAGCCTGATGCTTGGCTCCCTCCAGCCAATGTCTCCACTCTTCAAAAGCCCACTTCATGGCCAATAACTCCCGATTACCCACGTCAAAATTACGTTCAGTTGGAGAAAATTTTCGAGAGAAAAAAGCACAAGGGTTACTTTTAGAGGTCTCTGGATCTCTTTGGGACAAAACGGCACCTGCCCCAATTTCAGAGGCATCAACCTCCACATGAAATGGCAGAGAAACATCAGGCTGCCGTAGAACAGGAGCAGAAGTGAATCTCTGCTTAAGTTCCTGAAACGCAGAGACTGCCTCAGGAGGCCAGTTCACCACATCAGAACCCTTTTTGGTCAAATCAGTCAATGGTTTAACAATAACAGAGAAAATACCAATAAATTTACGATAAAAATTGGGAAAACCCAAGAATCTTTGAAGAGCCTTTAATGAAGTAGGTTGGACCCAATCACAGATGGCCTGAACCTTGACCGGGTCCATTTCAATAACAGATGGGGACAAAATGAATCCCAGAAATGAGATCCTCTGTACGCCAAAAAGACACTTTGATCCCTTCACATACAGAGCATTCTCTCTCAAAATCTGGAACACAGTCCGAACATGTTTCACATGAGAGTCCCAGTCATTGGAAAAATCAAGATATCATCCAAATAAACAATCAGAAATTTATCCACAAAATCCCTGAAAATGTCATTCATGAAGGACTGGAAGACAGAAGGAGCATTAGTGAGCCCAAAGGGCATCACTAGGTACTCAAAATGCCCCTCTGGGGTATTAAATGCCGTCTTCCATTCATCCCCGTGCTTAATGCGAATAAGGTTATATGCCCCCCTGAGGTCAAGCTTGGTAAACCAAGTAGCACTTTTCACCCTGGAAAACAGGTCAGAAATCAAGGGTAACGGATATTGATATTTCACAGTGATATTGTTCAAGAGACGATAATCAATACACGGCCTTAATGAACCATCCTTTTTGGCCACAAAGAAAAAACCGGCACCCAAGGGTGAAGAGGATGGTCTGATATGACCCTTCTCCAATGACTCCTTGATATAAGACCGCATAGCGTCATGTTCAGGTACAGACAAGTTAAAAAGGCGACCTTTAGGGAATTTACTACCAGGCACTAATTCAATAGCGCAGTCATAGCTCCTATGGGGGGGCAAGGATGCAGATTTACTTTCGCTAAACACATCAGAAAAATCAGTCAAAAAGTCAGGAACATCCTGAGCCTGGGGGGAGGCAGAAAAAACAGGAGTGTTGGTATTAACACATTGGCAGCCCCAACTGGTTACAGACACAGATTTCCAATCCAAAACAGGATTATGAGACTGTAACCAAGGGAAACCCAGTACGATAATGTCATGCAGATTATACAGCACCAAAAATTTGCAACTCTCCTGATGATCAGGTTCAACCCTCATTATCACCTGAGTAGAGAACTGAGGTTTATTCTCAGCCAAAGGGGTAGAATCGATCCCCAGTAGGGGAATAGAATTCCGTAGGGGTATCAAGGGAAACCCACAACGTTTAGCAAAATCAAAATCCATCAGGTTAATAGCTGCTCCCGAATCAACAAAAGCCTGAGCAGAAAATGTGGACAGGGAGCAAATCAGGGTAACAGTCCACAAAAATTTAGTCTGAACACTACCCAAGACAACTGAATGTGCAAAACGTCTTCCCCGCTTAGGGCAGACTGAAATAGCATGAGAGGCATCACCACAGTAGAAACATAACCCATTGCGTTTACGAAACTCATGACGCTGTGCCCCAGAAGCCACTCTATCACACTGCATGGGTTCAGAAGCTGGTTCACAAGGCAACACTGTTCCACGCATACCTCTACGCTCACGCAAACGTCTGTCAATTTGAATCGCTAATGACATAGAATCATTGAGACCAGAGGGGACAGGGAATCCCACCATAACATCCTTTACATTCTCTGACAGACCCTTCCGAAAAAGGGCTGCCAAAGCATCGTCATTCCATTTGGTCAGGACTGCCCACCTTCGGAATCTCTGACAGTATAACTCAGCGTCCTCAAGCCCCTGATTTAATGCCAACAAGGCTTTTTCAGCTTGATCAGTGACATTAGGCTCATCGTACAATAACCCCAGAGCCTGAAAAAATGCATCAACATTACTCAAAACAGGATCCCCAGGTGTCAGGGAAAAAGCCCAATCCTGAGGATCGCCGCGCAGGAGAGAGATGACAATTTGAACCTGCTGTGCTGCGTTCCCTGAGGACTTAGATTTCAAGGCAAAAAAACAACTTACAGTTATTTTTGAAATTCAGAAATTTAGCTCGATCCCCTAAAAACAAATCTGGCATGGGGATCCTAGGTTCCACAACAGGCAACCCTGCAAGATAGGTAGCAATACTCCGAACTTCAGTGGCAAGCTGATCCACACGGCCAGACAACTGTGCAAACTCCATTGAGAGAAAAAAAAATCCTCCTCAGCATTCAGAGAAACAGAGGGAAAAAAAAAATCTCTGACAACTCTGACAATCTTCTTTCTTTAACACTATTTTTCCCTTCTGTGAGTACCATACAAATATCAGTTTTTAGGCCGGTGATACTGTTATGATTTGGTAGCTGAGGAGAGCAGGCAAAAAAGGAAATACACCAAGAGGTTGGAATCTATGGGATTGCAGTACCCTGACTAACCACCACAACTAAAGGCAGCCGTGGAGCGTACCTACGTTGGTCCTAGATGCCTCGTCACAGCCTGAGAAGCTAACTACACCTAAAGACAGAAAGAGGAAAACTATCTGCCCCGGAGCAGATCCCCAAAGAACATAGAAAGCCCCCAAACATGTAATGGCGGTTATACAAGAGGAAAATACAGACACAGACAGAAAATAGTATGAGCAAACGTTGGGGCCCAAATGTAAGGTTCTTTGTCTCTTTTGACATGTTCCTTGAAACTCAGTTTTCCGTCGGCCATTTTGCTTTCTGTCTTTCTGCAGCTCTTGCCCTCAGTTAATATGGAGTTTCCAGTTTTCATGTTCCCGCCCTGATTCTCTCCCTCTTGCTTCTTAAGCAGCTTCAGCTGAACAATCAGTGCTCCTGAATCAAGCCTCAGTCAGCCTGTGACCTGACTCCTGGAAACCTAGGATTTTGGACTCCAGCTATTTCCTACTGAGGAACTTTGGAACACTATTGGACTTTGGAAACCTGCTGTCTGGTGAATCCATGTTTGCAGAGGAATTACGGTACAGAGAAGAGATCCTGAACCTGCTTTGGAGAGTTATGTAGAGCTTGAAGTTACTCTGGCCTGCTGTGTCTTCTGCCTCTGTTTCCTGCAAACTGTGTGACCTTTTCTGCTTGCTTGTATGAAGTAATACAAGTAATTTCATACCAACCTATGTCTCATGTGTTTCCCTCGCACCCAAGCACAAGATGCTATAGGAACTGTACACTATACATGCCAAGATTCAGGAGCCAATGTTTAGTGTCTGCTGGGTCTGGGAAAGCCGTGTCTGCTGGGACTGTGGATATCAGATGTCCGTTTAATACCTTCTGTGATGACAGTGGTTGTGACTTCTCACAACCATTCCAGGTGAGCGCATTCCCTTAAATGTTACTCTAGAGTGTTACCACAGGTAAACACTATTGTTTTTTTTTTTTTTTTTCCTTTCCTCTTCTCCTTCCAGCACTTCTGCCTTAAAAGATCTGGAAGATGGAGGCCCGCATAAAGGAGCTTTGCGGAGTGACTGATACAATCCTTGCAGATATACAGACTATAAAGACCCGTTTTGCAAGCCTACAGGACCTCACTAATCATAATTTGCAAGTGTTTGGACAAACTACCCAGGAATTACAAGCCAGGATTGAGGCTCTAGAGGAACGAGTCCAGGCTCCTGTCATAACCCCGAGTTCTGGGATCCCCAAATTACCTCCTTTTCGTTTTGGCGGTGAATGTGAGAAATTCAGGGGATTTATTAACCAATGCAATCTATTTTTCTCTGCACATGCTTCACAATTTCCCACTGAACGATCCAAAGTGCTTACTATAATCATGTTGCTTACCAATAAGGCTTTGATGTGGGCAAACCCTCTGATTGAGACTGAGGATGATTGTTTGAATCACCTTGATGCTTTCATTTCAGCCATGGGGCAGGTGTTTGATGACCCCAATCGAGGTGCAACAGCTGAAGCAGCCATGTTAACTTTGCGCCAAGGTAAGCGTTCAGTAGCCGAATATGCCTTGGATTTCAGGAGATGGGCTCTTGATACCACTTGGGACACTTCCGCCAAAAAATCTATTTTTCGGAAAGGGTTGTCTCCATTGTGTAACGCTGGTATTGTCTGTACTTTGTTTTGCAGCGTTACTTTGTATGTTTTTTGCATTAACCCTTTTGCTCCTTTCCCCCTAACCAGCTGGGATACTGTTGTCTGTTACCTATATGGATGCTGCTCAGTTCCCGGCTCTGCTGCGTACCCGTACTTGCGTGAGTGGCTCCGCTGCTTTGCATGACCGCCCGCATGTGCGGTTCCTGACTTGCTGTGAAAGCCGTCCGTAGCTTGCAAAGTCCTCTGCAGTGGTGCATGACTTACTGCGTGGTTGGCAGCAGCCATTGTTGGGTTCCCTCTGTGTTGTGCTGTCTGGCTCTGCATAGGGGGCGCGGCCCACACCTGTCCTGCTTTTATGTGGATTGGGTGTTTACTAGAATTACTGCTCCAGCCTATCGCTGTGAAGCAGCTCATATATAAAGTTCCTCAGCCCTAGTGGGCGTTGCCAGAGCTTCACATTGAATCCACACTGAATCCCTGAACCTAGCTGTATGTGGTTGTGTGTTCAGCTCCTGCTCTGAAGTTGATCAGCTCTGGGAGAGCTGATTCCCTGTTCCTGCTGTGTCTTGTTCCCTGATCCTGGATCAAACCCGGTACCTGAATGTCTGAATTGTGTCTTGTGTTTCCACCTATGCTGGGGGCTGATTACCCAGATCGCCATTCCTGGAGGCTGTATATCCAGGCCTGTTCCTGCTGTGTCTAATTACCTGAACCCCTGATCTTAGATCGAATCCTGTACCTGACTTTCTGAACTGTGTCCTCTGTGTTATGTTCCTGAAATCCTGCTGTGTCCAGAACCCTGTGCCAGTGACTGTGAATCCTTGCTATATAACCTGAGTTCATCTTGGAAGGAGGAGTCCGTTGTGTGCTGAGTTTCTGTTACTCTGTGCTCAGCCTCTGTGCAATCCCCGGCCAGGTCCCGTTGAGCCTGGCGGGGCTTGCACCAGACCGCTGGGGTTCCTTTTCAGGTCGCTGCCAGATGTCCGGATCCTATGCCTGATGACCATGGCCTGATGTCCGATGTCCGACGACCACTTCCAGATGTCCGGATCCTATCCTTCTTGCCTGATGTCCGGATCCTGCCGATCATTGCCAGATGTCCGGAGCCTGCTGATCGGTGCCAGATGTCCGGAGTCCGAGGCCTGTGTTCCAGTCCGTGTTCCTGTGATTCAATCCATGTTCCTGTCCGTGTTCCTGACTCCCTGAGACCCAGTCCGTGTTCCTGTCTGTGTTCCTGACTCTCTGAGATCCAATTCGTGTTCCTGTTGTTCCAGTGCAGTCTAACTCTGTTTCAGCCATCAGCTCCTGATTCCAGTTACCTGTCTGTTACCTGTCGGCTTGCCTGTCTGCCATCCGTCTGCAGTTCCTTCCAGAGGTTCGGACGTCATCTGCAGAGATCCCCGGCTCTTGCCTGCTCACCTAGGAGCGATCATCTGCCATCCGACTGCAGCTCCATCCGGAAGTTCGGACATCATCTGCAGAGATCCCCGGCTCTTGCCTGCTCACCTGGGAGCGATCATCTGCCATCCAACTGCAGCCTACCTGGAGGCTCCACCATATCAGGTCGTATATACCTGCCTGTCTAGAGACTGCCTGGTCACTTGCCGTGACAACCTGCCTGTCCCAGAGACTGCCTGGTCACTTGCCGTGACAACCTGCCTGTCCCAGAGACTGCCCTGGTCACTTTCCGTGACAACCTGCCTGTCCCAGAGACTGCCCTGGTCACTTTCCGTGACAACCTGCCTGTCCCAGAGACTGCCCTGGTCACTTTCCGTGACAACCTGCCTGTCCCAGAGACTGCCTGGTCACTTGCCGTGACAACCTGCCTGCCTGGTCACTTGCCGTGACAACCTGCCTGCCCTGGTCACTTGCCGTGACAACCTGCCTGCCTGGTCACTTGCCGTGACAACCTGCCTGCCTGGTCACTTGCCGTGACAACCTGCTGCCCTGGTCACTTGCCGTGACAACCCGCCTGTCCCAGAGATTGCCCTGGTCACTAGCCGTGACAACCCGCCTGTCCCAGAGACTGCCTGGTCACTAGCCGTGACAACCTGCCTGTCCCAGAGACTGCCTGGTCACTTGCTGTGACAACCTGCCTGTCCCAGAGACTGCCTTGGTCACTTGCCGTGACAACCTGCCTGTTCTGCCGGTTCCTCCTTGGTCTACCCTGTGATGACGTCTGTCCTGGGTCGGTGTCTGATGTTCTCCTGCTGAGCCTGTGCTACGCCTGAGGCCTGAGAGAGAGGCCGTCCTAGTATGCCCGTGCCAGATGACCCTGGACTTCATCAACCCGTGATGACCCCGCCATCGTCTGACGTTCGTCCTGGGCCGGTGTCTGATGTTCTCCTGCTGAGCCTGTGCTACGCCCGAGGCCTGAGAGTGAGGCCATACTAGTATGCCCGTGCCAGATGATCCTGGACTTCATCAACCCGTGATGACCCCGCCATCGTCTGAAGTCTGTCTGAGGTCGGTGTCTGATGTTCTCCTGCTGAGCCTGTGCTACGCCTAAGGCCTGAGAGAGAGGCCGTCCAAGTATGCCCGTGCCAGATAACCCTGGACTGCATCTACCCGTGATGTCCTCCAGCACTCGTCTGTGAGCCTGAGTCGTGTACCCTTCTCTGATGTGCGGAATCGGGAGCCCGGTCTTATGTTCTGTTTTATGTACTGTGTTTCTTTAAGTAAACTTTATGTTTCTTCTTACCTGAAGTTGTGCGGTGTTGTCTAGTCCTGCAGGTCGCCACCTTGCCCACATGCTCAGCTGCCACGGATCCCGGTCGCTGCCCTTCCCTAGTCCGGGCAGGCCCGGGTCTCCCTCCGTGGTCCAGTGGGTCCACATTCTCATCATCTGGGACCCATGCCTCACGTCGTCGTGGACTGGCGGCGTGGGAGCATTGGCTAGCTAGGCAAGCTATGCCATGTCCCGGCGCCCCACAGCCGTGGGAAGCGCTACACATTGATTAAGGATGAACTTGCTCGTGCCGACCCTCCCACTGCGTTAGGTGACTTTATTAACTATTGTATCCGTATTGATACTCATCTGACTGAACGCAGACAAGAGAGATGGTTCGAAAATAATCGCACTAATCTTTCCCTACCTCCCTCCTCATCTAAGGAACCTTTGAGTAGGATCACAAGGGAACCAGAACCTGAACCCATGCAGGTGGACTCTTTACAAAGACGGGTTAGTGATGCACGCAAAGAACACCGTATAAAGGAAAATCTATGTTTTTACTGTGGTAAGTCAGGGCACTTCATTATAAACTGCCCCAGCCGTTCTCGTAAGACTACTGCAGCAGTCATTCACTGTGAGTGTTGCGAGAGGAACTCTGTCATGTCCGAGCCTCAGACTCCAGAGAGATCTGCTGCAAGAGATCTTGATTTTTCGGACTTAAACTCTGTTAGTTCTGGGGACAATGACGGTATAAACGCTGCAATTTTTCAAGTTTCCTCAGCGGTGTCCCAGCTGAGTTGTAAAAGAAACAATTCTCATTGTTTCCTGTCCATCAAACTCTGGGTTGACTCAGTATGGGTGTCTAGCTCTGCTATGATCGACTCAGGAGCAAGTGGAAATTTTATGGATATCTCCTTTGCTCTGAAACAGGGAATACGTTCAGTGAAGATGGCTACTCCAGTACAGATGGAGACTGTGGATGGCTCCCTGCTGACCTCTGGACCAGTGGATCAGGAAACAGAGCCTTTGAGGGTCCTTATGGGTAAAGATCATCAGGAGAAAATGTCTTTTATGCTTATCTCTTCTCCCCACTTTCCCATTATTCTAGGGCTACCATGGCTGCAGGCGCAGAATCCTACGATTAACTGGGAGACCAAGGAATTACACTTTCCGGAGAAACAGATGAGTCAAGGAGTTTCAGCTTGCTCTGTGCCTAAAGGAATCATGTCAGTTCCTGAACTACCAGCTGTATACCAGGACTATGTGGATTTATGTGACAAGAAGAACGCTGATCAGCTTCCTCCTCACCGTCCATATGATTGTCCAATCGAATTATTGCCTGGAGCCGAGATACCTTTTGGTAAGATCTACCCCCTAGCGGGGCCCGAGCTAAAAGCTTTGAAGGACTACATAGATGAAAATCTAGCCAAAGGCTTCATACGCCCCTCTTCATCCCGCAGGTGCACCCATCTTCTTTGTGAAGAAGAAAGATGGATCTCTGAGACCCTGCATAGACTATAGGGAACTCAATAAGGTTACTATTAGAAACCGTTATCCATTGCCTTTAATCCCTGAGTTGTTGGAGAGAGTGCGGCATGCCAAAATTTTCTCTAAACTGGATCTCCGTAGGGCCTATAACTTGGTCCGTATTAGACCTGGGGATGAATGGAAGACTGCATTCAGGTCACGCTATGGACACTTTGAATATCTAGTTATGCCTTTTGGTCTGAGTACCGCCCCAGCCACTTTCCAACACTTGGTGAATGACATCTTCAGGGATCTCCTAGATACATTTGTGGTGATTTATCTGGATGATATTCTAATTTTTTCTAACTCCACAGAGGAACATCATGGACATGTGAGAATGGTCTTAGAACGCCTAAGACAAAACCATCTCTACATCAAACTTGAAAAGTGTGAGTTCCATAGGACCGAAATTCAATTTCTGGGGTATGTACTATCTACGCAAGGGATTAGTATGGATGGAAGCAAGACCCAAGCCATCAAGGATTGGCCAATTCCTAGAAATGTGAAGGAGGTGCAGCGCTTCATCGGGTTTGCCAACTTCTATAGACGTTTCATTAGGAATTTCTCTGAGGTAGTGTTACCTATCACCCAACTTACCCGGAAACAGTCTAGGTTCTCCTGGACCCCGCAAGCTCAGGAAGCATTTTCCTGTTTAAAGGATAAATTTACCACCGCACCTATCTTAGTACATCCCAACCCCGAGCTTGCCTTCATAATAGAGGTGGATGCTTCAGACTGTGCCATTGGAGCTATACTCTCTCAGAGAACAGGTGAGAAGAATGTCTTGCATCCCTGTGCCTTCTTTTCCCAGCAGTTGTCTTCGGCTGAGAGGAACTACGATGTGGGCAATAGAGAATTGTTGGCCATTATTGCCGCCTTCAAGGAATGGAGACACCTTCTTCAGGGAGCTGCACAGCAAATAGTCGTCCTGACAGACCATCGTAACCTTGAATTTATCAGGTCGGCTAAGTGCCTGACTCCTCGCCAGGCTCGCTGGAATCTTTTCTTAAACCAATTTAATTTTGTAATTTCTTATAGACCAGGATCGCGCAATGGAAAGGCTGATGCACTCTCTAGGATTCATTCAGCAGAGACACGTCCACTTACTCCTCCTAAGACTATTCTTCCTGACTCTAGATTCCTGGGAGTGATTCATAATCAAGACCTACTTAAGGACATCAAGGAAGCATACCATGCGGATTCTTTGTTGGCTCAACCCCCAAGGGACGTAAGTCTTGTCTTTAAGAATGGTGTGTGGATTCAGGGACAACGTCTGTATATACCTGAAACAGTCAGATTGAGAGTTTTGCAACTCATCCACGATTCCAAGATAGCTGGGCATAGAGGAATTCTAAAGACACAAGAATTTCTTTCTCGTTTCGTTTGGTGGCCCACTTACAGGAAAGATGTTTTAAACTATGTCACTTCATGTGAAGTCTGTGCAAGATGCAAAACACCTCGCTCCTCACCAACTGGTCTGTTACAACCTCTTCCCACCCCGTCCCGCCCGTGGGGATCCATTTCTATGGACTTCATTGTGGAGTTACCAACCTCTCACGGGAAGAACACCATTCTAGTGGTGGTTGATCGTCTAACAAAGGCAGCTCATTTTATCCCTTGTGTCGGCTTACCCACTGCAAAACAGACATCAGACTTGATGATTAAGAATGTGTTTTGCTTACATGGAGTACCGGATGAGGTCATTTCGGATCGAGGGGTGCAATTCACTTCAAGGTTTTGGCAAAATTTCTGTGCCGCATTGGACATTAAAGTAAACCTTTCTTCTGCTTTTCATCCCCAGACTAATGGACAGACAGAACGAACCAATCAGACCCTGGAGCAGTATCTCCGCTGCTTTATCTGCCACCTACAAGATGATTGGGTGGATCTACTTCCACTGGCTGAGTTCTCTTATAACAACTCTCAGAGCGCCTCCACTAAGCAGTCTCCTTTTTACTCCAATCTAGGTTATCATCCTAACATTCTTCCTCGATTTCTCATAGATACGCCTTTGCCGGCAGTGGCTGAAAGAATCACTTCTTTACAAAAGAATATGGATCTTCTAAAGGAAAATCTAGACTTGGCTCAAGAAGGGTACAAGAAAGCAGCAGATAAATTTCGTAAACCTGCACCAGCTTTCAAGGTAGGAGATTTGGTCTGGCTGTCAACCAGAAATCTTAAAATAAAGATTCCATCGTCTAAATTGGGACATAAGTACATTGGACCTTATAAGATCAGTAAGATTATAAGTGCGGTTGCTTGTCGTCTTCAACTGCCCAGAACTATGAGAATCCACCCTGTCTTTCATGTATCCCTACTAAAGGCTGCAACACCCAATACGTTTCCTGGACGCTCTTCTCCTTGCCCTGACCCAGTGCTGGTCGATGGTCAGGAAGAATTTATGGTGGAAAGGATTCTAGATTCCAGGTTGTACAGAAATCAGTTGCAATATTTGATTAAATGGCAGGGCTACCCAGTGGAGGACAACTCATGGGAACCAGTCAATAATGTAAATGCTCCTCGCCTGCTCCGCCAGTTTCATCAGAGGTACCCTGACAAGCCTGGTCTGAGGTCATCCGGAGGATGTCCTTAAGGGGGGAGTAATGTAAGGTTCTTTGTCTCTTTTGACATGTTCCTTGAAACTCAGTTTTCCGTCGGCCATTTTGCTTTCTGTCTTTCTGCAGCTCTTGCCCTCAGTTAATATGGAGTTTCCAGTTTTCATGTTCCCGCCCTGATTCTCTCCCTCTTGCTTCTTAAGCAGCTTCAGCTGAACAATCAGTGCTCCTGAATCAAGCCTCAGTCAGCCTGTGACCTGACTCCTGGAAACCTAGGATTTTGGACTCCAGCTATTTCCTACTGAGGAACTTTGGAACACTATTGGACTTTGGAAACCTGCTGTCTGGTGAATCCATGTTTGCAGAGGAATTACGGTACAGTGAAGAGATCCTGAACCTGCTTTGGAGAGTTATGTAGAGCTTGAAGTTACTCTGGCCTGCTGTGTCTTCTGCCTCTGTTTCCTGCAAACTGTGTGACCTTTTCTGCTTGCTTGTATGAAGTCATACAAGTCATTTCATACCAACCTATGTCTCATGTGTTTCCCTCGCACCCAAGCACAAGATGCTATAGGAACTGTACACTATACATGACACCAAACTTCCTAAATAGAAAAGGATAGGAAGGACACTTACTGCAATCCCAAAAAACCCTGAAAAGTACCAACTCTACTAATTACAAAAACACCTGAGATCACACGACCTCTACCACCTAAATTAGTTCTCTGGTGTAACAAAACTAAACAGCAGCCACTGAAAAAACTGGAAAAGGCAAATGAACAAACAACAGTGGCTGAACAAAACTGAGAGGAGCACAAGCCCCCGGAGGGGACCCGGCAGACCCCCACAGAAGTGCAGGACAAAATGCAAAAAGCAAGCACAAAAAACTAAAAGAAGAAAATGTCTTATCTGTTAGCAGAAGATGCAGGCACGAAACAGCAAGCTACAAAGTGAACAGGAATCAAAGATGAGACCAGAACAATTGATCACCGGCAACCCTGATGGGAGGGAACCTCCCTTATATAAGACCAGTCAGTAACACCTGATCGCCAATCTTCACAATCTTCATTGGATAGTTCAGTACTGTTTGTAACCACCAGAGGGAGCTTCTGCTCAGAATTCATTTCTAGCACATTCACAACACAAGTCTGTAGTTACTCTTTGTGACTGCAGACTTGTGAATCCTCACATTGTGCGCACTGTGCACTGTGTGGATTCTCCGGTGACAGCAAGTAGGCGATTTGCATACATGCAGTCACGTGACGACAATACATGTCTAGTCAGAATGTGGCCGATAGTATGCAAATCGCATACTTGCAGTCACATGGCCGCCTGCTCCTGGAACCGGAGAATCCTGACAGCACAGAGTGTGCTCAATGTGAGGATTCACAAGTCTGCAGTCACACAGAGCGTCTGCTGACTTGTTGCTTAAGACTAAACAATCCCATTACGAAGCGCACACTTCTTAATGAATGTGGCGCATCCCAACCTACAATCCTTTCATTAAAACCGATGTGCAGCAAGCCATTTATAATGACTAGGTCCCCATATAATCCTATTGGTGCAATTTACAACAGAATTTTGGCGCAAATCTGCCTCGATTTCTGGGAGTCTACAACAAAAAAAGGACATATCCTGTTGACTTTTGAATGCAATTCTCTTGTTTTTGGGGGTGTGTGGCTGATGGTTATCTATTGTATATGCTGACAAGTTCTTAAATTTATGGAAACAAAAATGTTGTTATGGCTGGTGAGCATTTTGCTAGAAAAAGGTAGATTTTATGCGCTCTGTTTTTAATTTTTTTTCTCCAAGAAAACGGCACTACGTCTACGGAGTTAAAAAGTCGCCTAATACTGCACCAGCCATGTTTGTGAAACAATCTGTAACTTTTGGTTTGCTGACCTTGAAACTTTTCTAAAATGTTTGCGGGTCTTAATCCCTTAAGGGGGTATTTCATGATCAGGTGTCATGTGCCGGAAAAGGAGCGGTCTCATCGCTGGAGCTCGCATCAAACAGAGGGAGGCGTCCAATGTTGGATATATTTGTCATTGGATGTTAAGGGATTAAAGAGAGAGTCGGAGCCACGCAAAGGAATTGCTAAAATTGACATCAGAAATAGGAATAAAAAAATAGTGAAAATCCAGATTTTAATTTGCGTTGCAAAAAAGCACCAAATGTATTAAGAGATACGCATCTTATAACAGGGTTGCGGTATTTTTCTCTTCATTATGAATGGCGTATAAAACGTTGGTGTTGGTAAGAGCCTCCCACTGCTTTTTAGTTTGTTGTGTTTTATTCCCTTTTTTCCAAAATGCAGCATGGGCATTTTTATCGGGTGCATTTTTTTTTTCATGGAATTTTCTATAGAATGGCAAAAAAATAACCTGCAAAAACGTGAAAAATTCTTGAAATTCCTGGCACGCTTTAAAAAAAGTTTAACTCCTTTCAGAGATCTGACGTACATGGACGTCACACGTAAGGGTGCGGGTGTCTGGAGCCGGCATCTGCTGCTAACAGCTGAGCTTCGATTGCTGCAGTTTAACCATTTAATGCCACTGTCAATCAAGGGACATTTAAATAGAGCAATTGCGTTTCGCAATCACTCTGGAGCCCATTGCGATGCAGGTTCAGCGAAAAAAAAATTAAAAATGAGCAATTAAAAAAATAGAAAAAAAATTATATATATACAGTACAAATCAAAAGTTTGGACACATCTCTTTTAAAGCGTTTTATGTATTTTCATGACTATGAAAATTGTAAATTCACACTGAAGGCATCAAAACTATGAATTAACACATGTGGAATTATACATTACACTTAACAAAAAAGTGTGAAACAACTGAAATTATGTCTTATATTCTAGGTTCTTCAAAGTAGCCACCTTTTGCTTTGATTACTGCTTTGCACACTCTTGGCATTCTCTTGATGAGCTTCAAGAGGTAGTCACCGGAAATGGTTTTCACTTCACTGGTGTGCCCTGTCAGGTTTAATAAGTGGGATTTCTGGCCTTATAAATGGGGTTGGGACCATCAGTTGTGTTGTGCAGAAGTCTGGTGGATACACAGCTGATAGTCCTACTGAATAGACTTTTAGAATTTGTATTATGGCAAGAAAAAAGCAGCTAAGTAAAGAAAAACGAGTGGCCATCGTTACTTTAAGAAATGAAGGTCAGTCAGTCCAAAAAATTGGGAAAACTTTGAAAGTGTCCCCAAGTGCAGTTGCAAAAACCATCAAGCGCTACAAAGAAACTGGCTCACATGAGGACCACCCCAGGAAAGGAAGACCAAGAGTCACCTCTGCTTCTGAGGATAAGTTTATCCGAGTCACCAGCCTCAGAAATCGCAGGTTTACAGCAGCTCAGATTAGAGACCAGGTCAATGCCACACAGAGTTCTAGCAGCAGACACATCTCTACAACAACTGTAAAGAGGAGACTTTGTGCAGCAGGCCTTCATGGTAAAATAGCTGCTAGGAAACCACTGCTAAGGACAGGCAACAAGCAGAAGAGACTTGTTTGGGCTAAAGAACACAAGGAATGGACATTAGACCAGTGGAAATCTGTGCTTTGGTCTGATGAGTCCAAATTTCAGATCTTTGGTTCCAACCACCGTGTCTTTGTGCGACGCAGAAAAGGTGAACGGATGGACTCTACATGCCTGGTTCCCACTGTGAAGCATGGAGGAGGAGGTGTGATGGTGTGGGGGTGCTTTGCTGGTGACACTGTTGGGGATTTATTAAAAATTGAAGGCATAGTGAACCAGCATGGCTACCACAGCATCTTGCAGAGGCATGCTATTCCATCCGGCTTGCGTTTAGTTGGACCATCATTTATTTTTCAACAGGGCAATGACCCCAAACACACCTCCAGGCTGTGTAAGGGCTATTTGACCAAGAAGGAGAGTGATGGGGTGCTAGGCCAGATGACCTGGCCTCCACAGTCACTAGACCTGAACCCAATCGAGATGGTTTGGGGTGAGCTGGACTGCAGAGTGAAGGCAAAAGGGCCAACAAGTGCTAAGCATCTCTGGGAACTCCTTCAAGACTGTTGGAAGACCATTTCCGGTGACTACCTCTTAAAGCTCATCAAGAGAATGCCAAGAGTGTGCAAAGCAGTCATCAAAGCAAAAGGTGGCTACTTTGAAGAACCTAGAATATAAGACATATTTTCAGTTGTTTCACACTTTTTTGATAAGTATATAATTCCACATGTGTTAATTCATAGTTTTGATGCCTTCAGTGTGAATGTACAATTTTCATAGTCATGAAAATACGGAAAAATCTTTAAATGAGGTGTGTCCAAATTTTTGGTCTGTACTGTATATATATATATTATATATATATATATATATATATACATATATAAGTTTAATTCGACAGTTAAAAAAATAAAGTAAAAGATTAAAAAAAAAAAAAATTTGGGGGAATTGTGTTCGGAAAAGGACGATCTATTTAAATATAAAATTAATTAACCCGTCTGGTGAACTAAAAAAAAAAATACTTAAATGCCGGAATTGCAATTTTTCACAAAAAAATGAAATAAAAAGTGACCGAAGCTTCACCCATTCTCCAAAATGGTATCAATAAAAACTACAGAAAAGAAGATCTCACCCAGCTCCTTCGACAAAAAAATAAAGAAAGTTACGGGTCTCGGAAAATAGCGACACAATTCAGATTTTTTTTTTACAAATTTCATAATTTAAAATATATCTAAAAAGCTACACGAGTTTGGTATCGCCGTAGTCGTCCCAACCTGGAGAATCGTGTCACCAAGTCACTAGCACCTCGCAATAAAAACGAAACCCCCAAAATATAAATATAAATAAAATAAATAAAATATATAAAGATAAATAAAAACCCCTGAAAAATAATGAAGATATGTGTTTTTTTTTACTGTTTGACCCTTTTTGGATTTTTTCCCTGTTTTTCAGTAATATGAATGCTGTCATTCAAAACTGCAACTTGTCTTGCAAAAAAAAAAAACAGCTCTCAGAAGGCTAAACAGACAAAAAGAAGATGGAAAAAAATGAAAGAGAAAAAAAGCAAAAATGACCACGGGGAGAATGGATTAAAATGAATGAGATGTTTTCTGTGAAGCTCTGTGCACAGGATGGCGGCAGTGCAGAGCAGGAGACGGCGGCTCTTGTTACCATGGTGATAGATGCAGCCAGGATGGAACGCAACACGTGACCGAAACGGCCGCAAAGCGCCCTCCTTGTCAGTGCGACAGTTGTGACGAGCAAAATGTGCGACAGCGCCGTGAGGCGGCGGAGAGAGAGAGAGGAGACAGCGGTTGTTAGCGGAGACAGAGAGCAGCAGGAGCAGGCCTGTCTCCGTCACTAAATCCTCGTACAGGCCCCCAGGGGCCCCAGCCGGAGTTCATGATCTGCTAGCCGGGCTCCTTCACTGACACCACAAAGCGGCTTCCCCGGGGTGACATGGCTTCCAACACGGACAGAGAGATGATCCTGGCGGACTTCCAGGTACGGGGCCCGGGGATGTCGCCTCCGACCACTCCCTGGTGTAGGGGTATACATGGGGGGCTCAGTAGTCTGTGATCTGCGTTGTTGTGGGGGACAGACATGGCTAATATCAGGTAGTGGAGGGGACGCGAGTTATAAAGGGAGGCGATGACGCGGCAGAACGACATAGTGTGCGGTGACCGACATGTCCGCACGTTGTGGAGCGTTCATAGGAATCGGCTCGTGTCTCGCCTAAGCGGGCGGCCGACGAAGTAGCTAAATGCCAGTTTTTCGGGGTGAGGATTTGTCCTCCGGCTTCATTATAAGGGTTCGCTGCTGATAACCTGGTACTGTATGTAGGGCGCAGAACAATCGGAATCACGAGGGGCACGTAGGATGGTCGTCATGTAACAGGCCAGTAAACGAGCTCGGATTGGCTTGTGAGTAGTCATTTAGTGACCTGGGGTGGCCCATATTCAAGGGATATTAAGTAACCGTTAATGCTATCCTCTTATCATCCTCGTGGATGGTCGGGTTCGAGCGAACTTTAGTCCAGAGTTCGGTTCGGGTAACAGAACTCTACCTGAACCCAATAGACGTCAATGGTGACCCGAACTTTGGTGCTATAAAATGGTCATAGTCAGGGCTAGGGGCTTCCAGAAGTCTCAGGCTCTCTCTCTGGTTCGGGTTCGCTCATCACTACACCTGACCCTTTCTAAATATGTCGGTAGTGTAGTTGTATTAATATACTCACCAATGGCCGTTTTCCTGGTTTCCATTGCCTCTTATGGGTCACATGATCGTTGTCTTCCATGCAGGGTGACACAGGAACTGCTGTGTGGAGCGGTGCTACTTCCACCTATGTAAGCCTATGAGGCTTCCTAGACTTCCATTGTGAAAGCGACTTCTGGTTTACACACAAACTGCTGTATGAGCTGGCACATTTGTTTTGAAACCACTGTGACCTGAAGGACTAGCGTGATGCTGGAAATGGGAAAGACGTAGATTGTTCATTATTATAATACAGCTACACTACATTACAGATGTATTTAGGAAGGTTTAGGGGATAACATTTATGACGGGGTTAGGGGCGACATGCTTCATGTGATAGCAATTCTCAGAAAAGTTGCTCAACAAAAACTTGTGAAACTTGTTTGTGACTTGCTTTTAAGTGATTATTTTAGAACTCTGATTTTGCTTTAAATAAAATGGTTATGTTGCATTCAACTTGCATTGATGCTTATGGCAAATGTGTGACTTGCATTGATGCTTATGGCAAATGTGCGACTTGCATTGATGCTTATGGCAAATGTGCGACTTGCATTGATGCCTTATGGCAAGTATGCAGACTTGCAATGTGAGCAGTGCTGCTGGGTGTGGCAAATGTGCTGCGTGCGACTTGCACTGAAAGCTTCAGTGCAAGTCGCACATTTGCCATAGGCTTCAGTGCAACCTGAAGCCTATGGTAAATGTGCGACTTGCACTGACGCCTATGGCAAATGTGCTGCGTGCGTCTAGTGACAGAAAATCCAACTCATTTGCAAACACTTGCAACCCAACACCATAGGAAATGATTACATCCAATGTTAAAATATGCACGCAAAACATATAGTTGCGTAGCCCTAGCTTAAAACTGCCAATCGGCTATATAAAAGCTGACCGCTCTCCTTTACTGGCCTGTTTACAAGGTCTAACAAACTATTTATGTGTACAGACCAATCGTTTTGCCCCCCATACAGTATCATGTTTTCAGCCTCTACTTACGATGTGCTGATAACAAGCCAGCTTGAAAATCGGTTAACCCAACAAACAATCCGTGTGTTCGTTCTTCGAGTGGTAACTAGTATTATTTCGCAAATGACAAATGGGTCATTATGGCCTGATCAGTCCATATAAAATAGGCATTATAGTAGCGTCTACACCTGGCAGACTGATTCGCTGTTTAGTATGATTGTCGAGGTCCCATCTCTGGGACCGTTGAGAACAGCAGTGCCCACTACTCTTTTCGTTTATAGAATTGATCATGCTCGCTAATTGTGTCTGGAGCCCTGCACTGCTGCTCTGTTGCTTGGTTAGAGGGGTTGTCCAAGAAAATGAAAACGCTGGACACAAGCAACAAAATGTGTAAATTAATGACTCCCATATAGTCTCCCTTTTACTCCCAGCTGTTCCATCAGTGTGTCTCCTGATACACCCGGTGTGTCATCTTCTGTTATTGGCAGTCACTGTTCATATACCGCTGCGGCTGGTGATTGGCTGCAGATGTTCTGTGAGGTGTTCAGGCTCAAAAGACGAGCAGGTAGCATCAGGGACACGGCAAAGGAACAACCACTGGTAAAAAGATGAGAATATATTATTTTAAATCTATTGCTGCTTTTGTGCAATTTCATTTATTATCTTAGACAACTCTTTAAATTACTTTATCTAAACCGTCCCCCAAAAAAACGTTAAAGGGATTGTACCAAGTATATGTTATTCATTATTAATAGGATAGGGAATAGCTTATTGATCGCTGCTGGGGGTCCCATTGGGACCGCCACCGATCCTGAGAGTGAGGGTCTGCGGAGCATGTGCACCTCTGCTCTTTTCTTTTGTCTATGGGGCTGCTGGAGACAGGGGACTGCTGTAATGGGTTTTCTTCTGCAGTCCCATAGAGAATCACTGAGGTAGAGCTGCACATTCTCTGCAGAGCCCCATTCTGTGGATCGGTGGTGGTCTAAACGGTATGAGCCCTAGCCAGTAATAAGTTATCCACCTATCGTATCCATAGGGAAAGACAGACATACTGGGTACAATCCCTTTAACTCGGTGCTCACACAGTTGTTCACAGCATGTTTTTTTTTTTTTCAAAACGAAGACACTTCCTGCAACTTTTTTAAATAGCTGCAACAAAAATCAATATGACTCCAACACGAGAATGTACTTTGTATGATTGCAATGGTTTCCACTTTGTATGTGACTCAATATCACCCAGTTTGCACTTTCATAGAAATGAATAGGAGCTGTTTTAGTTTACATTAGTCACAGATTTGCTATTGATTTCTATGGGTGAGTGTAACTCAAGGGAAAAGCTTAGGAAAGAACTCAAGAAAGCAACATGTGGCTGGTTAGGAAATAGCCAAGGCTTTCATCAGGCTTCATTGAATTTTTTTATACAAGCAAATATTCAAAAAGCATAAAACAGTAAAGCAGGCTAGAGACATATCTGTGCTTGTCTCCCCATTGACACAAGCCTATATATATATGCAGTGGATTGAATCATATATTGTCTATAGATGGGTACAAAGTATCCATGAACTACTCCCCTTGAGAAAGCACGCGAGCGAAACGCGCGTCGGGGCATTTGCAGTGGTGTCTGTGACTTGGCCCATCATACCATGATGCATTGATCTTGCAACAACTTCACCTGTATGACCCAGTTAGACTGTCTTTAACTCACTTGAGACTCATGAAATGTCCACTGGCAACTACATTATTTATGGTGATCTGCATTTGGTCTGATGCGGCACTATTGCCTTTTGTTATACTTTTGACTCGTCACCACCTCATTTCATACTTGATATATCCTCCTTGTTACAAACATCATGCATATGTCTTTTTGTATGATATATGGTATTAAATTTATGTTCAATAAGCTTTATTGATTTTATGTTTTTGTGTGAGTGATTCATGGATACTTTGTATCCATCTTTAGCCAATTCATTGAATTTTTTAAATGGCTGTCCTCCACTTGTAGTCATGGGCGGCTGTGATTTTCCCGCTTCCATAGATAAAGTATATCAATAAGCGGCAGCAGTTCATTCTTTTTTATTTCCTGCTGGGTTGTACTTTCATTTCTATTATATGATTGTTGGAAAGTACTGAGAAAGTCTTGGCTTTGCTGTTCTTAAAGGGTTTTTTTCTATCTCCGCCTTTCAAGGCTGCAACAGAAATGTTTCCACTGGGGTTACAGAAGAGAAATTGGCCGAGAGTGACTTGGCTGCAATGGGTCCGTAACTCCTATAGAAATGAATGTAACGTTTCACCTCTGCCTGGCTGAATCTGTAACTCCCATCCATTTCTATGGGGGTTATGGACAAGCGTATCTCAGATGATTACATTGCTCCATCTCAAGTGGACCGAATTATTCTCCTTTCGCCCATAATATGCTGCAATAAGAATAACCTTTAAAACTGGTTGTCCATTTCTTTATCGAAGGGGGTCCGACACACGACAGTCGGATGTAAGAACTAATTGCAGTCAGAACAGCACAGCGTCATACATTGTGCCGGTCGCTGCTGTTGAAAATCTGATTTTCTATGCTGGAAACATATTTCTGATTAGTGGGGTCTGAGTGCTGAGACTTTCGGCTAATGTTGAAACCAGAGGGCAGAGGCTTATGCTTCGGTGCTAGCCGAGCAGTCTACAGGCCCATAGACTTTCTGCCGAGCCCTTACACCGTTCTGCTTCAGTATAACCTGAGCACTTCTGCCATTTTATTTAGAGCAGTTGATGGGGGTGTCTTATCTTAGGCCCATGAACCCTACTGTGTTAAGAGTACGTAACACGTTCTACAATATGTCAGAATTTTTCAGACAGTTTGCTTAGTAGAGATCTCGGAATTGATTCACAAGATCCTAATGCAGCGAGCAACCTCCTCCTACCTGATGGCATCCATGGCTCCTCTGTTGGTTAGCCGGCCCGGCATGGCAGCATAGTTGCGGTGTGATTCACGCAGGACATCGTGCCAGACCAACTAATCAAAAGAGGAGCCATAGATGCTGCCAGGTAAGAGGGAATTCTCTGGGCTCCATCCAGCAGCCTCAGATTACTGACCTGGCCGATGTAACTGAAAATCGATTCACTCATCTCTATTAGTTGCCCTTTAAAAAGGCTATTAGCAGGATTTTAAGATTTTTCTGAATAATAAAAATAAAATAAAGATGCTTGGAATAACTCCTTTAAGGAACACTCTGTTAAATAAAAAAGATTTCATAGGTGGTCTCTGGTGAAGCCCCTTTATACCTTATAGAAGTAGAGGGGGCAGGAGCTGTCAGACCCGTCCTGCATTGGTAACTGTGTTGGGAAGGAGAATGTCATGAGGGTGGCAGAGTAATCCCCCACTTGTCTCTCGTTTTGCTTGTTTGCCTTTTGTGTTGCCTGCCCTCCTCTCGTGTTGCCTGCCTGCCTCTCGTGTTGCCTGCCCGCCTCTCGTATTGCCTGCCCGCCTCTCGTATTGCCTGCCCGCCTCTCGTATTGCCTGCCCGCCTCTCGTATTGCCTGCCCGCCTCTCGTATTGCCTGCCCGCCTCTCGTATTGCCTGCCCGCCTCTCGTATTGCCTGCCCGCCTCTCGTGTTGCCTGCCCGCCTCTCGTGTTGCCTGCCCGCCTCTCGTGTTGCCTGCCCGCCTCTTGTGTTGCCTGCCCGCCTCTCGTGTTGCCTGCCCGCCTCTCGTGTTGCCTGCCCGCCTCTCGTGTTGCCTGCCCGCCTCTCGTGTTGCCTGCGTGCCTGCTTCTCGTGTTGCCTGCGTACCTGCCTCTCGTGTTGCCTGCGTGCCTGCCTCTCGTGTTGCCTGCGTGCCTGCCTCTCGTGTTGCCTGCGTGCCTGCCTCTCGTTGTGCCTGCGTGCCTGCCTCTCGTGTTGCCTGCGTGCCTGCCTCTCGTGTTGCCTGCCTGCCTCTCGTGTTGCCTGCCTGCCTGCTTCTCGTGTTGCCTGCCTGCCTGTCGTGGTGCCTGCCTGCCTCTTGTGTTGCCTGCCTATCTGACATGCCCGTGGTTGTGCTGACTTTCGCACCAGCTATTGCTGTGACTCAGCTCGCTGTTCCATGAGTAAGCAGAACACAGCCTCATTTTCTGTCTCTTTCGTGAACAGCTGTCGCTCCCCTTTCTTTTGTCCGTTGTGGTTCTCGGTGATCTGGGTAGAGGCGATTCACTTACTATTGAGGATATCTCTCTGGTTTTCCAGCCTTCTTTCTCATATGACTGTATCGGCAGCTCTGTATCTTTTTTACTGTGTTACTTTCTTTTTTTGGCCTGTCTTTATAATGCTGTCTATTGTACAACTCCGCTCTCCATTTACTTTCAAAGTGAGCCATTGTAAATAAGCAGAGCTGCAGTGCAAAGCATGGGGAGGGGACAAAGCAGCACCTGGATATCAGACAGCCTCAGACCTTTGATAACATAATAACGCTGCAGTCACTGGTCGTATATTTTTCTGTAAAGCGGTTGTTCCTCTCCTGATTTTTTTATTTTATTTTTTGCATAAAGCATCCGTCATGTTATAAATAAAGCATGCTGAATTTACCGATCCCCGCCGCCGCTTGTGTTTTCAGGCTACCCTGGCTGTACAGACTTGTGACTGCTGCAGCCAATCACCGACCTTGTGTCCACTGTGGCCTTTCTTTTGTTGCAGAGGTCTCATTCCCGTCCTTACTGGAGGATTGTGCAGTAGCAAAAAAAAAAGTTATCAGGTGGACGATCTCTTATTAAAGATTTTTTTTTTCTTCTTAAAGTGGTAGCATATTGCTAGGCTACGAAAGAACTTTGACCAGTGGGGTTATGGCTGTGGGCCCCCCACAGATAGTGACAGTAAGGGGGCTCCACCGCTGCTGTATTTCTGCAGCCCCTGGTTACAGAGAGCTGCAGTGCGGCCCCCATTCTGGTAGATGGTGCTCACCGTAGTTCCCTTCACAACCCGGGTGACTAGGAGATTTCCTGAGCAGGGAAAGGATCACTGCCCACCCCAGCGCTGTGCCCCCTTCCTTTTCGGTAACAGGTGTGCACCATCCACACGCATTGATTTTCTATATATTTTTCTAGTTTTCAACGTTGCAACTGGACAATTAGTGTCGCTAGGACTGTTCACACGTTGCAGAAATTATCCATTACAGACTTTTTAGCAAATCCAAATTGAATCCACAGTGAAATCTGCTTGTTACTTTTGGATTTTTCTGCAAATTACATCCTACTGCATTACAAAGCATTGAATGGGGTAAAATCTGCAATAGTTGTCTGCGCCGGAAAGAGCGTGCTGCAGATCTGGAGATGCCGCTGACTTGGGTGGTGGTGGGTGAATGCATGCGCTTCTTCATAAATTAGGAGCCTCTTGTTCCAGTGGGATTTTTTGAGGGCTGACATAAAAAGAATATTGAAAGAAATGTCCCTCAATCCTGTGTAATCCTCCCACTATCTCCTGTACATCCAGGTGCTCCGCCTTATGCTAAGGGTATTATTAGGATCCTGCACCATGTCCACTAGATCCTGTGTGATCCTCCCACTATCTCCGGTACATCCGGGTGCTCCACCTTGTGATATAGGGTATTATTAGGATTCTGCACCATGTCCACTAGATCCTGGGTGATCCTCCCACTATCTCTGGTACATCCAGGTGCTCTGCCTTGTGATATAGGGTATTATTAGGATTCTGCACCATGTCCACCAGATCCTGTGTGATCCTCCCACTATCTCCAGAACATCCGGGTGCTCGGCCTTGTGATAAGGATATTATTAGGATCCTGCACCACGTCCCACTATCTCCTGTACATCCTGGTGCTCCGCCTTGTGATATAGGGTATTATTAGGATCCCGCACCATGTCCACTAGATCTTGTGTAATCCTCCCACTATCTCTGGTACATCCAGGTGCTCCGCCTTGTGATATAGGGTATTATTAGGATTCTGCACCATGTCCATCATATCCTGTGTGATCCCCCCACTATCTCCAGTACATCCGGGTGCTCGGCCTTGTGATAAGGATATTATTAGGATCCTGCACCACGTCCCACTATCTCCTGTACATCCTGGTGCTCCGCCTTGTGATATAGGGTATTATTAGGATCCCGCACCATGTCCACTAGATCTTGTGTAATCCTCCCACTATCTCTGGTACATCCAGGTGCTCCGCCTTGTGATATAGGGTATTATTAGGATTCTGCACCATGTCCATCATATCCTGTGTGATCCCCCACTATCTCCAGTACATCCGGGTGCTCGGCCTTGTGATAAGAATATTATTAGGATCCCGCACCACGTCCCACTATCTCCTGTACATCCTGGTGCTCCGCCTTGTTATATAGGGTATTATTAGGAGCTGGAGGATTAATGACCCCAGAAAAATTTACTCTAACATCCACTGGAAATTCCCCCCCTCTGCCCTGTATGTGGCTGTACAGGCTGATCTCCCGCTGATTATACATATAGACGTCAGTAATCTGCACATATGTCTTTAGGTTTCCAGTCAGTAAACACTTCCTGATGATTTGTACACAAGAGAGACCAAAATATCCCCGGCACCTGCAGCTCAGTAAACTCTGCCGATTTCCATCCACCTACCCCACTGTCCGCCCAGCAAAACTCCTTCCAGATGTGTGAATTGCTGCCAAAAAGCTAAGGAGTTTGTATAAATATAAATCTTCTCTTATTCCATGTTCTATAGGATGAGGTTCATAATTACCGTTCTCCTACTCTGGAGGCCGCTCTACTGTTCATAGTTACTGTACTCTCCTCTGGAGGCCGCTCTATGGTTCATAGTTACCGTACTCTCCTCTGGAGGCCGCTCTACTGTTCATAGTTACTGTACTCTCCTCTGGAGGCCGCTCTATGGTTCATAGTTACCTTACTCTCCTCTGGAGGCCGCTCTACGGTTCATAGTTACTGTACTCTCCTCTGGAGGCCGCTCTACTGTTCATAGTTACTGTACTCTCCTCTGGAGGCCGATCTACGGTTCATAGTTGCTGTACTCTCCTCTGGAGGCCGCTCTACTGTTCATAGTTACTGTACTCTCCTCTGGAGGCCGATCTATGGTTCATAGTTACTGTACTCTCCTCTGGAGGCCGCTCTATGGTTCATAGTTACCGTACTCTCCTCTGGAGGCCGCTCTACGGTTCATAGTTGCTGTACTCTCCTCTGGAGGCCGCTCTACTGTTCATAGTTACTGTACTCTCCTCTGGAGGTCGATCTACGGTTCATAGTTACCGTACTCTCCTCTGGAGGCCGCTCTATGGTTCATAGTTACCGTACTCTCCTCTGGAGGCCGCTCTACTGTTCATAGTTACTGTACTCTCCTCTGGAGGCCGCTCTATGGTTCATAGTTACCTTACTCTCCTCTGGAGGCCGCTCTACGGTTCATAGTTGCTGTACTCTCCTCTGGAGGCCGCTCTACTGTTCATAGTTACTGTACTCTCCTCTGGAGGCCGATCTACGGTTCATAGTTACTGTACTCTCCTCTGGAGGCCGCTCTATGGTTCATAGTTACCGTACTCTCCTCTGGAGGCCGCTCTACGGTTCATAGTTGCTGTACTCTCCTCTGGAGGCCGCTTTACTGTTCATAGTCACTGTACTCTCCTCTGGAGGCCGATCTACGGTTCATAGTTACCGTACTCTCCTCTGGAGGCCGCTCTATGGTTCATAGTTACCGTACTCTCCTCTGGAGGCCGCTCTATGGTTCATAGTTACCGTACTCTCCTCTGGAGGCCGATCTACGGTTCATAGTTACCATACTCTCCTCTGGAGGCCGCTCTATGGTTCATAGTTACTGTACTCTCCTCTGGAGGCCGCTCTACGGTTCATAGTTACCGTACTCTCCTCTGGAGGCCGCTCTACGGTTCATAGTTACCGTACTCTCCTCTGGAGGCCGCTCTATGGTTCATAGTTACCGTACTCTCCTCTGGAGGCCGCTCTACGGTTCATAGTTACCGTACTCTCCTCTGGAGGCCGCTCTGAGGTTCATTGTTACCGTATTCCCCTCTGGAGGCCGCTCTGAGGTTCATAGTTACCGTATTCTCCTCTGGAGGCCGCTCTATGGTTCATAGTTACTGTACTCTCCTATGGAGGCTGCTCTACGGTTCATAGTTACCGTATTCTCCTCTGGAGGCCGCGCTACAGTTCATAGTTACCGTATTCTCCTCTGGAGGCAACTCTGAGGTTCATAGTTACCGTATTCCCATCTGGAGGCTGCTCTGAGGTTCATAGTTACCGTGTTCCCCTCTGGAGGCCGCTCTGAGGTTCATAGTTACCGTATTCCCCTCTTTAGGCCGCTCTGAGGTTCATGGTTACCGTATTCTCCTCTGGAGGCTGCTTTACGGTTCATAGTTATCGTATTCTCCTCTGGTGGCCGCTTTACGGTTAATAGTTACCATATTCTCCTCTGGACAGAATACCTCCATCATATAGCATGCAGTGGAACATCTATTAAATCAGAAGCACTATACGAGTCCTTTAGGCTAAGTGCATGCTGCATTAGTGGCCACTGGCATACACCACAGTCTGGTCCTCTGGGAGCCTCCCATCAAAATGTTTATCCTCTTAATATATTGCAATCATCATATTATACAGCACTGTGCACTTACAATTGCTCATTTTGCCTTTCTACTGAGCTAATTATTCCCTTTTCCATTAGGTCTATGACATCATGTGATTAAAACTGACTAGTTGAACCCTTCTAAGCTCCACATAGAAACAGGAGGTCAATTTTCCCTGTATGAGTCATAAGTCACTGCAAAAGTCCTTGGTAGGGGGAGGAGGGAGCTGATGGGTCAGGAGATGAAGAGGGAACGATAAATACAGGGACAAGAATCTTGCTGTTTCTCCATAGATCAGAGAAATGAGAAGAATTAGCTGGTAGAAAGGCAAAGTGAGCAATTGTAAGTACACAGTGCTGTATAATATGACGACTGAAGATGAAAAGTTTGATAGGAGGAGGCCAAGGTTTTCTTTAAACGTGCTTGGTCCTTTGCTCCCTTTTGGTAGATGCATGTTACCAGGGATGTCTGGATGTGACTTCTCCTCTCCATAATAGAACAATTGTACCTGTGTATAATGGAGTCTGCAGCCAGCATATACCACGGCGTAAAACGCTAAAATAACTACTCCCCAATTATACAATTAAAAGTGGGTCATATAGAGGCAACTGGTTTTACTGTGCCGTCATATCTGGTAATTGTAGCCTAGATCTGAGTCACTGAATGTCTCTCTCCTCCGTACAGTAATTTACTAATTGTAGCATTACCCGATCAGACCACATTCCCGCCGCTCACATCGGCGGCCTGCTTATTAAGGTGCTGGTGCGTCATATTTGGTGTTCGTTATACGTTCCTCTCCAGTCTCATTCTCCAGTAATCTCTCGTGTAGAGTAGGTGCCAATAGATTTGCAGGACCCAGCCCATCAGACACCGTCTCTTGCCTTACTGTATCTGCGGCTCCTCTATTGATTAGCCAGGCTAATGTTTCACTCTTTAATGATCCGGGTAATCAAAAGAGGAGCCGGGAGCGGCAACAGGCGAGAGGTTCTGCGGACTCCCATCCAGGAGCCAGCGATTACCGTCCTGGCCCGTGGTTCGGGTCCTGCCTGGCGTTTTACACCAGCTCTGTCCCCATATGTTACCGGCTTGTCAGACCGGAGCGGTACTCAGGGAAATCTGGATGTGCGGGGGGGATGGTCTGGAGACAATTGCTTTTTTTTTTTTCCAACCGGCAATGGTAAATGTCTGATTATCAGATATCGTATTAACGAATGGAAATCGCCATGTTTTTCCTATCAGTGGAGTTTTCTTAATTGGTTTTCTTTGCATAGTCTTAAATCGTTTTGCAGGTTCTTGGCCCACATTGGCTCTGGACCAGAGCCCTGCAAACTTCTATCTACAGAAGAAGTAGGCCCCATGATGATGATGATGGTTGATCATGATGATGACGGCAGGTATTAGGAAGTTTGCAAGGCTGTGGTTCAGCTGCCAACATGGGCCCTGCCACTGGACCAGAGGCCTGCAAATAATTTTGCTCGACTCTACTTAGTCTTTGGCTATTCTGGCCATGTCGTATTACAGTTCAGTATCGGGCTATCCTTAGGTTAGGTCATCAATATCGTATAGGTGGGGGTCTGACACCTGCACTCCTACCGATCATCTGTTTTTGGCTGCAGCTGGATGTAATCAATACCCGAGAGGCTATTACAGCTTTGAATACTGAAGCTTCGCTCCTGTTGAAGTGAATAGGAGCTGAGCTGCAGTCCCTAGGAGAGGCCATTACACATTGTGCGGCGCTGTGGTTTCCCAGCTCTATACTTTATTCCCATCTGGAATCAGCTGATCGATGATGATGTTGGGTGTTGGACCCCCACCAATCTGATAAGTAGCGGAAAACCCCTTTAATGCAATGACCAGGCTTCATATAAGTGATGCCGGCTGTTCCCGGTCAGGTCTTGATTACTGTAGAATAGAGAGAACCTGTTAGAGCAGCGTATTACAATATTCATGGCAGAGATACTTTTCTTTTGATTTTGGAAATGCTAAACAAAATTCTGGATTTTTTTTTGGAAATATGGTCTAATTATAGCTAAAAACCCCATATAAAACAAAGACTTCATACTGGATATTTCCCATAAAGTTTAAAGGGACTTTCCAGGCAGCGGGGTTTTCACTGTGACTCCAGAGCTGAGATCCTGCCGTCACGTGTCTGTCTATGGCCCATGTGTGTTAAATGTGAATTTCCATTCTTAACCCTTTTACAATCAGGGCGAGTCTGTGTGCGCCGGCCCCGTACTGCTCCATTACAGTCCTGTAATTACTTCGGTGCCTCCACAAGACGCTGTACCTGAGCTTCAAGAGATTTCCTGAGTATTACCACCTTTGATTGAGCACTCTGTAATTTTAGTTTTCGTTGTGACCCTTTAAAACTAATCTGTCACCAGAATTTCCCAATAAATAGATCACTCGGACCTCATGAGGCTGGTGCACTAACTTCAGAATCCCACATTTTAAATGACGGTGTAATTATGAAATGTTCATTTTACTAGCAGGTGGGGAAACTTTTATATAAGATTGTGCAGCCATTCTGACATGGATTTTCACAGTAAGTACACCTGCCTCTTCCAGTTTAAGATATCCATTTATTACATATGCAGATTGTACTCATCACGTCTCCTTTGAGTGGCTGAGTAATTAATTTTTTTTTTTTTAAGTATCCCACAAATGGTCCCAATAAAAACTGCAGCTCGTCTCACACTAAAAAAAAAACCAAGTGGTCGCCCAGGTCCCTCAACTGAAAAAGATGTTAGAGGTCCTGGAAAATAGCGAAGCAAACTTATTTTATGTATTTTTATTTTTTTTTTTAAATTCTCCACGAATTAAGTTTAATATGTAATTTTAACCCTCTAATATATATCTTTTGGACGTTTTCAGCTTACGATACTTTAGATGGAAAACTAAATGAAGCCATTGAAAAAATACAAATTGTCTTACAAAAAAATTAAGAGTGGCAGCGGGAAAATATAAAAAGTTATGGCTTTTAAAACATGGATATAAAAAAATGAAAAATAAGAAAAAAGTCAGGTTTTCAAAGGGTTAAGGAATGGCTAGTGTGTGTGAAAGATCTTTTAACCCTTATTATGGTCATAGATGTAAAGTTGCCCCTCACTCCGAGCTGTCACTACGGCGGGTGGCTGCTGCGGTCACATGACTGCACATATCCTTACCCCGCGAGTCTAGAGGAGGAGCGCCCATAATAAGTATGAAGACTCACTTGCGGTCACATTGGACGATCTCTCCATGTCTGGTGAAGTTTATGACTTCTATAGGCCATAAGTTACTGGTGCTCTGTCACTGTTGTGCATGTCTCCCCCATGTGGTGAGGAAGCGTAACTGCAATCACTGATTGTCACAGGCGCGGTGGATAAACTCACAGATGCATAATACATAGCCCAAAGTGGGAGGAAAACAGTAATGAACTTACTATTTGTGCAGCTGCACAGGGACCTAATAGGCAGGACGACCATGCCACCATAAGGACTTGTTCACACACTCCATATTTGATGTTTTGTCTTTTTTTTACCCCCTCCCCCCCCTTACTGTCCCAGCAAAGTGAATGAGATTTCAGGAACCTCATGCACACGCTGCTTATTTTTTTTCAATGCAGATTTGAACCAACAAAGCTGTTTTTTTTTTTTTTTGCATCATTTTTCCCCCATTCAAATGAATGCAAGGAAGTGCACTTTTTTTTTTTTCCAGCCAACACTCGGGTTTAGCTGAATAACCTACTGCAAATGCTCAGTGTGCACATATCCGGGTACGTCCACTTGACTTGGGAGTTTCTTGCAGATTCAGTTGTGGAAATACTGTGAATTAACCTTTGAACATTTGCAAAGCGTGACCTCAACAGCAGAGATCGACACGTTTCACATTTCAAATCCATGCCTGTCAATTTCTGCTGCGGATTTCCTCCGCAGCCCATGGATGAGATGCATCGGGGGAAAATCTGCTCCGTATTTAAGCCATGTGAACATACCTTTAAAAGCATACTTCTTTATTTTGCATGTAAGCAAATGAACGTCAGGTCTTGTAATTAATGGGGGACTGAGAGGAAGACATAAGGGGGTTCTCTATGATGTACTATGAAAGAGTATTTGGATCATCCCTGAAGCTGGATCTGCATGGGAAAACCAGAATCTGATCTCGTACTGTATTCAAAAAATGCTATAGTGTGCCAGATAAGTAGCACGTGGTTTCCAGTAAAGGGTTCAAATGATCTCCTATTCACAGGGGTAGGGGTTGGACCCTGACCGATCCCAAAAACACAGCTGAAAACATGGATCTAAGAAATGGGGAGCAAACTCTATGGCCTTAAAAATAAATCCCTAAAAAAATAATCACCTATCTAAAGGTCTTGTAATAATTTACAAATGAGTGGGGTTTGCTAAGACCCCCATTGATCTCCAGAACAAAGTGCCCCTTTTAATTGGGACACTCCATTCATTCTGTATGAGTCTACTGGAAATAGCCGAATGCTTCACTTGACAATTGCTAGCCATCCCATTACTATGGGGTGTCTTAGATCCATATACTCCAGATCAGTGGGGGGCTCTGAGAGATCAGACCCTTTTAAATAGTTGATAACTTTGATAAATTTCGTAAAGTCCTTCTTTCCCAGCCGCAAAACAGCCGCAAAAACAAACAAACAAAAAATCTGTGTTTACTCACTCTGCCTGGGTCCATCGGTGGGTCTCTGCCGCTGCTCTTGGTGTCTGTTATTGTTTGCATGTTGACAGCGCTGCAGACAATCTATGAGCACAGCGGCTTGTGCCGTCAACTCGGGCTGAGCTCAGTGATTTGGTGGCAGACAATAACAGATACCGGGAGCAGCTGCAGAGACTGTGCGCTGGACCTGGGGACAGTGAGCAAAGCACAGTGTAGCTGGAGAAGAGGGCTTCCTCTCTATACTTTGCAATGAGTGAGGTTGTTAGAAGCCCCCTATGTTGACTTATTAGATACCGGAGAGCGGAAATATTTCCGTTGTTCCGTGCACACGGTGTCCGCTGCTCTCTGCTTCTGGTTAGGAGAAAGTTCATGTGTAGTTCAGAGTTTGGTAAAACATTACTTTATCCCGCGCTGCGATAGAGGAGGTGACACCGATACGAGTGCGGGCGCCGCTGCCAGCCTGAAACCAGAGAGCCGGCCGCGCTGTAACCCTTTGTGTTCTCTTCTCCTCCAGGCTTGCACCGGCATTGAGAACATCGATGAGGCGATCACACTGCTGGAACAGAACAACTGGGACTTATTAGTAAGTTTATTTTATTTTTTTCTCCCATTTGTTTCCAGTTTGTTTGTTTTTTTTGTATCTGAAATATTAGTAATTCTTTTCTGCTTTATTTATTTATTTTTTATTTTGGCCGTGTTCACACATTCAGGATTCTGACATGGATTAAATACTACAGAATCCCGTGCCATTCTCCAGTGACCTGGGGTATTGTATACCCCATCTACATGCAGTGAGAAAAAGACCTGTGGAATCATCAATATGCCGCAGATTTAATTCCTCCCCGTATTATGGACTTATACGTCCTGACATTTTGGGTTTGATAGCGTCTTTTAAAACCCGTCTTTTTTTTTTTTTTACATTTTTTATTTATGCTTAATGTAACAAACGCAGAAATGGTGAATATGAACGCTTGCCATTCAATCGATACTTTCCACATTCTTAAAATGATTGCCAACAAAGAGGAACTATAGTGAATGTGGTAATACATTTGTGCATACATTTTCTTTTCCATCAGGGTATCTTTTTATATATATATATATATATATATATATATATATATATATATATATATATATATATATATATGGAAAAAACAGGGTGAGAAGGAAGTTGTTTTTTTTTTAATTTCCCCCCAATTTTTTTTTTTTTTTTTAATTTTTATTTTTTAATCTGTCCTATGAGATGTGAACCCACAATAGTTTTGATCGCTTGAACTATATATTGAAATACTAACATTCATTTAAGGGGTTAAACAGCACTGATATAGAGCTAGGTCCGGTAGCTGCTGTCAGCAGTAGTTGCTGGATGTGGAACGTTCTCAGCTCCTGAGCCCGCTCCATACACCCGCATCTGCCATGTCACGTACATGGATGGCAGATGTCCGGAAAGTTTTACAGGTGTTGTCTACTTCTTTTCATACTTTTATATCCCTAGCAGCTGCGCTTTTCATCTCTTGCCAGCTGATTGCTGGGGGTCCCGGGTGTCAGACCCTTTTGACCTGATATTGATGACCTATCCTAAGCCCAGTCATTAATATTAGATGCTCGGACAATTCCTTAAAGGCCCTTTTTCATATGACGCATGTGCTGTGAATAGTCCATCCGTATTTGCAGGCACAGTGTATTGCAGCAGGGTGGGTGAGATTTTAGCAAATCCTATCCGTACATTGCAGAAATTTGCATGCTATACCCCTAAATTCCCAGCACGGGGTACTCCATGGTATACAGAGATAAAGTCTGGTGTCCTTTTTTTATGCTCTTGAGTTTTGTAACGCCGATTAATAATTGTGATCCTGATTTGCTGATTAGTTTTCCAGCTGCCGGATCCTCGATCGCAGCTAATTAGTGATTGCCGTTCCCCCGCTCCGGCTACTTTCTGTAGCTGTCATTGCCCTTTAATATTTCAGTTCTGTGTTTAATCAGTGATCGGAGGGGAGATAATGTCAGAAACTATTCACTGGGAAATCTCCTGGAGCCCCAGGTGGCTTTTTGACACGTGATCGGGTTGTGAAAGGGTTTGTAATGGCGCGCGCCCGATTTTGGTGATGCTGTCAGTCGTGTGATATATGGATGGCCGTCATGTGGACCTCTGAGCAGTCACTCGTTCACCCATAGAGAAGAGACGTTCTGTGGACACTGAACCCAGTTATTAAAAGTTCTCACAAAACTGCGTGGAGTCCTCTGATCACCTGCAGCTAAATCCTTTTTTTCCCCACCTCCTACAAATGTGGCCATTAATGCCTTCTCTTTTGGAGTTCTAAGCTCTGAGACCCCCAAGATGGATTAAAGGTAGCGGTTGCAGATCCCCATGAGGGGTCGGGTCTGTGCGCTTTATCAGGGAGACCCTGTTTAATCGATGTTCTGACATTTTATAACTGTGATAAACATTGCCCGTTCTGCCAGTCAGTGCTGGTCCCAGCAGTCGGACCCCCATCGATCTGTAAATATATAATCTGAACACATTGGTCTGTATAGGAGCTACAAGCCATAAAACCGGACCCGACCATGGTTCTCCAGGTGTTGTAGCACAGTCATTCTGGTAGCTGTAGTTCCACCGCTGGATGCACACCTCCGCTCTATGAATGTGTACATACATCCGATACGTCCCTGTGCACACTCACGCGTGTTATTGTGTGTTCAGCTCTCGAGTCGCAGGAAACCGTCCGGTTTCCTACAAATTTCAAAGTTCAACCCCCTAGATTTATTTATGGAAAGCTCAGCATTTTGGAGAAAGTAGAGTCTGCGCTTCCCCCTCCTGCTCTGTTTTCTTTGCACGATCGCCAAGAGCGGAAAAAAAACGAGGCCAGGACTGCAGAGTCATCGTCCGGCCTCCTTGGCCATACAGAGCTGTGTTAGAAGTGTCATCGGAGGCTTTGTATGATCGCCGCCCCGACGTTACATGGGTGTGATCTGCTCCACCGCGGATTTCACCCGAATCCATCACAAAGCAGCGAAAATCCGCACGATATCGAGCTCGCTGAAGGTTTCAGATCCGCTCCATGCTTCTGTTCTCATGCGTTTTTTTTTTTTTTTTTTTTACAAAAGAATTTGTGACTAGGATTTTCAAAACTCCATTTACTTTGTGTTTTACGCTGCAGATTTGCGCAGCAGAATTCTCAACGTGTGAACACGGCCTTAGGCTATTTCTAATTGTATCGTAATATTCATATTATATGTTGGATCTCAGATCTCCTCGGCTACAAATTATTTTTATTATAAGGCCTTTCAATGTTTGTAAAGGGGGAGGATAAGGCTCCAGTCCAGCGTTCGGCTGCACTGTTAGCGTGGGAAGTTGCTGCGGTACACAGGGGTAGCCAATATGCCCCTAAATCATTCACCACTGGGAGGCTGTTTCATGGTGCGAGTATGGTTTTTTTTTTTTTTTTTTTTAGGTGCCATAAAAATAAAGGAGTTGCCAAAGCATTATTGAAAGTGTGTTTATACACCTGGCCCCCGATTCATCAGTTGCATTTTTTTTTTTTTTTTGCTACAAATTCTTTAAAATGGTGCAAAAAAAACTTCTCGTCTTTTTAACCTTGTTTGTGACTTCTTAACACGAAAACGTTGCACTAAAATGTCACGAGATTTGCAGGGATTAGCTCCATAACACAATTCCTGAAAACCTTCCACTGACTTTTGTTAGTAAGTTAAAGGGGAACTCCATTTCATATTGCAATGATACCTCATGAGACCGTATCCCCTCACCCCATGAGTATCTCAGACGGGCGCTCTTACACGCATCGCCCTGCAGGAACGTAGCGCTGTATGGTTTATAATGCCTGATGTGACCTCACTGGTTAATGGGTAATGTGATGGCTCCCTTCTGCCCTCTTGTGGTGTTTGGCAGGATTGCAGTGCACTCAATATTAGAAACTAATTTATTTTAATCTGTTGTAATAAACAATTAAATGGCAATCAGAATAAAATAAAGGAATTATTGGTGTATGTACTTGACCTAACTTCTAAAAACTTCCTAAATCAAAGAAAAAAAATATTCCCTGTGCTAAGTTTCTCTGCTTCTATACAGGCAGTCACTAGACTTTTTCAGACTTTTCGGGGGTGTTTCTGTCTAGCTATGTGGTCACACAAATCCCCACTCACTGTGTAACTAGACAGCTTTTCCTGGACCCCGTGGACGGATTGTAATACTGATGACCCCTCCACTTTCCCAGTGTGAATAGTTACTATGAAATAGAGGGGTTTGCATTTATTTAATCAGTTTTGCCATTGAAGGCAGTGACGACTGATCTCTAGGTAATGACTGGATGATGACCAATGTTTGATAGGTAGGGTGCTGATTTGTGGACTTCCACCTTACTGTTTTTTTTTCTTCCCGGTTAATTATGGTTGTCCCTTGTATTTGAATTGGGCTAAACAGGACCCTCTTCAGTCTTCTGTTCTGGGCACAGACGTCAGACATTGGGGCTGGGATGCTCTTATTAGCCTGCAGTTTGGACCCCTCTAATTAGAGGATCATTCTAGAATGTTATTCTGGTTTTATTTTTTTTCCTACTTAGGCTTTTCTATACTCACCCTCCCCAGGTCCAGCACTGTGTGCCTGCTGTTGCTCTTGGGGTCTTTTATTGTCTGCAGTGCTGACATCACATAGACAGACTGGCTCGTGCCAACAACTCTGAAAGAGCCGCTGAGCTCACTGATTGGTTGCAGCGCTGTCGATGTGATGTCAGCGGTGCAGACAATAACAGACTCCAGGACTAGTGCTGCTGGACCAGGGGAGGGGGAAACAAAGCAAAGTTTGTTTCTTAAAACAAGCTGCAACTGGGGACAGGGGTTTTCTGAAATGAGAAAACCCCCTTTTAAATGATAGTTTTGTTGTAGGGGAAAAATGTAGTGTGAGCAAGAGATGTCATAGGCCCCTAAGCAGGAAGGTTCTCCGTCATGTCCATACGGGTCCTGGTAATTCTGGATGGAGTTCACTAATATGTAATGATAAATCCGAGGTAGCGGGGAGGACCAAGCCGCGTCTCCTGTGCCTGGATAGATGCACCTCTAAGTGGCTCTGGTCACACCGGATGAGATCGCAGGCTCACGGGTTACATAGGACTGAAACTTTACACTTTTCTGGCTGTACTAAGACACTTTTCATTTCTATTTCTGACAGGCAGCAATAAACGGCGTCATACCACAAGAAAATGGCATTTTACAGAGGTAAGTACAATGTGATCATACTGCCTGCGGGTATGTACCTGTTGTGTCTACAGATGACTGCTCGTCACATGGCAGATAGCCCTTCAGCGGATGGCAGGGAGTATCCTGAAAACATCGGTGGTGTACACACAGATATAACTCTACAGGCTGTATGGTTATTCCCGCTCTGTAGACCAGTTCATATTTAAAGAGAATGAGCCATAAGAAAATGGAATACTGTATAAGATATAGATATATATAATTAAGAAAATTTGGCTGCACTACCAAAAGAAGCCGGGTGCAATGCATACACACACATTTCAAGCTGGCCACTAAGCCTTATTCTAGCCTCCTACTTCCTGTTCTATACAGAAGAGTTTTCAGCAATTTCATTATCACCACATACAGGATTACATTGACTGCTAACATCTCTACAGTAGATTACACAGGATCCACCGTTCACAATAGGTGATGTCACAGCTCACCTCCTTCCCCTCCTGAACAATGACTGATAACACCTCTTTATACAGTAGATAACACAGGATCCACCATGCCTCCCTGCCCTATGGCCTTTGCAGAAACTAGACATCAACAGATAACAATAGACTGATTAAAGCCCCGTCTCACACAGCGATCTCGCTGCTGAGTCACTAGTTTTGTGACGCAACAGCGATCTCCCCAGCGATATCGCTGTGTGTGACATTCAGCGACGATCTGCCCCCCTGCTGGGTATCGCTGATCGTCGCTGAATGTCCTGGACATTTTTTTGATCACTGGTCTCCCGCTGGCCAGCACGCATCGCTGCGTGTGACATGCGGGAGACCAGCGATCCGCTGGTAACCAAGGCACACAGCGGGTTTCCAGGCGCGGGGCTGTGCCTGGAAACCCGATGTGTACCTTGGACACCAGCGCCCTGATGCAGGGAGCTGGTAACCAAGGTACACAGCTGGTTTCCAGGCACCGCGCAGTGCCTGGAAACCCGATGTGTACCTTGGTTACCAGCTCCCTGCATCAGGGCGCTGGTATCCAACGTACACTGCGGGTAACTAAGCAACGTTACCCGCAGTGTCGCTGTCCTGATCGCTGCCTGTTTGGCAGCTCAGCAGCGATCATGTAGCGACACACCAGCGATCCTGATCGTTGTCGGGATCGCTGGTGTGTCGCTATGTGAGACGGGGCCCTAAGACCCTGTTAATATCCATGGTCCCTATAAGATGTAGCAGTCTAGTATTAGGCCTAGTGGGAGAATCATTCCACTTTTGTTCTGAAATTTGTAACTTTTTTGTATCCCTCTTGCTTTAAAAAGTGGCAAAAGAAGTGAGCAGAGTAAAGCAGTAGAGAACAGGATCATTACCTCTTTAGCAGGTTTGCAGCAGAAATTTGCTGAACTTGTAAAGAAAATGTTCATACATTTTTTTATTTTCTGGTGCAAGCAAAACCCGAAGTTGTGCCAAATATATTAAGACTCACGCGCCTTTTAATAACTCGAGTGCATCTTAGTCTGGTGCAGATGAGAAGACGAGTAGCAGAAAAGATGGCGGCTGCAGCATTTTTTTTTTCATTTCATTCGTAATCTCTTTATAATTTCAGTGACTACAGCTCGGAAACCATCCAGAATCCTGTGTTTGGTCCTTCCGCCCTGCCCAACACCTCCGCCTCCATTGCTTCCTCCTCTTCATCCTCTAGCTCGGCCTTTCGCCCAGTAATTCCAAGCCGGCAGGTTGTGGAGCGACTTTCCCGTATGTTGGACTTCAAAGTGGAGTATAGAGATAAAACGGCGGATGTGGTTCTTGAAGACAGCTGCACTGTTGGTAAGGTTTCCAGCTCGTCCCGTACGCCATCTGTTTCGCTCTTTATGATCCCTTCTATGTTGTATGTGTTGGTGTCTCAGAGCAGAGAAGGGGACATTTAAAAAAAAAAAAAAGACTAAGTTGTTATTATTATTATTATATAGAATAAATAAAAATGAAGAAAACAGGGTGGGAATAAACCTAATAACAGGAGATATATAATGTAGCAAAGTGACATCTGATCCATTAATATATTGACGTTAATCTGCTGAGATTGATTTGTTTAAATTGGATATTATGAAATCATAAACACAAATAGTGGTGAAAGAGTAGTAGGGAATAAGAAGGGTAATGATAATGAAGTGCATGCGCTAGTATAAAAGGCGATGTCACTGTTCTGTTTGAATCGGAAACAAGGTTGCTTTTTCAGTACTTAAATAAAGTGCATTAATCAGTGTAAGCAAAGCAGTCCCCACCGATGTGGGGATAGAAATCGTATCCCAGCAGCATATTATTGCTACATGCTCATAGCAGGTACATTACCTTAAAGAGTCAATATCGAGGGACCAGAGTGAAAAGGAATGAAGTGCCGTGCCTCCCAGACCCCTAAGCCGTTTCGCTCACGCGACTTCCTGGGGTCTGTCCAGAGTGAAAAGAAATGAAGAGCCGTGCCCTCCCCCAAACCCGTACACCGTTTTGTTCACGCTTCTTTTGGGTTGTGTCCAGAGTGAAAAGGAATAAAACGTGCCTCCCAGGCCCCCTACACCATTTTGCTCTCGCTGACTCCAGGGATGAAGCATGAGCGAAACGGTGTATAGTTCCGAAAGGCACGACTCTTCATTCCTTTTTACTCTGGTTTCTCATTATTGACTCTTTGAGGGTAATGTACCTGCTATGAGCATTTAGGAATAATATGCTGCTGGGATACGATTTCTGGTTGAGATTGCTTTGTTTACACTAATTAATGCACTATGCACTTTAAGTTCTGGAAAAGCAACCTTGTTTCCGATTCAAACAGAACATTTTATTCTGCGTTGGCCGACCATAACTGAGCCTGTTGTTTCTGCTGTTTAACCACGTATTTTGTGACTGTGCCTTTTTTACTTCTCTGCTAGCACATGCACTTTATTATCATTGCCCTTCTTACGTCCCTACTACTCTTTATCCACTATTTGTGTTTATGGTCTCATAATACCCAATTTAAACATATCAATCTCAGCCGATTCATGTCAATATATTAATGGATCAGATGTAACTTGGCTACATCATATGGCTCCCGCTATTGGAGGTTTGTTCCCACCCTGTTTTCTTCATTATTTTTTTTTTTATTGTCTATTGCACTAATAAAAAAATGTTATTTTAATCTAGCTAGAATCTTTTATCCTGCGACGTATCATTAGACTGTTAAGGATTGTGTATATATATCAACTTTGATGTGGTCTGCGGTTATAAATCAATTGAAAACAGACCAGAAAGACAGATAAAAAAAAAAAAAGCTAGCAACTCGTCTGACCATCATATCGAGCTGACTGATGGATTCTCAGTTAACTCAAAAAGCGATCGTTGCAAATTTTTAATGAAACCCAATAGCCAAAACGATTCTTGTCCCCAAATACGGGCATTTAATTATAGAGAAAAATGTTTCCCCTTTTCACAAAAGTATGAGCACACACCAATAACTACATGTGGATGGCATGGTCCGGGTCGGACAGCAGCTTATTCCAGTGAGAAGAAAAACATTTTGTGGAAAACTCCCTAGTTGATGTTTTTGGCAAGGGAAGAGTCAAATATATTTTTTTGGTCAACTTTTAACAGTTGTTGGCGCAGGGTTGATTTATTTTGTTGTTTGCATTGGGCCATTATAACAAACATGTGAGTGACATAGAAGGATGTGGATTCCTCCAGGGTCATTTTATCTTTTTCTTTAGTATTTTAATATCTTGTTTTTGTTTTTTTTTCTTCCAGGGGATATAAAACAAATCCTAGAAAATGAGCTTCAGGTTCCTCCATCCAAAATGCTATTAAAAGGCTGGAAATCTGGAGATGTGGAGGACACTGTGAGTATAAATTGCCTTTGGAATCGTTCACCACCTTCTTCTTTTTTTTTTTTGCTAAAATGAAGGTTTTAAAGCCATAAAGTGTCTGGAGCTGAATCTCCAGCAGTTGGTTGAAAGCCACATCGGCTCCAAGACGAAAAGTAGGGTCTGATGTGAGATAGCAAGTTATCACTCATCCATACAATACCTCCGGGGAACCCCACTAAATTAAATATCTGGACTCTGACGTGCCCCTTTAAAAGAAGCGATGGCTGCATTTTAAAGTGGGTTATAAGCTCTGCTGTATTCCTCCGCTCCACTCATTGTCTATGGGACTGTCAAAGATCAGCAATTTCCGTCAGTCCCATACACAATGAGTGGAGCGGAGGATTGTGTGCTGAGCTCATAGAACACTACAAAATGCTTTTCAAATCAATTCTTCGTTCACAAAATCATAGTTAAAGGGACTGTCGATTTTGGATAATCTACATCTAGATTGTAAAGTAAATCTAACGCCATATCACATTGCAAAGTGCCCATTGACATCATTGGATGATTAATTAAAATCAAAGGACACACGGAAGCCAACTTGCAGCAAACTTTTGTGCATACGAAGTAAGGAATGTAAGGTCCTACACAAGGTGTACTATATAGTGTTGCCATTTAGTCATTAAAGAAAGCGTGTCACAAGGCCAGAAGTTCAGTTTTTGCTCTTATTTTATTCCCTCTCTTGCCCTGAATATTGTTTTTTTTTTAAATTGGCCTTTTGGTTCCAGAAATAAAGGGATGTAGCTCAGAGTAATTATGCAAAGCAGCCTAAGGACATGCCCCTGAGGATCCTAAGAGCCACGCCCCCTTTGTAAATACGATTAAAAATGAGCACTAAATGAAAAGGGCCACATCTGTGGACCTGTATGGCGAATCTATAAGAAAAAGAAGGGATATTCAGCGAAAGCGTCAGGAGTAAAAATAGGAACCAAAACTGGCCCTTTTTGATCTGGTGACAGGGCCTCTCTTCGGACCACTGTCTGCAAATTTACGGCAAGGAATTCCTATTCCTAAGCGAGCACCAGTGCATGTGATTGCAGTAAAAGTGAAAGTCATGTAAAATTATAATTTAATAAATCTTTTATGACCTTTTTTGAAGGACAAACCATAAAAAAGAAAAACAAGTTAAAGTAAAAAAAAAAAAAGCAAAAATAGATGTAAAATAAAATGTATGGTTTAAAGGGGTGTTCTCAAGTTTAAAACTAATCTCAAATCCTCAGGATGGGGGAATAGCTCTCCAATCGCTGGGGGGGTCTGATCACTGTGAGCCCCGCCGGTCCTGAGAACCGGGGAGCACTGGCTAAATTAAGCGGAAGTCGCTCCGTTCGTTCTTAAAGGGTGTGCTGGGTGGATCCATTTAGCAGAGTGTTTCTTCAGAGCCCTGGTTCTGGCAGTCAGTGTGGACGACGATGGTTGGCCCCCCAGCAATCGGAACGTTATCCCCTATCCTTTGAATAGGAGATAACTCTATAAAATTTTATAGCACCCCATTGAAAGCGAACCCGTCACTTGCCATAAATAAGTCCTTTCTTTACCTGGTGTAAGTGCCGCAGTTCTCCTGAATCCGGCATTGTTTTTCTTTCGTTTTTTTGTGCGCCTCTGTTTGTCAGATATAGTTCCCTCTTCCCTGTATGTAAATCTAGTTTCTTTTTCAAGCCAAATGGGCGTGGCCTTTGAGAAGCCTCACAGAAAAGAGTTGAGGATCACGCCCACTTGGCTGAAAAGACTAGATTTCTATACAGGGAAGTAGGGGCCATATCTCTGGAACAGAGAGGAGCAGGAACAAGAGAAAAACATTGCCGGATTCAGGAGAACAGCGGCGCTTACACCAGGTACAATAAATGAGATATTTATGGGAAGTGACAGGTCCTCTTTAAATGTCGTCAATCACGTTACTTGATTTCTGAGAGGTCTCTGTTTGACATTACCTCTTATCTATATCCTTCTCACTTTCGTGAGTTGGTTAATAAACTCTTCCCATCTTCTCCCCTTGAGTTAGTGGCGTTTTAGTGCGTGCGGAGGAACAGAGGCGCAGTGTGCAGGCCTATCATTTGAGCGGACAGTCGCACTATTTTTGGAAGGTTCGGGCGGCTTTAAATAGCAGCCGGCTGGTGAATAAAAGCGCTGTTCTCTGCCGGGATACATGCTGTTCCTGAAGGCTTCTCTTCTCTGCCCTGAACAGGTCTTAAGTTACCAAAAGAAAGGCAAACACTCATCGGGGAAAGGCCCTTGAATACAAAATGCATGAGCGGGGGGCCCCGACCCCTGTCCCGGGGTCTCTCTGAGATTTCCATGCACGTGCGATGTGCTGAGTGCACAGAAATCCAGCAACCACCACTTTCATCTCCCGTTTACTCACTCTGACAATGAAAGTGGGCCCAAGTTGTTGTTTCCATTTCACACATTTCTGGCTGCTAAATGGGTTAACTAAGAATCGGTCAGTGAGCTCCTTGTCACTGGTCTTTTTTTTTTTTTTTTTCTGAGCTCATCTCAGCCTTAATATTTGGTCATAAATCGGCAAGGAGAAGCTCAATAAGCGGGCGTATGCCAAATCGTCTGTTTTTAATACAGAAAAAATGATTTTTTTCATTCTTTTTGTCATCCATCTTTCTGTTTTTTTTTGTTTTTTACAGCATCCATGTTTTACACTATTTATTAAATAAACAAAAAAAACAAATACTGTTTCCAATGTTAATATTTGTAACGTATCCGTGAAAATCGCACAGGGATGGTGACCCAGTATGTGATCCATTTTTGTGCACCCACTGACTTTGATCCATATTTTGGATCAGACTCGCCCATTTTAATGATCCGAAATATGGATCAAAGTAGTGAATGCGGCCATTTTAATATATTTTTTTTTTTAAATACTTGTGTCAAAAATGCTCTTGTGAATCTCATTGACACATATTGGCCCTCGTACTGTCCGTATACAACCCCGTTTTACGTAGACCAGCAAACGGACTGATTCTACTCTCATTTGATGTAGCACAAATACAGGTAAGAGTTACAAACTCCCTGTCAAAATGAGCTCACTGATTGATACTCAGTTAACTCATTCTACAGTGCAATAGACATTGCAACACAGAGGCTACAGAAGGCTAATGGTGCAAAATTATTAATGAAACCCAACTGAAAGATCACCCAATATAAGTGTTAATTCTTTTTATTGATGTGCAATTATTTTATTTACAGACTGTCCTGAGGACTCTTCACTTGCCAAAACACAATAACCTTTACGTCCTGACCCCAGACTTACCGCTTCCATCGATGTCCAGCCAGTCCAGGTAACTCTTCCGTTCTGCATGCATCCTTATGAAGAAGATCACCCCCCTCTGTTTTTAAATATGGCGGAAATCATCTTCACTCAATGAATTTTGATAATTGCACAGCAAATTTGTGTGGTATCCAAGGGCTATAATAATAATAATAATAAAAAAACAACTCTGATCATTTCTATTGGATACGACACATACGCAAAGTGGAGTCAAAATAGTATCAGCTCTGACAGGTAAAATTTCTTTCCAGGCTTCACCGTAATTCATCCTGTCTGTCAATGTGACCTTGTTTCGGCACATGGCTGAATCCTGACTGTATGCACTGTTCACACTGTCCGTATTCCACTCTGTTGCCTGCTCCAGCGAGAGGTCACATGACCATAAGTATGCGAGTTTATTACTGGCGTTCTTGTGCCGACTAGTAACTTTTCTTGCTTCTCTCAATGTCTTTTTGAGAGAAGCAGAACGAATGATAAGCTAGTCGGCACCTGACCGCCGCCAGCATTTTGGCAAGTTGGCAACCGGGTGTTACCATTTTTCTTTCTTATAGCCCCGTCTCACATGGCGAGATCGCTGCTAAACAGCGATCCCAGCAGCGATCTCGCTACGTCTGACACGTACCAGCGATCAGGCCCCTGCTGTGAATCGCTGGTCGTGTCAGAAATGCCAGGGCTTTTTTTTGCTTGCTGGTCTTCCGCTGGCAGGCACGCATCACTGCGTGTGGCAGGCAGGAGACCAGCGATCAGCTGGTAACCAAGGTACACTTCGGCTTTCCAGGTGCGGGGCTGTGCCTGGAAACCCGATGTGTACGTTGGATACCAGCGTGCTGCTGCAGGGGAGCTGGTAACCAAGGTACACATCGGGTTTCCAGGCACCGCGCAGCGCCTAGAAACCCGAAGTGTACCTTGGTTACCAGCTCCCTGCATCAGCGGGCTGGTATCCAACGTACACTGCGGGTAACTAGGCGACGTTACCCGCAGTGTCGCTGTTCTGATCGCTGCCTGTTTGGCAGCTCAGCAGCGATCATGTAGCGACACACCAGCGATCCTGATCGTTGTCGGGATCGCTGGTGTGTCGCTATATGAGACGGGGGCCTTAAATGTGTTTCCCCCTTCCCAACGCTGATTGAATGATGTCACCCCGGCCGTTTTCTTTCTGCTGACTCCAGCTGATTGACAGGTCTCTGGCTATGTACAAACATGGACAATCAACTGGAGCGATGTGGGGAGAAGTCACCATACATTTTTTTTTATTGAAATATAAGAAAGATGTAGAAAAAGATTGAGGGGCCAAAAAAGTTATTTTCAAGAAGCATTCAGTGATCACACATGGGTATTTATACCGACATAATTACATACTATTTCTATAATCAAAAAAAGTTTTTTTTCTTTGGAGTTTAAAGTGCATAATAAATGAAGGATAAATATAATATACAGATTGAAACACATTACATTATAATCACGTATATATTGCACAGAACCATAGTATATAAATTAATAAAGTGAAAGTGTGTGTTTTATAGATAGGAGTATTTGTCCTGTTCTTAATCCTGCTTTGCACAGAAGAAAAATAATCAATTCACAGTATGTATAAGATGTCGGGTGCTTCTGAAGGTTTGTTGATGTTGCAGAAGGTTAATTATCTCCGTATATAAACGGGTTACAGTTTATACTTCTGTAAGAACTGTGAGCCTGACGTTGGATGACAGCGTGATCACACCGTACATACACAAGCTGCAGGTGTCTACGTGTCGGTCAACAGTAGTACTCGTCAGCCATGCGTTTTTATGCAGAATTTATTAATCTGTCATCATCCTTGTAATGTTTTTCCGTCATCTCCTCTCATGCGTTGTACTTTCTGCTGTAATTGGCTTTTTTCTTGTTATATTGTTTGCTTCATTTACATTTTTATCGCACTTTAGTGTTGTGAAATTGCAAAGGTTGTGGATGTCACACGGTCGGAAATAGTACGGTCTACATTATGGGAAATGTGGGATTACATGGGTTATCGTTACAATAATACACTGGCATGTCTAAAAAAAAATCAGATATGTCAGTTACTGGCAAACGTAGAGCCTTTCGCTGGAGCCACATGGCGTGTTGCTCCTCCTTGGATCATCCTATGTATTTGTCATTGACGTAGTGAGATTTTATATGCTTTTTTTATTTTTTTACAAAAATCAGACCTAGTTTTTTCAGTTTCCCAGACTGACAGAGGCTTCAGATCTACCATAGCTCTTCAGCCTCATTTGCATATCAATTCAAACGCTGATTTCTCAGTAACGGAGGAATGGACTGGCCATGTAAACGTATTGCTGGACTTGTGTTTGAAAGAGCTACATGCACTATTAATAGTTTGGGATGTGATATCCTGCTGACAGATTCCCATTATGTCCTGGACAACCCCTTTAAAAAGGACCTTTTCACTAAGTTATTCCACATTGAACTGGACACAGGATATAATATTGGCTGCAGAGCAGAATAAAACATATATATTTTTTTAATTTGTCCTCTCCATTGCGGAGTATTGGCTATCAAAGTATTTTGCACCTAATGATTAAAAAAAAAAATAAATAAAAGTATGTCTGACACAGGCTTTATTAGTCAGTTTTCACTGGGGGGCGTGCACTCTTTCTCCCTGTATTATTCTGACCAATCATAAACAGGCAGAAACAGGAGCAGTACAGCAGAGCTGACAGTGCTATGACAGGAGGAGAGCTGATAGAAGGGTTTGTAATGTGACAAAGCTAAGCTCAGCTGTGCTGCACATCTCCCCACACTGATGTATCTTTACATTTCACTCACTAAGAATCCTGAGCTATGGTGGGGGTATGTTTTTCTGCAGTGTCACTACCTGCTTATGATTGGGCAACGTCATACAGGGTGAAGAAGTGCACACCCCCAGTGAAAACCATCTAAAACCTGCTAGTTAAAAAAAAGGCTTTATTCCGCTCTGCAGCCACTATTTTATCATGTGTCCAGAAATTGGGATTCAAGACCTCTTTAAAGTGAACTCGTCAATCAATTCTTGCTTCCCTAATCATGGCGGCATGAATAACAGCCTGGCTGCTTACTGTATTTTGTATACTGTATTTTACTGTGCATTTTAATGCTTTATTTCCTCTGTGGTGGCTGCAGACGAATTGAAAATTAGTGGCTGGGTTTCCCTACAGATTACTGCTGATCACTGGGAGAATTCCCACAACTGGTAAACTTCTACCAAAAAAAGCATTAGATAGTCTTAAAACCTGCAATCTGAATGACTAGATCAGAACGTAGGTCTCTTCAGACACCACCAGGGGGAGCACTTTTATTAAAGATGCGAGCACTGGATGAGCATGCTTGTCCTATACAGATGAGGCGGCAGTGCTCTGCACGGCTTCATCCTCAGGCTCAATGCTATGTATGATCTGTATTTATACTGCACATACACTGGTCAAACATGGTATTAAAACCACCTGCCTAATATTTTGTAGACTTTCCTTGCCCTAGTGCAAAAGCTCTGCCCCCATCAAGGCCCGGCCTCCCCTGTATGTGCCCAGTGGTATTACCACCCAGGTAATGGCTCTTTTTAAAGGGAACTTGTAATTACCGTATATACTCGTGTATAAGCCGAGATTTTCAGCACCTTTTTTCGTGCTGAAAATGCCCCCTCGGCTTATACACGAGTCATAGGGCAGAAACCAGCGGGGGAGGGGGATGCCGCGGCAGGAGCCGGTGGCTGGGATCATATTCACCCCTCCCCGTGCCATCGCTGAGCGTCCCTGCAATCCTGTGTTCTCCCCAGCTTCCTGCAGCTCTCCAGCACTGAGCGGTGATGTAATACCCGCTCATTAAGGTCATGTAATATGACGCGACGCCACTCCAATGGGCGTGGCCTCCATATTCATGGCCTTAATGAGCGGTATTACATCACCGCTCAGCGCTGGAGAGCTGCAGGAAGCCGGGGAGAACTGCAGGATTGCAGGGACGCTCAGCGATGGCACGGGGAGGGGTGAGTATGATGGAGGAGAGGACAAGGAGCACGGAGCTGGACGGGGGATAGAACGGTGGACGGGGGAAGCATGGAGGAGGACGGGGGGAGAACGGAGGACGGGGGAAGCATGGAGGAGGACGGGGGAAGCATGGAGGAGGACGGGTGAGGACGGGGGGGGAGAACGGGGGAAGCATGGAGGAGGACAATGAGCACGGAGCAGGACGGGGGGAGGATGGAGGGCACAGAGGAGCAGGGGCAGGGTGGGGGCACAGGAGGACGGAGAAGGAATTGGGAGCACAGCGGAGGACGGAGCAGGAGGGAGGGAGTACAGAGGAGAATGGGGGAGCACAGAGCTGGATGGGGGAGCAAGGAGCAGGACGGGGCAGCACAGAGCAGGAGGGGCAGTTTATACACCCGGCTTTATACACGAGTCAATAAGTTTTCCCAGTTTTTTGTGGCAAAATTAGGGGGTCGGCTTATACACGGGTCGGCTTATACACGAGTATATACGGTAGATTCATGCTGCCCAAACCACAGGCAGCAGCAATCGGGGCCTGGCTGAGCGATTGTAGCCAGAGATGTTTCACTGAAT
>JARQOD010000009.1:90582260-90598120 GCA_033576555.1 Oophaga sylvatica | reverse complement strand
GGGCCTGCAGCTTGTCGTCCTCCCCCCACGCCGGGGCCTGCAGCTTGTCGTTGTTCTCTTCCCTGCGCCGGGGCCTGCAGCTTGTTATCGTCCTCCTCCTCCCCTGCGCCGGGGCCTGCAGCTTGTCATCATCCCCCCCCCCCCCCCGCGCCGGGGCTTGCAGCTTGTCGTCATCCTCCCCCCTCTCCGGGGCCTGCAGCTTTTCGTCATCCTCCCCCCCCCCCCCGCTCCGGGGCCTGCAGCTTGTTGTCGTCCTTCCCCGCGCCGGGGCCTGCTGCTTGTCGTCGTCCTCCCCCGCGCCGGGGCCTGCAGCTTGTCGTCGTCCTCCCCCGCGCCGGGGCCTGCTGCTTGTCGTCGTCCTCCCCTGCGCCGGGGCCTGCAGCTTGTCGTCGTCCTCCCCCGCTCCGGGGCCTGCAGCTTGTCGTCGTCCTCCCCCACGCCGGGGCCTGCAGCTTGTCGTCGTCCTCCCCCGCGCCGGGGCCTGCAGCTTGTCATCGTCCTCTCCCGCGCCGGGGCCTGCAGCTTGTCGTCGTCCTCTCCCGCGCCGGGGCCTGCAGCTTGTCGTCGTCCTCCCCCGCGCCGGGGCCTGCAGCTTGTCGTCGTTGTTCCCATAACCCCCCCATGCCTGCTGCCTATTGTCCTCCTCCCCGCTCAGGTGCCTGCTGCTTGTCGTAGTCCTCCCCCGCGCCGGAGCCTGCAGCTTGTTGTCGTCCTCCCCGTGCCGGGACCTGCAGCTTGTCGTCGTCCTCCCCCGCGCCAGGGCCTGCAGCTTGTCGTCGTCCTCCCCCGCGCCGGGACTTGCAGCTTGTCGTCGTCCTCCCCCTGTCACGCTATCACTGCATACAGGAGGTCCGGGGTCTATGCTGACCCTAAGCAGGGGCCCTGACTAATCCCTCTACCTGGAGGTACTGTTGATGGTACAGAGGTCCAGGCCGCCAGCGTAACCCTATCTCCCGCAAATCCCTGACCCTCAGTAATCTAGTCCTGAGAAGGACCCTGATCACAACCACAGGGGACTGGAAGATATATGCCTTAACACAGTAATAGACGAACGAGACAGTACAAGGGGTAAACTAAAATCCACCTTGCATACAAAACTCAGTCCACAACTACAGAGGGAACACCAACGGGTATGGAAATAAATGATAAAGCGAGGAGGGGAAAAAACCACACCAGGTACTCTTCACTTCAGACTTCACAATACCACGATCCGCTCTGCTGGTCTGCATGAATGCTTTCACCGACACATTCTTAGCAGACTGGCAGGTATTTGAAGGAATCTCATTACTGCAGCATTAACTGCAGCTGGGTGAGGCTGGGCCTCGTCTAACACAGAGAGAGAGAATTAACTCCCTCACTGCCGAAAAACACCAAGCACCAAAAACTCAGCTGCGAGAAGTCAGATTGTGTAATCGCGAAGATCTTCGAGGCGACACACCCATGACAGTACCCCCCCTTCTACGAGGGCCTCCGGACCCTCAGAGCCAGGCTTATCCGGGTGAGTCATGTGGAAGGCCCGAATTAATCGGTCTGCGTTAATATCCGACGCAGGAACCCACGTCCTCTCCTCAAGACCATACCCCCTCCAATGAACCAGGTACTGAAGGGACCAGCGGTTAAGACGTGAATCGATGATTTTCGACACCTGAAACTCCAAGTTACCATTGACCACCACAGGAGGAGGAGGTAAAGGTGACGGTATCACCGGCGCCACATACCTCTTAAGCAAAGATCTGTGGAACACGTTGTGAATTTTAAACGTAGGGGGGAGGTCAAGACGGAATGCCACCGGATTAATTATAGAACTGATCCTGTATGGCCCGATGAACCTGGGACCCAGTTTCCAAGAGGGAACCTTAAGTTTAATATTCTTGGTAGACAACCATACCCGATCGTTCACACATAGGTCCGGACCAGACACTCTCCTCCTGTCAGCCATACGTTTGTATCGGTTCCCCATAGTACTTAGATTGTTCAGCACTCCTCTCCACACTGAAGCAAGTGATGACGAAAATCGTTCCTCCTCCGGGACCCCCGAAGAGCCCCCCCTACTGAAAGTACAAAACTGGGGATAAAAACCATATGCCCCAAAAAACGGGGACTTACCAGTGGACTCGCTCCGCCTATTAAGAGCAAATTCCGCCAGAGGCAAGAAAGAAGCCCAGTCCTCCTAGTTCTCTGACACAAAACACCGGAGATATGTCTCCAAGCTCTGGTTCAGACGTTCTGTCTGACCATTGGTCTGAGGATGAAAAGCCGATGAAAACGACAACAGCATCCCCCGCCGTGTACAAAATGCCTTCCAGAATTTGGACACAAACTGAGACCCTCGATCCGACACCACATCGGAGGGTACCCCGTGAAGCCTCACAATCTCCCCAATGAACACCTGCGCCAGAGTTTTAGCATTAGGAAGAGCAGGAAGAGTGATAAAATGAGCCATTTTGCTGAACCTGTCCACTACAACGAGTATGACTGTTTTACCCGAAGACGGCGGAGGTCGGCGGAGGTCCGTAATAAAGTCCATAGACAGATGAGTCCACGGACTCTCCGGGATCTTCAAAGGTAAGAGGGCCCCAGACGGACGGGTATGTGGGGTCTTAGAGCGCGCACAAACCCCACAGGACGCCACAAAAGTTACCACCTCCCTATGTAAGTTAGGCCACCAAAACCGCCGCGAGAGGAGATCCACAGTTGCTTTACTCCCTGGGTGTCCTGCCAAAGCTGAGTTATGGTGTGCCTCGATCACCTTTTGTCGCAAGTGTTCTGGAACAAACAGTCTCCCTGGAGGTCCAACAGGGGCGTCCCCCTGAGCCTCCAATACCTCCTTCTCAAGCTCAGAGCATACTGCCGACACCACCACCCCCTCCTGAAGGATCGGAACCGGGTCATCCGTCTTCCCGGCCCCAGGGAAACTCCGAGATAAGGCATCCGCCTTTACATTTTTTGACCCAGGATGATATGTGACAACAAAATTAAATCTGGTAAAAAACAACGACCACCTAGCTTGTCTGGGATTCAGACGTTTTGCGGACTCTAAATATAGCAGGTTCTTGTGATCGGTGATGACGGTGACCGGGTGGACTGCCCCCTCCAAAAAATGACGCCACTCCTCAAAAGCTAACTTAATGGCCAAGAGTTCCCTATTGCCGACATCGTAATTCCTCTCAGCGGACGACAATTTTTTAGAGAAGAAAGCGCACGGGTGCCACTTACCAGGGGACGAACCTTGAGATAATACCGCTCCCACCCCTACCTCAGAAGCGTCTACCTCCACAATGAACGGCTGAGACGCATCCGGTTGAATGAGTATGGGAGCCGAAGCAAAACAGTTTTTCAAGGAGGAAAACGCTTGACAAGCCTTGTCAGACCACCTAGAAAAATCCGTCCCTTTTTTAGTCATGTCAGTGAGAGGTAGTAGTTAGCAAACCCCAGGAAACGTTGTAGTGCCTTAAGATCCTCTGGCAGATCCCACTCAAGAACTGCCCGCACTTTCCCAGGGTCCATACGAAAACCGGACGCTGACACCAGGAAACCTAAAAACTGAAGTTCCTGTACGGCGAACACACACTTTTCCCATTTGGCATACAGTTTATTATCCCGCAAGATCTGCAACACCTGCCTAACATGCTCCTGATGAGACACCAGATCCGGCGAGTAAATTAAGATGTCATCCAGATATATGACAACAAACTGTCCCACCAGGCGGCGAAAAATGTCATTGACAAAGTGTTGGAACACCGCCGGGGCATTAGTCAGACCGAATGGCATGACAAGGTTCTCATAATGCCCCTCCGGAGTGTTAAACGCCGTCTTCCATTCATCCCCCTCCTTCATCCTAATCAGATTGTACGCCCCCCTGAGATCCAACTTAGAGAACCATTTGGCACCCACGATCTGATTGAAGAGATCGGGGATAAGTGGGAGCGGATACGGATCTCGTACCGTAATCCGATTAAGTTCACGGAAATCCAGGCAAGGGCGTAGGCCTCCATCTTTCTTCTTCACAAAGAAGAACCCCGCGGCCACCGGGGAAGATGAAGGTCTAATATGCCCCTTAGCCAGACTCTCTGAAATATAATCCTTTATGGCCTGTCTCTCAGGACCAGAAAGGTTATACAACCTAGATTTCGGTAACTTGGCCCAGGGAGCAATTTAACAGCACAGTCATACACGCGATGAGGAGGTAGTTCTTGACACCCTTTCTCCGAGAATACATCCTCAAAGTCCACCAGAAATGGAGGTAAGGTCCTAGGAGCGATCGCACCGATGACCGTATTCATGCAGTTTTTATTACAGAATTTACTCCATTGGCTTATCTCTCCGGATTGCCAATTAATCACCGGGTTATGCTTAGTTAACCAAGGAAGGCCCAGCACTATAGGAGTGGGAAGACCCTCCAATACGTAACACGACAACAGTTCTTTATGTATCGCCCCCACTTGGAGATCTATGTTATGCACTGCTTGCAAAAAACTTCCCTGACCGAGAGGCCTGGCGTCGATCGAGAATATGGGGATGGGTTTAGCCAATACACTCAGTCGCATACCATGAACCCGGGCAAACCGAGCGTCCACCAGATTAGCCCCAGCCCCACTATCCAGAAGAACAGATATCCTCTCAGTTCTCGTACCCACCACCACCTCCGCCGGTACGAGGAATTGAGACGGACCTAGGGACGAAATACCTACTCCCAGATTGCCGTCCACCACACAACCTGGGATCAATAGTTTTCCGGCGACTTCTCCCTCTGCAAAGGACGGGATGGACACCCCCCAATAAAGTGTCCCTTTTTCCCGCAGAAGAAACACCTTCCTGTCTTGTGGCGCACTGCCGATCCCCTCCCCGGAATGATGTCCCTCCTAACTGCATCGGCTCTTCTGGACTGACCAGGGGAACCTCCATATAAGGGGCCCTAGTAGAAGGTGGAGTCATCACAGGGGGCGCACCTCTCCCGAAGCCGTCTGTCAATGCGAATAGCAAGGGCCATAGCTGCTTCCAGTGACGTGGGGGGGTCATACTGTGCCAGCACATCCTTTAATTTATCAGATAAACCTTGACAAAACTGGCTCCTAAGAGCCGGGTCATTCCACTGGGTGTCCGTGGCCCACCTACGGAACTCCGAACAGAATTTCTCCGCCGGACGATCTCCCTGCTGTATCTTACGTAACTTAGATTCAGCAAGAGAGATCCGATCCGGGTCATCATATACAAGACCCAGAGCTGCGAAAAACCTATCCGCTGACTGGAGAGCCGGGAAGCCCGGGGGAAGGGAGAACGCCCAGGATTGGGGGTCCCCTTGTAGGAGCGAGATGACAATCCCCACCCTTTGTTCTTCACTCCCCGATGACCGAGGTCGCAGCCGAAAGTACAATTTACATGCCTCCCGGAAAGCAAAAAACTTGTCCCGCCCCCCAGTGAACCTGTCAGGGAGAGCTACTTTAGGTTCTGGACCGGCTTGCTCCGGGGGGTACAAAACCTTGGACTTAACGTCCGCCAGCTCCATGGACAAACTCTGCAACTGCCGAGCTAGACTGGCTACTGGATCCATGGTGGCTGGAGAAAATCTTTAGTGCGGTCGGTGAAAATGTCACGCTATCACTGCATACAGGAGGTCCGGGGTCTATGCTGACCCTAAGCAGGGGCCCTGACTAATCCCTCTACCTGGAGGTACTGTTGATGGTACAGAGGTCCAGGCCGCCAGCGTAACCCTATCTCCTGCAAATCCCTGACCCTCAGTAATCTAGTCCTGAGAAGGACCCTGATCACAACCACAGGGGACTGGAAGATATATGCCTAAACACAGTAATAGACGAACGAGACAGTACAAGGGGTAAACTAAAATCCACCTTGCATACAAAACTCAGTCCACAACTACAGAGGGAACACCAACGGGTATGGAAATAAATGATAAAGCGAGGAGGGGAAAAAACCACACCAGGTACTCTTCACTTCAGACTTCACAATACCACGATCCGCTCTGCTGGTCTGCATGAATGCTTTCACCGACACATTCCTAGCAGACTGGCAGGTATTTGAAGGAATCTCATTACTGCAGCATTAACTGCAGCTGGGCGAGGCTGGGCCTCGTCTAATACAGAGAGAGAGAGAATTAACTCCCTCACTGCCGAAAAACACCAAGCACCAAAAACTCAGCTGCGAGAAGTCAGATTGTGTAATCGCGAAGATCTTCGAGGCGACACACCCGTGACACCCCCGCGCCGGGGCCTGCAGCTTGTCATTGTCCTCCCCCGCGCCGGGGCCTGCAGCTTGTTGTCGTCCTCTCCCCCGCAGCGGGGCCTGCTGCTTATCATCCTCCCCACATAGGTGCCTGCCGCCCGTCGTTCTCACCGCTGCAGTCCTCCTTGCCTGTGCCAGCATCTTTCCAGTAAATTGCTGCAGTATAATTTGAGTAGTAGTCCTCGTCCCATTCCATCATTGGGATTAGTGCCCCATATTTGCTTTCCATCCATAAGTCGGGGCTGGCGTGCGTCCGTGCTGCACAGACTGGGGAGATTTGCATACTTTCCAGGTTTTTAAGTGGCGTCTGTTTGCAGCAAATGTGAAATCTCCGGCAGCATTAGCTACAACAAACATTACATCTACATACTGATTTCTTATTTTGTGTTAATGTAAATAAGCTGTAATTACTGTAAATGTGATCTGTAGCTGACATGAGCCGGTATAAATCTGCAAGCTTAAAATCGCCAGATTTAATTGACGGGTTTGGCAGTGTTTAATTTTAAATCCCATGGCACTTCTATAAGAAAATAAAAAGCGAGCAATCGTGCGGCTCGTTGCAGATGAGACATGCAGCCAGCGATTCCAGTGTTTATGTGGAAACCAATATATTTTTTTTTTAAGCCAAAAATCCTTTAAAAAGGTTAAAAGGAAATGAAGCCTAAATTTTAAGTATTTCCTGCAGATAGAAATTCACAAATCATACTCTCATACTCAATGTATTTATGATAACCATTAATTAGAGGCGAACCCATGCTTGCATTATAGGGAATTGTATAAATGGCATTTTTTTTTTTTTTTAACTATGATCCTATTATCACAGCCTCTGCTCCTCGGGGGGAGTAATAGAAAAGCAAAGAGGCTGCTGGGAAGACTGCAGTCTGCCATTAGTGGTGGTCTGTAACCTGCTGACGGTCTTGGCATTTTGCAGAATTTTTTTTCGGGTTTTACCACGATGCTGAGCACAATTTTCTGTAAAAAGTGCCTCCTGCTTTTTCTGTTTTCTCCTTAATGAATTTATACCAATTTTTTTTTTTTTAAACCTTTTTATGTAACGTGGAATGATGGAGTTTGAAAAAAAAAAAATAAATAAAAAACCTTGTGTACAGCGATGCTGATGGAAAGATTAAGAAGTTAGGGGACTCGACATGCAGGGATTTAAAAAAAAAAAAAAAAAAAAACCTTTTGCTTTGTCCTCAAAGCCCAAATGGATGCCTATTGATACTAAACTTTTTATTTGTCATAAACGTAATTTTTTACCCCTGATGTAAATGCCGCTGTTCTCCTGAATCTGGCATCATGTTTCTTTTGAACCAGCTCCTCTGCTTTCCTGAGATATAGCCCTCCTTTTCCTAGTCTTTTTAAAGGGGTTGTTCAGCCTTCGAGTGACTATAGACTTGTACCCTATGTGACTGCAGACTTGTGACTCCTCACATCGCGCATACTGTGAGGATTCTCCGGCAGCGGGCGCGTGTCATCAAGTATGTGATTTGCTTACATGCGGTCACATACCAACTAGTTGATCGCGGCCTCTCTCAATGTAAGTGTATTGAGCGAGGGCGGACAAGTCTAGTCGAAGTGTGGCCGGACTTGTGCAAATCGCATACTTGCGGTCACATGACCGGCCATTCCCGGCACCTGAGAATCCTGACAGCGCGAAGTCATTTAGTGACTGTAGACTTGTAGCCTAAGGCCGGACAACACCTTTAACAAGTGGGTGTGGTCCACAACTATTGTCTTTTGGGTGACTTCTTGAAAAAACACCCAGTTGGCTAAACAGACTAGATTAACATACGGTAAAGAGGAGGCGATATCTCCGGAACAAAAGAAAGAAAACGCCAGATTTCGGAAAACAGCGAAATTTATGCCAGGTAAAAAAAAACAAAAACTTTTTTATGGCAAATGAGAAATGCTCTTTAAAACCAAAATCATTAATTTTTTTTTCCTTTTGTTGATTTTTTACAATCATATTTTCCCTCTTTTATTAGTGGGGCGACTATTTTGCCTGAGCTGCTTGTTTGCATTTGTCAAATGGGACCTGTAGACTGGAGATGACACATTGACTTGTATGTGACAGTGTTGTGCACATGCTCTGTGACCTGTGCAGAGGTCATTGTGCAGGGAGGGAGGGAGATGTGACCATCGCCTTTTGTTGTAGGTGGATCCTGCCTTACTCTTGATACATCTTGTTCTAGACATCTCTGATCATTGTCAGCCTGTTTTGAAGCTCTGTGGCCAGTGGGGGGGACTGCAAAATTTCCGGATTTTTTTTCCCTTCATTTATAGAGTAGCTGCAGTAATTATCTACAATCAAATGTCATGGCAGACATTAAAATAAACGTCTTGGGTCTGCTAGAAGGGGACCATCCTCAGTGCTGACGGTCATATGAACGCTGCGGGCTTACTGACTAGAGATGAGCGAATACTTCTGCATGACCCCGTAGTCTATGGCCACTGGACGGGATCCCAGCAAATCGGGATCCCAGCAAATCGTCTCCTACCTGTCGACATCCATCGCTACTCATCTTAGCGTCATGCCGCAACGATGATGTCCTCACTCCAGGCCGGCACAAATGCCGTCAGGGAGGAAACTGTTTGCAGGGCCGGGGGTCCGGTGATTGTAGGATACCAACCGAGGTCCTGCAAATCGATTCGCTTACCTCTATTAATGACCCAACCTTTTGTAAAATTGATCAAAAATTTATCTAAGAGTTGTTTTTTTTTTTATTGGATTCTTGATCGTAGAAGAACAAATCATTTTTGGTTCACCAGGAGACTAAACCTAACCTAAACGGACGTTGTGCCGGTTGGAACTTCTATTTTCTACAGTCCAATTATGGCGTCCATCGCTGAAGAAATAGACTAAGTCTTGGGTCCAAAATTCCACCAAAAAATCCACTTTTTTTTTTTGTGTCTCCATATTGGAGCGTCGTATGGAGAGACTGATGCTTGATGTCGTGTGAGAGATGGTTTCTAGACATTGGATGATATCGTATATATCTGTGTCGGCGCATAACCGGAGACGAACTCTACTAGAAGCTCCACCTCGTCCTTTGGGTGCTGACATTGTGATGTGTATTTTAGCACTTCTTGGTGGATTTGTGTGGTCCCGGACCCAGCGGAGACGCTGCTTGTACGTGTTTAGCTAATTAGATGTAATAATGATGTGAGTGTTAGCTTTGTGTCTGTGAAGTCGCAGGCTCACAGGACACGTCGTCTACATTTGGTCAGTACAGTAGCGGCTCCGCGTTGGGGGCCAAGGTTCGCCCAGGCTTGTCTGAGTGGCAGTCCTGGGACGAGCGCTCCCGTCGAGCACGCCACTACTTGTCTTCTCTGACTCCCCGTCTCTATTTCTATTCCCTCAGCTCTCAACAGGAGTCATTAAATCAGAACTACATGCTGATCATCACTCACCGCGAGGTCAAGAGGGAATACAACCTGCAATTCTCCGGGAACTGCACCATACAGGAGGTGAGAGAGACGCGAGCAATGGCAGTGATCACTTTTCTGCTAAAATGATCTTGATCTTGCAAAATAACAGAAATCTGTCACGAGGACGCACGACTGAATGGATTCTATGTGTTTCAGTACCTAAAGCTCAAATGTGGAAATATCAACATGTCACAGGTGATAAAAAATGGAGCTGTCACAGATGGTAAAATATACTTCTGTGAAAAATCAAGCGTTTTATAGCTTTCTAATGTCATCTTATCTTGTAGGAGATCTCTAAGAGATCAAAAAAGTCTTCAATTTTAATATTGATTTATCAAAACAAACTTGACACCCCTACCTCATCAACTGTAGTCCAAATAATTGAGATTGGCTCTATGTTGGCTGGATCCATTGCTACACCTTATCTGTTTTGAGCTTTGTGTACTAGTAAAAGTGTGTGGAATAACTTTATTGACAAAGTTATGTTTTTTTAACAGGGTTTGGCCACTTTACCATTTTTTTTAACTGCTATTTAAAAGGAATTTGTCAGTAGATTCAATGAGAGAGCAGAATAATCTAAGGCCAGAGACTCTGATTCCAATGAAATGTCACTTGCTCAGCAGCTTGCTGTAGTTTCAGTGCAGTCGGTGTTTTATCAGCAGGAGATTATCACTGCAGGACAAGGTGTCGTATGCTAGACAGTCCAACTAATCGCTTGACCCTCGACTCCACCACTGATTGGCAGCTTGCAGACAGCGGTCATAGGAAACTGCCAATCAGGGGTGTGGGTGTGGTTATACACACCTCTGCATTCAGAGCACTGCTACATCTACAGCAGAGAAAACTGGGTTTCGATCAAAACTACAGCAAGCAGCCCAGTAAGTAACACATTTTTGGAATCAGGGTCTCTGCCCCTAGATCATACTGTTCTCAGATTCCAAAGCAAAACCCCTGCTGACAGATTCCCTTTAAGCCCCTTACTAAGCTGTAGTTGTTACAGCTTGTTTTTCCTCTGAGAAGTTCCACTCCTTATTTAGCACAGTCTTCTCCCCATCTGCTCGTACTTTCTCTCTTCAGCATAGACGCTGTTGCGGAGGCATATGACCAGACTAAGCAATCACCAAACTCCATTAAAGAGTAATTACAATTTGGAAATATTTTTTAGATTTTTTTTTTATTTTATTTTTAATTCTCTGCACATCAGTGTTGAGGGATAGAGGGGGGCCGAGGTATGCCTGGGGCCGGACTCCTGATGCTCCCACCGATCAATCAAGAGACCACTCAGAAATGTGCAGCTCTGGAAGAAGTACACAGCTCCTGCCTGATCACGTGTGCAGAGCAGAGTTTGGAATCACTAGGAAGTCAGAGACTTGCTATTAAATCCGTTCTGTACGTGTTCTCAGACAGGAGCTGTGCTCTTCTTCCTCTTACTTCTGAGTGGTTTTTGGAGTCATCAGTGGGAGTCTCAGTACTAGAATACCCACCCTATCCTGCAGGGAATTTAAGGATATAAAAATTATTTCAATTTTTCTCATAGTTTAGTTGCTCTTTAAATAGACTGTGTCAGCACAAAAAGACTGTTCAAACCAAGCACAAGCGCTCCGTGCACCCTTGGTGTGGCCGAGCAGTTCAAAGCACCTTCCCCCATCCTATTTGTTTTCCATGTATCTCTGACCTTCTCTGCCTCTATCAAGCTGGGGCTGTCAATCCAAGAAGACAGAATGGAGATAGGGGGAATACAAGTAGGTGGGAAGGAGCGCATTAGAGAACTGGGGGGTCTGCAATACCAAGACAGGTTATTACACTTGGGGTTATTTAGTTTGGAAAAACGAAGGCTTAGGGGTGATCTTATTACAATGTATAAATATATGAGGGGACAGTACAGAGACCTTTCTAATGATCTTTTTACTCTTAGACCTGTGACGGGGACAAGGGGGCATCCTCTACGTCTGGAGGAAAGAAGGTTTAGCCATAATCACAGACGCAGATTCTTTACTGTAAGAGCAGTGAGACTATGGAACTCTCTGCCGTCTAATGTTGTAATGAGTGATTCCTTACTAAAATTTAAGAGGGGACTGGATGCCTTTCTTGAAAAGTATAATATTACAGGCTATATTCACTAGTTTCCTAGATACAGCGTTGATCCAGGGAGCTAGTCTGATTGCCGTATGTGGAGTCGGGAAGGAATTTTTTTCCCCAATGTGAAGCTTACTGTTTGCCACTTGGGTTTTTTTTGCCTTCCTCTGGATCAACATGTTAGGGCAGGTTAGGATAGGATATGGGTTGAACTAGATGGACTTAAAGTCTTCCTTCAACCTTAATAACTATGTTACTTGAATGTTTGGCCAAGGCTGCACGGAGCGCCTCTGCTGGGTTTTAACAGTCGTTCTTTGCAGACTGTCCTTTAAATAACAGTACATGCAGCAAAAGAATCAATCATAGAAATACCAACAAACACTGGTGGACACAGACAGCAAAGGACCCTGGTAAAAATAACAATATATGGGTCTCTGCAGTCCAATAACTCCTCCTAATGCACAATCCCACTTGCTTTGGGGGTAGTATGGGCCCCCTGACCTCTTAGGCCTCCCGTGTGGCTGCATATGTGGCATCAATGATATGTCTGCCCCTGCAAGCAGAGGGTAAAGAAATTGACTCAGCTCTTCCCCACAGAGTACTGACCTGGATCAGGGTTGTGCAAAGCAATCCGCTCATCTCGATTCCCTGTACTTTCAGACATCTTGGTCTCATTTGACAATGTAATAAAGTGATTTAGCCACTGGAAGTGGTGGCGGGTGTTTACAGTGGGTACGGAAAGTGTTCAGACCCCTTTACATTTTTCACTCTTTGTTTCATTGCAGCCATTTGGTAAATGCAAAAAAGTTAATTTTTTTTCTCATTAATGTACACTCTGCACCCCATCTTGACTGAAAAAAAACAAATGTAGAAATGTTTGCAAATTTATTAAAAAGAAAAACTGAAATATCCCATGGTCATAAGTATTCAGACCCTTTGCTCAGTATTGAGTAGAAGCACCTTTTGAGCTAGTACAGCCATGAATCTTCTTGGGAAAGATGCAACAAGTTTTTCACACCTGGATTTGGGGATCCTCTGCCATTCTTCCTTGCAGATCCTCTCCAGTTCCGTCAGGTTGGATGGTGAACGTTGGTGGACAGCCATTTTCAGGTCTCTCCAGAGATGCTCAATTGGGTTTAGGTCAGAGGTCTGGCTGGGTCAGTCAGGAATGGTCACAGAGTTGTTCTGAAGCCACTCCTTTGTTATTTTAGCTGTGTGCTTAGGGTCATTGTCTTGTTGGAAGGTGAACCTTCGGCCAAGTCTGAGGTGCAGAGCACTCTGGAAGAGGTTTTCATCCAGGATATCTCTGTATTTGGCCACATTCATGTTTCCTTCAATTACAACCAGTCGGTCCTGTCCCTGCAGCTGAAAAACGCCCCCATAGCATGATGCTGCCACCACCATGTTTCACTGTTGGATTGTATTGGGCAGGTGATGAGCAGTGCCTGGTTTTCTCCACACATACCGCTTAGAATTATCACCAAAAAGTTCTATCTTCGTCTCATCAGACCAGAGAATCTTTCTCATAGTCTGGGAATCCTTCATGTGTTTTTTAGCAAACTCTATGCGGCTTTCATATGTCTGGCACTGAGGAGAGGCTTCCGTTGGGTCACTCTGCCATAAAGGCCCGACTGGTGAAGGGCTGCAGTGATAGTTGACTTTGTGGAACTTTCTCCCATCTCCCTACTGCATCTGTGGAGCTCAGCCACAGTGATCTTGGGGTTCTTCTTTACCTCTCTCACCAAGGCTCTTCTCCCATGATTGCTCAGTTTGGACAGCCAGGTCTAGAAAGACTTCTGGTGGTCCTAAACTTCTTCCATTTAAGGATTATGGAGGCCACTGTGCTCTTAGGAACCTTGAGTACTGCAGAAATCCTTGGTCAAATCTGTGCCTTGCCACAATTCTGTCTCTGAGCTCCTTGGCCAGTTCCTTTGACCTCATGATCCTCACTGTGAGCTGTGTTATCTTATATAGACAGGTGTGCGCCTTTACAAATCAAGTCCTATCTGTTTAATTAAACACAGCTGGACTCCAATGAAGGAGTAGAACCATCTCAAGGAGGATCACAAGGAAATGGACAGCATGTGACGTAAATATGAGTGTCTGAGCAAAGGGTGTGAATACTTATGACCATGTGATATTTCAGTTTTTATTTTTTAATAAATTTGCAAAAAATTCTACATTTCTGATTTTTTCAGTCAAGATGGGGTGCAGAGTGTGCATTAATAAGAAAAAAATGAACTTTTTTGAATTTGCCAAATGGCTGCAATGAATCAAAGAGTGAAAAGTTTAAAGGGATCTGAATACCTTCCGTACCCACTGTAGCTACTGGAGGTGGCGAGAGTCGAGGTTTCATCTCTTCACAGGAAGTGTGGAAGGAAGTCTTTGTTTCTCTATGGGAAATGAGGGTGGGTCTACTTTTTACTGTAGGTTGTGTTTTCTTTTTGCTCTTGCTCTTCTGTCTGTCATACTACATACATGCTTAACAGAGAGGAGAGGCGGGCTTTCTGTTTGGATTAGGTTAACCATTGGACAATGGCAGGAGAGGGAAGGAAGTTCTCGAACCTATAATGCTGGCAGAATGCTGAAGAGCTTTAATAGTGTCTAGCCATTTACACAGCAAGGGTCTTCCAGCGTTTACTGCCTGTAGTGCAGATGTATGGTTATTAGGGATCCCGTGTATCTCTTATTAGTCCTGTGCCGCCTACACTTCTCTGACTTCTTGTAATTCATTTCTACTGAGAGAAGCTGAATGCATCCAGTCGCACGCAGTGACGATTCGGCGGTCTGCAGTAACATATAATGACTGCACACTTTCGTCCGCTGGCTGGGCAATCCTGGGCGTGTACATGGCTACAGAAAAGTCAGGCACTTTGCTACTTCATTATTGAACCTCCTCATCCATAGAGCCACAGGACAATACCAATTTCTTGCTGTTTTTTTCTTATTATTGCCAGGATTAGTTTTATTTTGTATGCCAGTTTCTGTATCATCTCTTTCCTTTTAGTTACTCGTTGTTCAGTTACTTAGTCGTAGCGCCGAAATGTTACATCTGCAATGCTGACTTCAGCCACCAGAAGGCACCATTCGACATTGTTCTACAACTCCAGCCCTGGCCCATTCTGCAACTCCAAATTAGCTTGTGAAATACAAACAGACCGTAGTATAATGGCCGGGTTATTGTTTGATCAGGAGATAATTGGCACATTGCTGGAAGGAGACTTAATTTCACCCTTTTAAATTAAACAATGAGATTTAAAAAGATATAAAATATTCATTAATGTTTAGTGATTATAAAATAGAGGCACATATTTATTCTTCCATTATTACTGTTTCGACGGGGAAAATACTGCAAACATATCAAAAATGGAGTTGGCCATTCTGACAAGTTGAAATGTTTAAGCAGTGTTAATGCAATCTACTCACACATGATATTCTATGCAGAAAGATTCAAAATGACTACATCAATTATTAAAAAGTGAAATTAATATTCTATAAATGTCGTCTCACTCCTCTCCATCCAGCGATACTGTCTCTCGGCACCGATCTGTTTGCATAGTAAAATATACACGGGGAAAAACACAAAGCAACAAATATAACGACCGTTAGATCTCCTGCCGGGCGCAAAATTGCTTTTTAAACCCTTTTACTCCCACTTGTCATTTTCCACGAATATATCACCCCCACCCTCCATCGTAGAATAACTGCATCCGATTGTAAGAAGTCAAAAAATGGCTTTCAGTAGAAATGATCAATTTTCCCCCTCCTATATCTGCCTAAAGGTGTGCGAATCTCCATGAAGTTCTAGTGGCATCACATAATAAATATATATATATTTTATATTTTTTTGTTTTATTTTTCAATTTAAACCTTCTTTGATCAAGACATTTTTGGAAATTTTGGGAATTTCTTTAGGTTTTATTTTTGGTAATTTAATTTTTTAAAAACTTTTTAGAAGCTATTCCTTATACGTTTCTCTCTGGCACCCATCCCTATAACCATGTGCAGTCCTAGCAATAACAGCTTGCTGAAGGTGTTAGAAAAGATACCGAAGCTTCTTCTGCTGATCTGTGCAAAATAGAGCAATGCGCTCCTCTGTCGTGTCCAGAAAA
>JARQOD010000009.1:90572260-90579760 GCA_033576555.1 Oophaga sylvatica | reverse complement strand
CTATCGAAGACAGATTTGAGCGCAGAAAAGTATTGGGCATGATGGAGGCAAGTTGCAACCACAGGTTTCTGGCGGCAAGTTATTTCTCTCTCCTATTGTAAATACAGGCACCCTGTCAGCTGAGCGTGCAAGTGTTCTCAATGATGGCAGGAGAGAAGGAAGGATCAGGCCTGTTGAAATCCAACATGCCCAACCCATATTTCCCCTTTCATGTCATCAGAGGGGTGTTGAGACACCTCCATATACATCTTGATTCTCGAACAGTCCTACCAAAATCAGCAGGTTCCACTGTATTCATGGCCACCTTATTTCACTATAGTAGTAAACTGAATGTCCTTGCAGATGAAATTCATGGTAACAGACCGCGAAAAAGCGAGAGTAGTAGCAAGGTGATAACTTGTTGATTGGTGGGGGTGCGACCTCTGGGACCTGCATCGATTGTCTTTTATCCTCCCTTTAAATGGAGTATCGGTGCAAATGCTCGACCGTCACTCCATTCATTCTCTATGGGGCTACTGCTGTACTAGACTTTATTCCACTGCCCCATAGAGAATGAATGAAACTGCGGTCAGGCATGGGCACTGCCGTTCCCTTCAATAACGGAAATAATAGTACCCTAGCAGGGATAAAAATTCCCCGTTCTGCTAATCGGTACAGGGCCCAGCGGGTCGGACCACCATTGATCAGCAGCTGATCACCTAGCCTAGGGACAGGTGATAACGTGTTCTCTCTGGACAACCACTTTAACATGGAAGTTTCGGTTTCCCTTTTGTGTTCCAGTGTATGATACAAGCTCAGGTTGTGTCTGTCGCCTCTTCTGTCGGAGTAGTGTTATGGGGAGAGTGAAAGCAATTATGGAACTATACGCCATAATAAACTTTTAGCAATAGAGCTGTAACCATTTTATTTAAAGTTTGATACAGTTTAGGGACATTTTGTTAAGAGGAGCTATTGAGACATAAGATGACATTGGTGGGCACCTAACAGAAAGACCTCAATTCCCTCACCTAGTCTTTTTATTGGGAATCTCACCAGGTTTTTTTGCCACCTAACTCAGAACAGCATAATGTAGAGACAGAGATGCTGATTCCAGCGATGTGTGGCTTACTAGGCTACTCGTAGTTTTGATAAAATCACCGTTGTATCATTAGGAGATTATCACTAGAGGACTAGTAATTCTCCTGCTCAGGTAGTCCAGCCATACCCCCACCACTGATTGGCAGCTTTCTGCCTATGCAAGGTATACACAGAACGCTGTCAATCAGCAGTGTGGTCGCTGTTTAAGCACCACTCAACATTTAGAGAACTGGTTGAGAAAAGTGTGATTTTTACCAAAACCGCATCAAGCAGCCCAGTAAGTGATGCATCATTGGAATCGGGGTCTTTGCCCCTACATCATGCTGCTCTCAGATGCGATAGATAAAACTTGGTAACACATTCCCCTTAGAACACATGTGAAATTCACTTATGGAGACTTAAGTTATTTGGAGTATATTGAATTGTTGGTCTTGGTCAACGTTCCAATGACAGCATCATAGATTTTATGTTGTCTTTATACTTTCAGCACACATGGGACTCTTGTCTGATGCACAGTAGTAGTAATTCCTCCTCTTTCAGCATTGCTGCCTTGCTTTACTGGGGTCTTGGGTTCAAGTTAAGGGTATGCCACACTAAACAATATCGCTAACGGGATCGCTAAAAAACGTCACTATTTAGCGATCCTGTTAGCGATGTTGTTCAGTGCGGCAGCTTCCAGCGACGAGCTTCCTGCTGTGATCTCGCTCGTCGCTGGAATCGCTCCGGACCCTATTTCATCGCTGGCGCTCCCGCTGGGTAAGTATATATCGCTAGTGTGGCACCTTTTCTTAGCGATTTAGCGGTACTTTTGTACCGCTAAAGTCGTTAAGAAGATCGCTAACGGCGATAGCGTCGTTAACTATATCGCTAAATGCGGTAGCATTTAGCGATATAGAAACAATCCCGCTAGCGATCTCATTAGTATGCAACGCTAACGAGATCGCTAGCGGGATAGCTTAGTGTGGCAGTACCTTTAGGGTGTTGGGCTCAAAGGACAACTCCTGCTTGGAGCTCGTATGTTCTCCTTATGGGGACCCATTATGATGTAATATTAAATGTTCTAAAGATAGGCCATCAACTTTGACTTAAAGAAGTAATCCGAGCTCCAATATCCTAGCCCAATATATATATATGTCATGTGTGTATATATATATATATATATATATATATATATATATATATATATATATATATATATATATATATATATATATATTGCGCGCTCCTCCACCAACCACCACCACCACCGGTGCTTCGTAGCTCTTCTCTATGGCATGTAGAGGTTGATCATGAGCACCCCTCTATGATTTCTCTGCTTAAAAGTGAAGTTTCCCCTTGCGCTACGGCTGCAAAATGACCTGCTGATGTATGACTTAAGATTGCAATATCATGCAAAAAATTGCAACTAATGATGACTCGAAAGTTGCATCGGACATCTGCAGTCCTAATGCCTCAAATCTCCGTGCATCACTACTCCTAGGGTAGAGCCGTGTGGACTTTTAAGATCTTCTGTTATACTAAGTCGCACATATTGCATCCTAATAGAATTACATGTCTCAGTCCCTATATAAATAAATTGCCATTAATGTTTCAGGGAAGCATATGAGTCCACATTGAACACAACTGCAATGAGTGTCAAATCATATGCTGGGATTGGTGTATATTCCGTGACCAGACACAACAGAATGGGATTTTCCACGTTTTTACAGCTGCAAGGGGGGAAAAAAAAGCATCTGCTACCAGTAAAGACACCATTGTTCCATCGCGGATAGTTGCTCTTCTTTCCTTCTTGTACCAGGATCAGGATTAGATGCAACAGTGATGGTTTTAACTTGTCACCACTGCAGCTGTTCCCATCCAAGGCCTCGGTAGCTTAAGTCTATGAGATGGAGCCAAAGGGGCTTCCATGATCAGAGGTCATGTCCCTAAACCGTCTTGCTCCTCCATGTGTTCAGCAGCCTGAGGATGGAGGGGTTTCTGCTGATTTCTGTTTGGAAAAGAATACAATTTACATAGTAATGTTTAGCTCTCGTCCCATTCTGCAGTTATTTTAAGGCTTAGGGAAAACAGTAGCAAGAGGTTTCCTAATTCCCCAAACTATGTGAATAAAATATTTGCCTAGTCTCTGGCCCGGCAAAATGCATGATGATTGTCTATGCCAAATTTTCCTAAGTTTTAATGTTAAATAAATTTCCAACATTCAGGAAAGTGGACTTCAAACACTGTGAAATATATTTAAAATAGCAAAAATAGCATTACCTTGAGAGGCACCAAAACGCGTTGGTTGAATAAAAAAAAATAACCTTGTTTATACTCTCTGGATTTCATCCTTTCTGTGAGCGAAACCCGCACATTGTAAGAATCTCCTTTTTGCCTAAAAGATCATGTACTCATCCATCAAGAGTCCAGCGCCAGCTCCCTCCTGCTGCTTCAGTCTCGGTGTTCTCACCTACCTAGAGTCCAGCGCTGGCTCCCTGCCGCTACTTTAGTCTCGGTATTCTCACCCACCTAGGGTCCAGTGCCGGCTCCCTGCCGCTGCTTCAGTCTCTGTATTCTCACCCACCTAGAGTCCAGTGCCGGCTCCCTGCCGCTGCTTCAGTCTCGGTGTTCTCACCTACCTAGAGTCCAGCGCCGACTCCCTGCCTCTGCTTCAGTCTCGGTGTTCTCACCCACCTAGAGTCCAGCGCCGGCTCCCTGACGCTGCTTCAGTCTCGGTATTCTCACCCACCTAGAGTCCAGCGCCGACTCCCTGCCTCTGCTTCAGTCTCGGTATTCTCACCCACCTAGAGTCCAGCGCCGGCTCCCTGACGCTGCTTCAGTCTCGGTGTTCTCACCCAACCTAGAGCCCAGCGCCGGCTCCCTGCCGCTGCTTCAGTCTCGGTGTTCTCACCTACCTAGAGTCCAGTGCCGACTGCCTGCCTCTGCTTCAGTCTCGGTATTCTCACCCACCTAGAGTCCAGCGCCGGCTCCCTGCCGCTGCTTCAGTCTCGGTGTTCTCACCCACCTAGAGTTCAGCACTGGCTCCCTGCCGCTGCTTCAGTCTTGGTGTTCTCACCCACCTAGAGCCCAGCGCCGGCTCCCTGCCGCTGCTTCAGTCTCGGTGTTCTCACCCACCTAGAGCCCAGCGCCGGCTCCCTGCTGCTGCTTCAGTCTCGGTGTTCTCACCCACCTAAAGCCCAGCGCCGGCTCCCTGCCGCTGCTTCAGTCTGTGTTCTCCCCCAGCCTAGAGCCCAGCGCCTGCTCCCTGCCTCTGCTTCAGTCTGTGTTCTCCCCCAGCCTAGAGCCCAGCGCCTGCTCCCTGCCGCTGCTTCAGTCTCGGTGTTCTCACCCACCTAGAGCCCAGCGCCGGCTCCCTGCCGCTGCTTCAGTCTCGGTGTTCTCACCCACCTAAAGCCCAGCGCCGGCTCCCTGCCGCTGCTTCAGTCTGTGTTCTCCCCCAGCCTAGAGCCCAGCGCCTGCTCCCTGCCTCTGCTTCAGTCTCGGTGTTCTCACCCACCTAAAGCCCAGCGCCGGCTCACTGCCTCTGCTTCAGTCTCGGTATTCTCACCCACCTAGCGTCCAGCGCCGGCTCCCTGCCGCTGCTTCAGTCTCGGTGTTCTCACCCACCTAAAGCCCAGCGCCGGCTCACTGCCGCTGCTTCAGTCTCGGTGTTCTCACCCACCTAAAGCCCAGCGCCGACTCCCTGCCGCTGCTTCAGTCTGTGTTCTCCCCCAGCCTAGAGCCCAGCGCCTGCTCCCTGCCGCTGCTTCAGTCTGTGTTCTCCCCCAGCCTAGAGCCCAGCTCCGGTTCCCCTCCACTGCTTCAGTCTCGGTGTTGTGGCTGCAATGGTGACATCACTACTATAGCCAGTAACTGAGCTTAGCGGCTGTGCCGAGGTAGACTGCACAAGCTGCTGAGCACTGTGACTGGCCACAGCGGTCATGTACACTGTTAATGTGATGTCATCGCTGTAGCCAATAACTGCGCTCAGAGGCTGCGCCGAGGTAGATGGCACAAGCAGATTTATATATACTTTTCTGGTAAAAGATTCAATATAAATTGTCACTTTATCTTTTTCATTCTTGCTCTTTTTTTTTTTTGCCTTACTGACTGAGGGCGATCACTGTCCACACCCTTATACAAGAAAGACCATCTATCACTGTTAGAACCGCCCACTGGACACCTGACCGGAGCGTGAGCAGGAATGAAAATGAGTAAAATACAAGTAATACTGAATATTTGACAAAAAACGCATATATAATTTGTTCTACTCCCCTGTTCTCTTCCATGCTGCATGCAGATCAGGCACAATATTCAGTGTAATAGGATCCATTTTATATGATTCTGCTGTACATATTGAAACCAGTCAGGATTTGATGCAGATGAAAAATTACCAAATTGTAGAACTTTTTATTATGCAATAAATAACCTTTATTTTCTGAATCACAACTATTTTACACCTTTAGAGACAATCCATCAGTAAAATCCTCCCTCCCCCCTCACGTGTGGTCATGCAGGTCTTAGAAATAAATGTGTTGATGGATCTACACTTCAATATGTTGCTGCATTCCCAAGAAATTGGCATTTTAATTCATATCCAAATTAGGTATTAAGTGCTCTGGGCGAGACGGAGCACTTCCCGAGCCTCTGCCTCCCGAAGTTTTCCCGCCCAGCTCCAGCCTCTTCATCTTGGTTGACAGCTCACTTGTCTGTGTGATGTCAGCAAGGAATCAGACATTGAGCTATCAAGCTTGAGAGGCTGGTCTTGAGCAGGGAAATGACCTTCTGGGGATAGTGGCTTATTAAGTGCAATATCTTTTCTTTTTCATGCCATGAACTTTATTAAAATAATAACACAAAATTGTAATATTTCCATTTTCACACTGGGTTCTTGGGCTTTTCAGACTCGTAGTTTTTGTTCTCAGCAAGACTGCTGATCAGAGGCAGGATTACATGGACAGGTAATTATACCCTTGATATCTCAGGATCCACCAATCGTAACAGGCGATGTCACAGCTCCTCTCCTCCCCCTCCTTGCTCAATGACCTCTGCACATGCTCATTAGATGTTTTGTTAGATGCTTTAATACAAAAAATTGGGGAGGAGTCTGTTCTTTGCTGCTAATGTGCATGTGGCAGCCTGTTCCACTCACTGATCACCCTCACTGTCAAAGTTTTTTCTAATATCTAATCTGTATCATCTCTGTCACTTTCATTCCATTGTTTCTCGTGTTTCCATGTGCAAATGAGAATAAGGATGATCCCTCTACACTGTGAGGCTATGTGCACACGTTGCGGAATTGCCATGGAAATTTCCGCTGCAATTCCGCACCTCCCTGCCGCGGGAAATCCGCATATTATAGGTATGCGTATTCCCGCTAAACACTAGCGTTTTGCAAGCGGAATTAGCTTGCAGAATGCTAGCCTTTACAAGCGATCTGACAGGTTGGTCACACGAGTCAAACAAGTGTTTGACTCGTGTGACCAACTTTTTATTATTGATGCCGCCTATGTCGCATCAATAGTAAAAAGATCTAATGTAAAAATAAAAAAAAAAATAATAAATAATGATATTCTCACCATCCGGCGGCCCCCGCAGCTTTCCCGCCTCTCAGCGACGCTCCCGGCAAGTTCCGTTCCCAAGAGTCCTTTGCGACAATCATACCGATGACGTAGCATCTCGCGAGACCGCTACGTTATCTGGGTGATCTCGCAAAGCATCCCTGGGAACGCGATTTGCGGGAGCGTCGCTGAAGGCGGGAAAGCTGCGTGGGACGCCGGAAGGTGAGAATATCATTATTTTTTATTTTAATTATTGTTTTTACATGGATATGGTACCCAGGGCCTGGAGGAGAGTCTCCTCTCCTCCAGACCATGGGTACCATCCGCACATGAACCGCTTACTTTCCTCATGGTGGGCACAGCCACATGCGGAAAGTAATTGGTTCAATGCATTCCTATGGCGGTGGAATCGCCGCGGTTCCGCAAAAAAGAATGAGCATGCTGCGGATTCTCCCGCGATGCGATTCCGCCGCGGAAAAACCCGCAGCATGTGCACAGCATTGCGGAATCTCATAGGCGTTAATGAGTTGTATTGTGTAAGCGGTTTTGCCGCGTTTCCGCCGTGAAAAACCGCGGCAAAACCGCTAAGAAACCGCAACGTGTGCACATAGCCTGACAGCCCTTCAGATATTTGTAGACAGCTATTAAGTCTCCTCTTAGTCTTCTTTTTTGCAAGCTAAACATTCCCAGATCCTTTAACCGTTCCTCGTAGGACATACTTTGCAGTCCACTCACCATCCTGGTCGCTCTTCTCTGAACTTGCTCCAGATTTGAATGTCTTTTTTTTTTTTAAATGTGGTGTCCAGAACTGGACGCAGTATTCCAGATGAGGCCTGACCACACATCTGGTGCCTGTGCCGTTCCAGCGCTGTCTGGTTCTCCC
>JARQOD010000009.1:90404971-90572160 GCA_033576555.1 Oophaga sylvatica | reverse complement strand
GAATCCGACATTTCATAAAAACTGGACGAGCTGCGTCCTCCTCAGGAGACGTCATTTTATTTTGCTCTCGTATTGAAGCAGGAATGTGTTACTTGAGGTTTATAGTAATAAATTTAGGTTTGTAGGAAAATATTGTATTGTAAAGTCGATTTATAGAATTATACATGTCTGGATTGTGATTGGAATTGGACTCTTTGCGTTAGTTTTCCCCTACTGTTGGCCGGTTACCTTTGGAATCACTGGCCTGATGCTTTGCGATATATACTTGATAGGAGTCTGATGACGGTTTTTCCTCCAGTGCCAAAAAAAGTTGTGTAAAACTTCTAATAAATATGTTGCACCGCTTTTATGACGAGTATCCTGTGCTCTACTAGAGACGTCTTTCAGTCGCAGCTTTGTGCAATTAGCCATGTCATGTAATTGTACCGTTTTGACAAAGGAGCCCCCCAAGGTTCATTATTTTGGCTTCACTTGATACTTTTTATTTTTCTCCACATGAAAGCCCGGCAGAGATTAAATCTAGGGCACAATCTTGAGCGTATTAAGGAATTTTTGTTTTCCCAAGTTAAAATTCCAATGTATATTGATCCTGGTGAAAAACTGGAAAAAAAATCCCATAAGTTTCATTTATCTTTTCTGTACGTATTATTTTTTTTTTTAGTTGTCCCATTTATGCAGTTTGTTGCTTTAATTGATATATGCTGTTAGTCATGATAGGGTTATACTTGCACCAGGACTGGATTTAGACAAAGTTTAAAGTGGGGCTCAAAATGCTCACATTTTGCACATCACACAGAAACATTTCTTTTGTATTTACATGCGCTGAGTACAGGCCGCTAAACGACTGTGACCGACGATATTGAAGTCATTGGACAGTTGTTTCCCAATCTCTTTACGCCGACTGAGGAAGAATGATGGGGACAGAACAGTCACTAATAGATCAATCTGTCCACATACAGTGTCATGTTATCAGCAGCACCTCTACAGTTTTCACTGGGCAATGTGCTGCCGAGAACAATGAGTTCTGTTCCGTCATAAACAATCCGATATGAATAGGCAGCATTTTGCTTGTTTAGTATAATGCATCCTATATAGTATAATGTGCCCCGTAGCCCTCCATATAGTATAATGCACTCCCCATAGCCCTCAATATGGTATGATACACTCACCATGGTCCTTCATATAATATAATACACTGCCCATAGCCCTCCATATAGTATAATACACTGCCCATAGCCCTCCATATAGTATAATACACTCCCCATAGCCCTCAATATGGTATGATGCACTCACCATGGTCCTTCATATAATATAATACACTGCCCATAGCCCTCCACATAGTATAATACTACCCATAGCCCTCCATATAGTATAATACACTGCCCATAGCCCTCCATATAGTATAATACACTGCCTATAGCCCTCCATATAGTATAATACACTCCCCATGTTCCTCCATATAGTATAATGCACTCACCATGGTCCTCCATTTAATATAATACACTCCCGATAGCCCTCCAGATAGTATAATACACTTCCCATAGTCCGACATATAGTATAATACGCTCTCCATAGCCCTGCATATAGTATAATACACTCTCCATAGTCCTTCATATAGTATAATACACTCACCATGGTCCTCCATATAATATAATACACTCCCCATAGCTCTCCATATAGTATAATACACTCCCCATAGCCCTCCATATAGTATAATACACTCCCCATAGCCCTCCATATAGTATAATACACTCCCCATAGTCCGCCATATAGTATAATACTCTCCATAACCCTGCATATAGTATAATACACTCCCCATAGCCCTGCATATAGTATAATACACTCCCCATAGCCCTGCATATAGTATAATACATACTATTATAACATATAATAAAACCCATAGAGTATAATGCATTGCCCCATAAAGTATAATGCAGCCCCCTTCACAGAGACTAATGCAGCCCCCTCAGAGTATAATGCAGCACACACAGTCCATCAGTATTATGGCCACCACATACTCATTGATATATAAAAAAAAAAAAAATACAATACGTGCCTCTTCTCCTTCCCCCGCTGCCCCGGTGTCTGCAGCACGTCTCAGCAGCTACACTGCCCTGCACAGCATGTCATCTATGATGCTGATACAGTTGAATGCGGGTCCCATAGCGGCCCTAGTTGGCTGGGGGCCATATAGGAAGTGGGGGCCCTAGGCAATCGCCTAGTCTGCATGCCTCTAACACCGGCTCTGACTTGCACATTCCAATAACTTTGTATGATAAGTTGACTTTTATTTTATTCACTTTAGTTACTTCTCACTGAAGTTTTTATGGTCTGATTTGCCCCGTTGTTTATTTTAGATATCTTTGAATATCTTAAAGGTTTGTCCAGAATTAGAAAAAAGCTGCTTTCTTAAAATAAATGAGACAAATAAAATATTGTATATTGATAAAAAAAAAAAAGCTGCTGATCACTACTGGTGGCAGGGTTGGACCAGAAGACACAAGACATCTAGTCCTGCAATGATAATCTCCTGCTGATAAAACACTGATTTTATTGAAACGGCAAAATACAGCCCAGTAAGTGACCCATCACTGAAATTGGGGTTTCAGGCCCTACATTGTTCTACTCTCAGGCTACATAGCAAAAACTTGCATATTACCTTCGAACAGTTGCTTTTCTACTTTTATATTGATGACCCAGCCTTAAGATAGGTCATCAATATTAAATTGGTGGAGTCCGAACACTGGCAGACCACCAATCAGCTGTTCTAAGTGCCAAAATGTTAACTTTTGCAGAGCTGAACAGCACAGTTTTATCAGCTGTCTAGTGGCCGCTGAACAGGAATGGATCTGCAGTACCAGTCAGTGGCACTGTTCAGTTGCTGCAGCTGTTATGTTCTGCTCTGTAACTTTTGCTATACAGCTGGCGGTGTCGGCACTGAGAATAGCTGATCGGTGGGTGTGCCATGTGTCAAACACCTGCCGATCTGATATTGATGAGGTCATCAATATAAAAGTAGTGGCACAACCCTTTAAAGATCAAGTCCATTACACTGAATAACACTGAGATGCAATACCTTTCACAACCTGCAGATATTTAGTATTACGGTACCCCATTTTAAAATTTTTGCTGATCTCATGTTACAGGGTCTTTAGACTTTTGTTTTACAAGTACATGTGAAGAGCACAGATAGAACACCGACCCATTATAGTCTATGAGCATGTTCATATGTCTGTTTTTGTCTTTGGGGGGGGGGTTTGCTGCACTTGTCCCTTTTCTCCTTTGTGGCCACGCTGGTCCCTCTCTCTCTCTCCTCTGTGGCCACACTGGTCCCTCCCTCCCTCTCTCTCCTGTCTGTGCCCATGCTGGTCCCTCTCTCTCTCCTCTGTGGCCACGCTGGTCCCTCTCTCTCTCTCCTCTGTGGCCACGCTGGTCTCTCTCTCTCTCCTCTGTGGCCATGCTGGTCCCTCTCTCTCTCCTCTGTGGCCATGCTGTTTCCTCTCTCTCCTCTGTGGCCATGCTGGTTCCTCTCTCTCTCTCCTCTGTGGCCATGCTGTTTCCTCTCTCTCTCTCCTCTATGGCCACGCTGGTCTCTCTCCTCTGTGGCCACGCTGGTCTCTCTCTCTCCTCTGTGGCCACGCTGGTTCCTCTCTCTCTCTCCTCTGTGGCCACGCTGGTCCCTCTCTCTCTGTGGCCATGCTGGTCCCTCTCTCTCTCTGTCCTCTGTGGCCATGCTGGTCCCTCTCTCTCTCTGTCCTCTGTGGCCGCCCTTATCCCCCTCTTTCCTTTGAGGCCACCCTCGTCCATTCTGATGTAAAAACTGCAACAAATGTCAGCAAGTGGCATCTTGTTGGAATTAAGCCATAGGTAGTAGACAACAGTCTGAAAATACGGTGAATATTCGAGTGTGTTGCACACTAGGGGCTTCCTCTATATTTTACAACACTGTCACTTGCAGTGCAGCTTCCATACTGTTTCTTTATGTGGCCATTCCATATTGACACCTGTGCCTGGGAAAAGGAATCTGAGATCAGATCGATCATTGCCAAATCACAGGTGAGCCCATTGTCGTCCTCACCAGGTGCTCATTAATGCTATCCTGACCATGTGGCCCTTTAGCGGGTCGTAATGATAGGTTTGAAAACCGCTGGATAAGCCTGTAATGTGGTGATGCCTCGGAATGACGAGGCTGAGACACGTCTAGATCTCGCTTCCCACCACAAGGAAAAGACAAAGGACGTCGACTAGCCCAGAATGACAACTTGTCCATTAATTGTTGTGCATTTCTCAGGGCTGGTATTAAGGTTCTTTAGGAAAATTACAGTGCCATGCTGTCCGCAGCGTCCCTCAGGGGGCTACCTTACTTGCTGAAGTTTCTGTATTTCTTTAATTAACATGTAATTAATCAGCTTAAGGTTTAGCATTACCAGTATCCACCCCAACTAATTACCTGCATGCTAATTAAAGAAATCCTTACAGTTGGAACAGTTCACGGTGGAGAGCTGGTTTGGCAAGCTTTGTACTAAGCAGAAAAATGAAATTACTCATGACTTTTTTTTTTCCAAGCTACTGGGAAAAAAAACCCTGATTATTTTAGATTAATGATCAATTTTCATTAACTTTGCTAAGGATTTATTTTGTTCGGGTGTCAAACTGGACATGACTATACCAAACCCTTTAGCTATATATTAGTAAATGTATATATCTTAGAGGATCTAGCCGTATAATCTTTATAAATCATGAGATAAATCACCCAGCCCTGATGAGGATGGAGTAAAGTGTATTCAGACTGTAGCGTCTATCTCCACCCACCGCTATACTCCTCACTGCTCTACTGAGCATGTGCTGCAATCTTGCACATGCTCAGTAAAATCTGGAGTCTCCATAGCACTACAGTATGAACTGGTCGATCTTCCAGTGCACCATCTGCTTCAAGAAACAAGTCTATATATGCGTGCATTATGGGGCAGATTTATTATTGTATTTGCAAATTATTTTTGTCTATTTTGTGTGTTTTTTTTATATACCTTTTAAAGCCCTTTTACGCAGGTCGATGCAAACTGCATAGACTTGAAGGATTGTTAATATGTTCATTCACTCCCTAACTTGTTTGCATATCGTCGCCAGCACATGCTCTGTTTACACTGAGAAAAGCGCTGTCAGCAGCAACGATTATATTAATTAAAAGGAGCACTCGTCTCCAATCATTGCCTCATCTCAACACACGGACAATCACACTTGTTCAGTGTCTGATCAGTGGTTTTATTATAGGGGCCATTGATTGGTAACCGTAGTATTACATGGATGCGAGTGATCGTGCGGCTCTCCGTTCTCCTCAATGACATCTATAGGCCACAGTACTTTTTGCAATCGTCGTCCAGCCCCAATCCCCTAGATTGGCTGCACTGGTTTTGCACGTCCCCACCTCCCTCCCGGTGACTGACAGCTCTGGCTTGCTTTGGGTGAGCACTTGTCTCGCAGGAAGAAATCACTGATTTATAATTGGATTAATGGGGTATTTTAAGCTTTCTACAAAGTTCTGCACTAGGGCTTGCCCACACGTAGCATTTTTTTTTTCGCATGGAATTAAACAGATTTTTACAGTAGCAGCAAAATAAATGTGATTTCTAAAACCTCGTCCACACAGTGCTTTTTTTTTTTTTTTTTTTTTTTGCAACATTTTTTTCTCCTTTGAATAGAATTCATTAAAAAGCGTAATGTAACACTGTGTAAAAATCGCTCCAAAAAAGAAAAAGCAGCTGTCTTACATAGTCACCTTTATAAAAGACTCCTGTCCAGACTCAATCAGTCAGACTCTAACCTCTACAACATGGGCAAGACCAAAGAGCTTTATAAGGATGTCAGGGACAAGATCATAGATCTGCACAATATATATATTTTTATACATTTTTTATTCTTTTTATTTTATTTTACTTTGTTGCTTATCTAAATTTTTGGCAGCCAAACACTAGTGTCATTTCTATACTTTACTTTTATACCAGGGCCGTGTGCGGCAGGTCATTGCTGACCCCATCAACACGATTATTTGTTGCCGTTTTGTAATTTCTTTTTCTCTCGACATAATCTTCCCTTGTAAAACCAAAAAAACAAAACAAAAAAATCATTGATTAGTTTGATAGCTGTAGATTTGTGGCACTGGGGGGGCTAAGGTCGTACTCGTCACTAATTAGCATGCGCTCTGCATCGTGTCAACCTGCGCTAATGGTTTTCACCAATAATGTCTTTAAAAAAAAAGTTCCTTGGGAGAGAGTAGCATTAGGGTAACGTGAAGGAGCATTGGCACGGTGGGATCGTCCTGCATCCCCTCCTCCGCGCTCATTCACCAGGCAGCACAGATAGAAGTTCAGCCCTTTTGTTAGGATTGAATGAAGCCCTCTGATATCTGGGCACGTTTCTCCAATTCATGCGCAGCAGCAAGGCCTCTTCCAAGTTCTTTCACTCTGACCAATTGGCCATAGAGTGCGAATTTGCAGTTTTGCACTTCAGATCCTTCGATAAATAATACAGCCGGACTCTCCATTTTCTGGCACAGAGACGGGAGCTGCAATTAAAACAACAAAACGAGCCGGGGTCGCTGTAATTTAGAGAGTTTTACAAAGAGTGCGGCTCTGTGGTCGGGTTCTTCAGCCTTCCCCGAATCATTATAGCTCAGGAGTTGGAAGAGATGGATTTTTAGAAAAAAAAATGACAATACTGTCCGTTTTGGTCTTATTTAAAGGTCTGGGAGCAGAGCTGACCACTAGGGGGCAGTGACGGGCCTGATATACCGAGTCCGTACCTCCTAGAATGAACTTAGGTTTTGTTTTTTTGTTTTTACACTGTGGCTTTTTGTTTGTTGTGTTACTGAAACCTACGTTTAGATGTTTTATTAAAGTCGTGAAGATTCCTTTGGTTGGTGGTTGAATATATCGCAATAGCGCGATTTCCGTTATTTAAAAAGTTTGATGCTATGGCTATACTGTAAACAGACTCAGGAGCACTAGTCACACCTTCCATCAAGTTTTAGGCCATGTTCACACTTATTTTTTACATTGCTTCATTACACTATAAGTAGGTGAGCGGTGCCATTTGAGGTCACATCTACAGCTCTGTGTTTGGCTGCAGCGGTGTCACTGCTGCACCCGAACAGCAGAGACCAGGGCGACGGCGGAGAGACAGCGCTGCACCCGAGGAAAGTACCATAAGTAGCTTGGTTTTTTTTTTTGTTTTTTACATGTAAGGTTAGGTTTCTAGTTTTTGATGCTGCATATTTTTGCTGCACAAAAAACCCAGTGTCTTACAGTTCCAGGAAAGTGGATGGACCGTACATAAATATCGTGCCACCTGTGCTTTTTTTTTTTAATGCAGCATTTTTTAAAAAAAATTAAAATCGCAACATGTCAACTTCTTCTGCAAATACCCTGAGTTTTATGTGCAATTTTTCCCTATATGATTGCATTAGGTGTTGAAAATGTGAACCCATCCAAAAAAAAAGCATATGCAGAAACGCACTAAAAAACGCATTTAATCTACACATGATTTTTAGGTTATGTTCACACCTTGTGTTTTTCAGTGTTTTTTCACCCATAGGAGACAATGTGTAAGGCCGGGGTCACACATGCGAGAAACTCGCACAATTCTCATGCGACTCTCTCGCATAAACACCCGGCACTCGGACCAGAGCGTGCGGCTGCATGTAATTCTATGCAGCCGCACGCTCCGGTCCTAGCGAGTTTCTCGCATATGTGACCCCGGCCTAAGTGTAAAAAATGCAGGTTTTGCTTCGGTTTTTATGCAAAAACTTAAGCAAATACATTGTGCTTTTTTTTTGGGGGGCCACTAAACTTTATTAACATGCGCAAGAGACAGCAAAAAAAACGCAACAAAACCTGCTTCTTGCAATCAGCTTAAGCGCAGCTTAAAAATTGAACACACAAAAAAAGCAGCAAAAGCGCAACGTGTGAACATAGCCTAAAGGTACTGCCACACTAAGCGATCTCGCTAGCGATCTCGTTAGCGATCTCGTTAACGACGCAAGCTAACAAGATCGTTGGTGTGATCGCTTTTAGGTCGCTAGTAGCTGCCAAACAGGAGATCTCATAAACGACACATCAGCGGTCAGCGATCTCTTTAACGACTTTGGCGGTCATTAGGATCTGTCATTAGCATGTACTGATTTATAGGAATTTCCAGCATCGCTCCTGCTCTCTGCGTCCTGCTAGCCTGCTTTGCAGCTTCTGCGATCCTCTCTGTGACGCAAAAGAAAACCTAGTCCCACCTGCCTGCTCCTACAGATATTGCGATCCACTCCGTGATGCTAAAAAACCCTAGTCCCGCCTGCGCCGCTGTCATATGCGTCACAAACGAGGTCGCTCGTCGTTCACAAAAGGTGTCACACTCAGCGATATAGGCTCACCAGCGGGACGCCAACGATCAAAAACGGTCCAGAACGCTAGTGAACGATCAGCGACATCACAGCAGGGGCTACATCGTTGCTACATGCCACACACAACGAGGTCGCTAACGAGATCGCTAAATAGTGACGTATTAGCGATGTCGTTAGCGATCTCGTTTAGTGTGGCATACCCTTAACACTTTAACAGTAAAGTATTGACAAAGCCGAATACCAGAGATTATAAAAAAACAAAGCAGCTTTTTTTTAGTACATGACTTTTATCTACAATTTGTCCACTGCTACGCTTGGAGCAATGGGTGTGAACACGTGAAAAATCACTAAATTCTTTTTGCACATGTCCCGAGTTTTGCAACTTTTCAAAGCAATTTGTTTTGATACATCCTGGACCTTGAAGTCCTAAAGAGGGTGTCAGGATATTTGTACAAAAGTGGAGAGGATCCAACCCAAGATTGACTACCAGTAAGCGTACCTTGTCCATGACCGCGGCCGACATCTACAACCTTCATTATTCTGCACGTCAAGCATTTTTTTTTCCGAAACTTGAACTCATTGAAAAAATGTAAAATGACATTGAAAATAAATGTATACACCGAAAGAATGAAGACAATGTCTACGACCTGATGACACTGTCGCCGTGAGGTCTTTGACTCGAAGATGCCGTGATTATTACATTTTCTTTAAAAAAAAAATATTTAGGTTAGGGGTAAATTCCTGGTGATCACACTGCAGATAGATACTGTAGGAAGATACTGTCACCTCTCGTCTCATCCAGAAGGTACTGTTGCAGATGAGATGAAGGAATTTTTCTTCTTGTTGTTCGCACATCTATCTTCATCTTCTTTTCTATTACTTCTAAACACTGTTTTTCGGTGATTACTTTGTATCTCCGTTCATACTGCACCCACACACACAAATGATACACCATTTGAAAGGTAAACTTGCCCCCTTCAGCAAGAAAATGGCCAAACAAACCACACATCCACGATTGGATCACAAAATACAGTTTAAACATTAATTTTCATAAACCTGCAGTAAGGAAAAATGACCTGCAGGTGGCACCACACTACCCCAAAGCACACTACCACAAAGCTGCTTACAGACATCCCATAACAAATCCAAACATTTGCCTTGGGGGCTTTCCAGCTTGCCGAACTGCTTGCCCAGACTATTTCAGCCACATTGGAGGATTGCTCACTTCACTGCAGTTGAGTCACATATGCAAACACATTTGTAAACATGCACTGCCTATTGAATTGCACACTTGTTCCGTTCATACGCCACCCATACAAACAAATGATACACCATTTGAAAGGTCAAATGACCTGCAGGTGGCAGCACACTACCCCAAAGCACACTACCACAAAGCTGCTTACAGACATCACAAACAAATCCAAACATTTGCCTTGGGGTCTTTCCAGCTTGCTCAAGTGCTTGCCCAGCCTATTTCAGGCACATTGGAGGATTGCACACTTCACTGCAGGTGAGTCACATATGCAAACACATTTGTATTCATGCACTGATTTTTCGGTGATTACTTTGCCCCACACACAAATGATACCTTTACTGATTCACATTGGAAATGAGGTTATGATATGTAGATTGTTCAGATCCAGTCTTTTCTGGATGATATGAACCAAGTTATGACTTAATTTCGAGTGCCACTTATTGTAGGGGCAAAGTTGCCTGAGGTGTCGAATATCTGCGAAACCTTTACCGATTCACAAGTTGGTTTTTCAATGAAGGAGAATGAACCTCGGCCATCTTCAGTATTTTTGAACCCTCCAGCAAATTGATACATGAAATTCCATCTGTAATGCCGCGCCGTACCCCCGAATCCTGGAACAATAGCATGTGTCTTTAGTAAGTGATAAATGTGAAGCGAGAGCGGGCAGCGTTGGCCTCTCCTCAAAACAAACTAGTTATCCCCATGAATTGATTTCATCAAACATTACCTAAAATGTTGTGGATGGCAGGCTCACCGCGGGGGCCGCCTGTGATAACTAGTTTTCTTTCAGATAAGCTGTTAAGCAGGGGTCACTGTGCTGGAATAAGCGCGGAGAATACCGGTTCGCTGGCAAACATGAGCGGATCTTTGATCACTTTTGTGCGGCACATCAGTCTGGCATTGTGCTTTATACCAACACAACACTATAACAAGATGAGGCCTTTCAAGCTCGCGACGGCCCAGGAATGTTATTGAAATCAGTGCCGTTGCCGATAAGTTAATAGAAGAGGCAAGCACTGTTCATTTCATAATGCCGCATGGTCCGATTCCCAGCCGAAAGGAATGCGGGGAATCTGCTGCTGGGTGATGCTTCTTTAACTCTTCAAATCCCCGGATTGTAAATTTAAGGGATGGCCTAAAGGGGTACTACCGTCTCATGAAGTTATGGCATGGTGCGGGAACAGGTGGAGTCAGACCTCCGTCATCCTCACCGATCCTAAAAATTAAAGGGTCATCCTCAACACTTCTAATTTTCACCTAGCCTTGTGGATCGTTAGTTGTCCAATTGGCGGACCCCACTTATCCTAAGAACATGACTATGAAATTGCCCCCCTTTGGAATAGGGCAATCTATAGTAAAGTGCTATACAGCCCCGTGGAGAATGAATGGAGCCACGGGCAGATTCTGCAGCACAGATGCATTCCAATGAATGAGGTCGGTTGCAGGTCCCTGCACAGTGGTCGGGAGCAGCGACCCCCATCTTACACCGTACGGCCGGCGTCACACTGCCGAGTTTGATGCGAGTTAGTCGCACGACTTTCTCGCATCAACACCCGGCACGGCCGCTCGCTCTCGACCCGAGTGCGCGGCTGCATAGAAATACATGCAGCCGCACACTCGGGTCCGAGAGCGGGCGGCCGTGCCGGGTGTTGATGCGAGAAAGTCGTGCGACTAACTCGCATCAAACTCGGCAGTATGACGCCGGCCTACCCTGCACAGTGGTCGGGAGCAGCGACCCCCATCTTACACCGTAAAGACATCCTCACTTTATGAGATGGGAAACACCTTTTAGTGTCTGTTCACAACTGCAGAAAAAAAAAAAAACCTCAACATTTTACAGTGCCAGCAAAGTGAATGAGATTTCTAAAATCTCATGCACATGTTGCTTTTTTTTTTTTTGTATGTTTTCTAATCTCCAGCATGTCAATATCTTCATCGTTTTTGTAGCATTTTTCACCCATTTAAATAGATGGAGGGAAATAAATATATGTAAAAAAAACTTGTCAAAAAGCGTGCTTATTTTACACAACCTTTTTCCTGCCACCACTCTGGTTTTTGGTGCAGAAAAATACACTGCAAAAAATGCCAAGTGTGAACATAACCTCAATCTTCCTGGACCCTAGTAGTACACATTTTATAGCAAGTTCTTCAGGGGTAATATTGATTTGTATTATTTTTCCACACTCTAAAAGCACCCAAATGGGTTTATTGTCTTTGTGTGACATGGGCCCCAGTGTATGTGTGAGAGAGGGGCGATAGATTGTGGAGTCACATTAGTAGAACTGGTGCCAGGCCTTCTTTCACAGAAAGTAAACATTTAGTTTGCTGTCCTACTCCTGTATTGAAAGGGAATCTGTCAGCAGGTTTTTTTTGCTATGTAATCTGAGGACAGCATGAAGTAGGGGCTGAGACAGGAATGTATCACTTTTTAGGCTGTGTGCTGTTGTTTCAATACAATGAATGATTTATCACCAGGAGATTATCACTGCCTGGACTACAGCTCATGTGAGCCCTGGTCTGACCACGCCCCCTCCTGTGATAAGCAGCTCGCTGTCAATATACAATGTACATAGAGAGCCTGGTGTGGACGGGGGCAGCTTTTGAGCGCTGCTTTATTCTACATCTAAAAACTCTGGATTGTTTTGCACCCAGTAGACTAAGTGACACATCATTGGAATCAGGGTATCTTTTTCTACATGGTGCTGCTCTCAGATGAGGTAGCAAAAATCTGGTGACAAATTTGATTTTAAATTTCCTGGCAAATGTAATGTATCTTCCTGCTGCCTCCTCTTAGTAGCCAGCAATTGGGGTTATGCCTCTGCTACTGGAGGAGAAACTACCCAAAAATGGTTGACTCTTTGGGGACCCGTACTCCTACCCCCTATTGTGGCAGTCGATGGGTTCTCTGTGATCAGACCGCAACCATTTTAGAAGGTATCACTGATTTTGTGGAAAGATTTTGTGGAAAGGTATACATTTCTCTTACTGGAATACGCCTTTAATGGTACATGGCGATACTTTTTGTGGGTACTATAAGGCAATGTTATTTTGGCTTTTTAGCAGGTGCTGTATGGATTTTTCTTATTATTGGGCTTATGATGGTCATATTACAGGCTGTCTATGGTAGTATTATCGCAGGGGTCGACAAAGTTGTTCAGAATCTAGGAGCCAGCCAAAAAATTTAGGAGCCAGAATTTTTTTTTCATTTCATCATCATCGCCTCCCTATCATCATCATTGACTCCTCATCATCAATCATTAACTCCTCATCATCATCATTGCCTCCCCATCATCATCATGGTCTCCCCATCATCATCAATGCCTGCCCATCATAATCATCGCCTCCTCATCATATCATCGCCTCCCCATCATCATCAATGCCTGCCCATCATCATCAATGCCTGCCCATCATCATCAATGCCTGCCCATCATCATCATCGCCTCCCCATCATCATCAATGCCTCCCCATCATCATCAATGCCTCCCCATCATCATCAATGTCTCCCATCATCAATGCCTCCCCATCATCAATGCCTCCCCATTATCATCAATGTCTCCCCATCATCATCAATGCCTCCCCATCATCATCAATGTCTCCCCATCATCATCAATGCCTCCCCATCATCATCAATGCCTCCCCATTATCATCAATGCCTCCCCATTCATCAAGCTCCCTCTCACTGCCCCCCACACCATCACACATGCAGCACACAAGCACTCTCTCACATACACACACACACGCACACACACACATCACATCTCACCTGTCCAGCGTCCGCGCTCTTTGCCACAGCCGGCCGCTGAATGATGACGTCATTCAGCGGCGCTGCTGTGAGAGGTAGCGCCGGCGCCTCCTGGAGCCCGGAGCTGCGGCAGCGGAGGCACGGGAGAGGTAAGTATTGTGCCAGCTGCTGCCGGGGCCCTGAGCAGGCGGGGGTGGGTGGCGGCGCTGACACCGCTCTCCTCCGCTAACGGGCGCCGGGGTGCCCGACGGCGAGTGGGCCCCCCGCCTGCTCAGGGCCCCGACAAACCCGGGCGCCAGGCATGATTTTCTAGGCGCCACTGGCGACCTGGCGCCCGGGTTTGTCGAACCCTGTATTATCGTATATTATTGTAGTACTGTGTGGCTGTATTACTGGACTGTAACTGGCAGTATGATTGCACATTATAGCCATGTTATGAACTTGGTGGGTGCTGCCTTACCCTGCATGTTTGTCTATACAGTGAGATTTGTCGCAGTCCATCATTATCTAATGGGCGACTTACGCCACTCTGCAACACTTGCCGGAGGCATATGTTAAGTGAATCCGTCAGCATGTGTGTTATGTAATCTGAGAGCAGAAACCTTTATGCCAACAATGTGTCATTAACTGAGCTGTGTTGCTGTTTCAAGTAAAATCAGTGTTTTATCAGCAGGAGACTGTCACTACTGGACTAGCTGCCTCGTGCCTTCTAGTCAACTGCTCTGTGTAACCCCGCACCACTACTGATTGGCAGCTTTCTTCCTATGCACAGTGTGTGGGGAAAATAGCTGCTAATCAGTGGTGGGCGGGTTTTACAGGGCTCAGCGTTCAGAGCACTGCTGGATCTGCAGCAGATAAAACAGGTATTGTAGGAAAATGACAGCATGCAGAACGGCAAGTGACACATCACTGGAATCAGGGTCTCTGCCCCTACATCATGCTGCTCACAGATTACATAACAAAAAAAAACTGGTGACAGGAAGTTTATGTGTTAAAGGGAAACTAATGTGTATCTGTGTTTAAATAAAATTTGATCTGAACAGACCCTAACCAGAGTATCCTACTACTCCCGCCTTGAGGCAGTGCTTGCAGAAGGCTCGTTAGTGTGCCATCCTCTTGTGAAGATCTTACAGTGAGGATGTGCCATTTAATAAGAGATAAAATGTCCTATAATCCAGCGTCTTGCCCCCTCCACGTAACGGAACTCCTGCTCCTTTTTTATTCCTATTACTTGGTTTTATCTAATGGTCTGGATAAGATTGCTATTTGTTAAGCAGAGTCTTCATTTTCAGGCTTCATTACGGAAGTTCTGCTGGATGCGATGACGGAGGGATTGGTGTTAATCCCTCTCTATAGCCCTGATTGCCCGAAACTAATGAAGGAATCAAGATGACCCAGGAGGGAGCTCACGGGTGTTTTAGGGGCCACAAACTTAACGCCTTGCTGCTATTTCTACGTCTCGTATTTCTGTGGATACTGTATGATCGTCACTCCCCAGCCTGACATTAACAGAGAGCACACCACGGATAGAGACATAGTCCCGGGCTGTCACCGGGAGGGTGACGTGTCGGCGAGACGTCCATGTGATCTCTTCCTTACGGACAAGTAGGACATTTTGTGGTCTTGTGTAAGCTGCTGTGGTCTGGATTGTTGGGGACGTTTTGTATAGTTCACTATTATATCTCCTCCAGTATGGGATGCTTAGAAACGGGGGCCTGTTTTTTGGGAAGGCTAACTGGGCAGTAGCCCAGGGCACCTAACTTCTATACGCCCAAGGATGAGAAACTAAGAATTTAAACCAGAGAGACCATCGGTTTTGAAGTGTTTAATATGTTATTGTTTTATGTGGTGTAAATGCCGCTGTTCTTCTGAATCCGGCATTGTTTTTCTTTTGTTCCTGTGCCTTTTAGCCCTGAGTTACAGCCCCTTCTTCCCTGTATTGATGTCTGGTCTTCTCAGTCAAGGGGGCTTGCTCCTCATGACGATGCACATGGAGGAGTTGAATACATCAGTTTGGCTATCAAAGGCAAGAAGGCGCCTTATCTCAAGAATGGAGAGACTCCGAAACAAACAAACAAAAAGTTAATTTCGGATAACGACTCCATTTACACAAGTGCCAGGTTCTCTTTAAGGGACTACTCTTTGGATCCTGCATTAGGTAGAGCACTCTACGGTAGTATTTTATGGGCTATACGTGGCCGTATAATCTGGCCGCTATATGACCCTGTTACTTGTCTGTAAATGAAAGCATTTTTATGGGGGCTAAAGTTACGAGAAAAGTCATCTAAAAATGGAAAGCTGAGGTCCACACTGTTCTGTGCCAAGTGCTCCTTTTTCCAAAATAATAAACCTATTTAAAGGGAATGGTTGTGCATCACTTTAAGGAGTTGTCCACTACTCAAACAACCCCTTCTGCATACCTATGTTTCCCCCTAGTAAAATAGTAATGCTTATACTCCGCTCTGGTACTAGCACCGCTCGCGTGACAAAATGTGGCCTATCGGCGCTGGTTTCACTCTCCTCTCCTAGGGACACAATTTACATCTGGGGGAAGTAGTAGGTCTGCGGCTGTCACTTCCTCCGGATGTCTTCCTTTGTCTGAAGGCGCGGAGAGTGAAGCCAGCGCTGATTGGCCTCAGTGATCGTGTGACATAATGTCACACTATCCCCAGGAGAGCCAATGCCGACACTGCTGGAATGGCAGCGGAGGTGAGTGCAAGTGTTATTTTACTGGGAGAAACATATAGGGATTCAGAAGGGGTTGTCTGAGTAGTGGACAAACCTTTTAATGGGATTGCAAGGGGAAAACAAGTTATCACATATCCACAGGATAAGCTTATTGGTCATTGGCGGTCCGATCACTGTTACCTGCAGAGATTAGCAGAGCACAGAACCGTGGTCAGACCCCCACTGATCAATGTATTATCGCCTATCCTAGGGATCGGTGGAGCTTTGTTTTCACCCCTCAACCCCGTTATTGAGAATTAATGGTGTCCGGCGCCTAGAGGAGCGGCGATGTGATGTCTGGTGGTCTCCATTAACATTTCTTCACCCTTGGTAAATAAACTCCGCGTCCTCTTATACGGCTCAGTTTTGATATTGGACTTTGGTTCCCCAGTAAAGAACACTTTCCTGTTTCTTACTCATCTAAGAAGGTGAATCCCATAGAATAATACGCCTGTGTCTGGGATGTTCCCACACATTGAATTGGTCTTCTCATTCGTGCGGTGAATGTCCCCTGGCTTTTCTTTCTTCCTCAGAGGTCAAGCAGGACCATATTGGTTGACCTTCCTCTATATACATGGACTTCATTGACCTTGCTCTGTAAATACACTGGTCATGAAGGTTTCTCCGCAGCATAGGGCAATTAACACATGTCCACACAAGCGCGCCAGCTTGACGGTAATTGTGTTGTTAAACCCACTGCTCCCTCCCTGCATATGCAGGTTTTTTTTCTTGGTTAAGGCACTTTCCAGTTTTAGTGAAATACGTAGTGTATTATCAAAAAAAGTGCAATTTTCTTTATACTTAATATGTTACTTTTATATAGTTTTCAGGATATATAAGGAGAGATGATGCAAACAGGTACTAAAATTGACAAGCAAAGGTGGGAGGAAAGCCATCATCATACTAGTTATCATTAGAGACACGAGAAGCCGCTGAAAACGGCACTGACGTGGTTTAACTGCAACTTTTTTTATTGCTGATATTCACACTGTGTTTCCAGATAACCATTCAATATATGTCGACTGAGCACACTAATGTCGACTGGACCAGAAAACCAATTAATGTGAACATGGTTGTTCCAACTTTCTTATGATGGCAGATATTAGGGGGAGGAAGAATTGGGCAGTTGGACTTCAATATGCCCAATTCTTTGTTGTCGAAGGCAATAAGCCGCTGCCAGAGTTGTCTAGCGGCGGCTTTCTTCTCTGTCCCCATCCAGAACATATGCAGGCTTGTCCGCGCTTGTTATTGTATGGGGGGGAGCAGAGAAATGGCGGTAAAGTGGCATTTTTCCTACGGCTTTAAAATGTCAAGAACATTAGGATAGCAAATTTTCCCATGAAACATGGGGATGAGTAGATCATCCACTGTGCTGCCCCCCATCTTCTGCTTCAGATATGCGTCCATTTTGTGATTTGACCATGTTTTGTTTTATTCTCTAGGTAAAAAGAAACGTCTCCGATCTCACCAGCATCCCTGTTCGCCATCAGATGTGGGAAGGCTGGCCTCCATCTGCTCAAAGCGACAGCGTAAGTTGCCCTCTGCCTGTACTGTAGGTTTGCACTTGAGCGTAATTCCAAGAACCCAACCCTTCAGATTATAATTGCATTTCCTATGGCCTGTGGTTCTTAAACTTGCGATGAAAACTGTGATTTTTATCAAAACCACAGCAAGCAGCCCAGTAAGTTACGCATTGCTGGAATCCCTCGATCGTGCTGCTCTCAGATTAGATAGCAAAAATCTGCTGACTGATTCCCTTTAATGCCCATTTCGTCAAGTTATTAATCTGTGAACGACCCACTTGTTCCAGTTATCGGAGGGAGTCATCGGACAATCTGACTCTTCCTGCAACTTCTAGATGTAACTAAAATGACGAAAAAGTAACTTGTCATAATTAAGGCCCTGTGCACACGTTTGCGGATTTTGCTGCGGATCCACAGCGGATTTGGCGCTGCTGATCCACAGCAGATCCGGAAACCATGTACAGTACAAAGTAAATGAATGGAAAAAAAACCCGCTGTGCACATGCGGATTTGGTGCGGATTTAAATCCGCAGCATGTCAATTCTTTGTGCGGATTCCGCAGCGGTTTTACACCTATTCCATTATAGGTGTAAAACCGCAGGGCAAATCCGCAAAAAAAACCACAGTAAATCCGCGCTAAATACGCAGGTCATTTTACCTGCGGATTTAAGGAAATCCGCGCGGAAAAATCCGCAAGTGAATCCGCAGCGTGTGCACGAGGCCTAAAGCAGCGGATTTGCCGCTGTGGATCCGCTGCAGATCTGCGAGTGATTTACAGTACAATGTAAATCTATGGAAAAAAAAATCCGCTATGCACATGCTGCGGAAAAATCAGTGTGGAAACGTAGCGTTTTTTTTTTCCACAGCACGTCAATTCTTTGTGCGGATTCCGCAGCGTTTTTACACCTGTTCCATTGTAGGAATCCGCAGGTGTAAAAACGCATGCCAAATCAGCAGGAAAAACGCGCAGATTTTGACATGCGGATTCTGCCAAAAATAGCAGATTCCGTTCGGAAAATTTCGCACACGAATCCGCAATGTGTGCACACAGCCTAAGAACAAAAAAACTAGATTATATTAGACTTCAGATCTGAAAAATACAGACAGACTGTAAAGATCAGATTATTCATTTTAAGGGGCAAGTTGCATGATGAATCTTGGACCCGTGCCCTTCTCCTGCCAGAGCAGTATTTTCTTAGCTCGTTCTCGGGGGTCTTCCGCGTGCTTGCATCCATAAACTGCCCCAGCACCACATACTTTGCAGATCTTGTTTGAATAAGACACAAGCCTTGTTTTTCACCAGCGCATTCTCTGCCGGACACATAGAAGACGGTGCTATATCGTTTCCGCACGGGAGCCTCTCTAAAGCCTCGGCTGCCGTGTATGTAGATGTAAGACGTGGCTTGGCCCCGGGGGACATTGTTACTGTGCAAATTACTAACATTTCTTATATCAAATGCGCTGTGGAAATAATAAGTTAATATATCCAGTGGAGAGCAGTTCCTGGCTCCCTACATGAGCCGCCGGCTGGTGACTACGAGCTGCCGATGATGCTGGTGACGTGTGAACCTGGCCGTGATGTGACAGAGAACGGAGCAGAAACGCATAGAATCAGATGTTTTAAACACCCTGCAATATCTGTATCTGCTTGTAAACTTTGATGTTTTTTTAAATATTGCTTTATTATTTTGGTGGTTTTTTTTTTCCAATGTCTTTGTGGCCCAACAAAACGTTACGCCGTATGTTCACTGTAAGTCAGTGTAACTCCACGGTATTTTATCGACGGCCAGTGCGGGTACTAAATTGCTAGGGACGTCTTTAGGTGTGAATTCATTAGCGCTTCTGCAATCTAGGTCCGGTTCCCCCTGAGATATTTTTTTCACCCTTGGGGCATGTGCTATGTAACAAACACCTGTAAATAGAATATATTCAGTACTGTGGAAACTATGCTGCAAAGTAAGGCTATGTTCACACATTGCAGTTTTTTTTCTGCATTTTTTTTTCTTCAAACTTTCAGCTGTGTTTTACAGTACAAGCAAAGTCTATGAGATTTCAGAAATCTCATGCGCACAGCTTAGGTTTTTTTTTTTTGTCCTCAGTATTTTATGCAATACCTTGGTTTTTGCAAAATGCAGCATATCACTTTGTGTTTTTTTTTTTAATCATTTTTCCCCCATGGAAAGCAATTGGCGCAAAAGACGCTGAAAAAAAAGAAGATATCAGTTGTGCTTCCTTGTTAGTGCTAAAACCTGATGAAGTAGAATTTTTTTTTTTTTTAATGCACTAAACTTCATCAACATGCACAAGAAACAAATGTCCCATGAAAAAAAACACAACAAAAACTAAGCAAAACCTGATATTTTTTTTTTTTGTTGAATATGTATTTATTAACACACATGTATAACACATATCAAGGGTATGAACAGTAACAAAACATGTCACATAATATAAGCCAAGCGTCATCATATCAGGTCATGTCCAATAAAACAGAGCACAATATATATGAATGAAACAGCGTGATCGAGGATCACTACTAGTATTGCGTGAGATTTGGCACACAAATTGGGTTCCTGGACTAACGAACCCCAATAACATTCTACAAGAACAAGAACTAAGAACAAAATAAAACAAGAAGACACAGAAAATATAAGGGGAAATAAAGAAAAATAAGGAATTAAATGAACCTAAATGAAAAATAAATAACTGGACAAAGAAAAAAGGAAGAAGGTTAAAGGTAAGGGGAAGGAAGAAGGGGAGGGGGGGCGCCCTCGGTCTCCGCCCACAGCATACCACGTGGCAGAGAATCTTACATACAAAAATAGCACTCCAATGAGTCACTTACACTATGTAGGCGAAGGGGTACGAAAGGCAATCCACGGGGACCAGATGGTCTGGAATTTATCCCGGGTATGGTTGATCCATGCCGACAGGTCCTCCATGTCCCTGATATGGTCCACAGCAACAGTCCACTCCTCCAGAGAAGGCGCCACAGTAGACAGCCAATGCTTAGGCACTAGAAGTTTGGCAGCCGTCAACATAAAGGTCGCCAGTTTGTGCTTAATGGGGTTATAACCCGTCACCGGCACCCAAAAAAGGACTGAGTCCCTGGGTAAATCACAAGGCAGAAGGCAGATATCTTTGATTTTTTGTCGTATCGCATTCCAGAAGGGCACAATGACGGGACAATCCCACCAGATGTGAGCATAAGTTCCTGAACCCGCCCCACATCTCCAGCAGATCTCAGAGGTCTGCAAGACATGGCGAAATAGGAAGGACGGGGTTCGGTACCACCTGGCAATCAGTTTATAAGAATTCTCTTTAATGCGAACGCACCTAGAAAATCCCAGTGCGTGTCTTTTAATACACCTGGCGACTCGTAGGGACAATGGGTGCCCCAGTTCCCGTTCCCAGGCAGCAAGGTAAGTAGGCTCAGTATCAGAGCGAAGAGACATAAGCCATTTGTAAATGGTGGAGATCACGCCTTTGACAGGACTCTGTGCCAGCAACAGCCGCTCCAAGTTGGAGGCAGCCCGCAAGGGACGATGTTGCTCCATAAAGGTCTGACAGACATGATGTACATGTGCTAGCGATAAAAAGTTGGCGTGTGTAGGTCCGAGGATAGATGACAGGCCCTCCGCCGAAGGGACATTGCCTCCAGCAAAAAAGGAATTGAGGGGCGTTACCAGTTTGCTCCACAAACCCTGAAAAGTCCAAAAACCCTCATCCAAGCAGGTCAACAAAGGGAGTAAGCGTACAGGCATGAGCGGAGAGGGGAACTTACTCATAGTGTCATGATGTAGACAGTTCAGGCATGTGTGGAGCAAACCCTTCAGGAGAGGGGAGAAGCCGCGTGTACGAGGGATCTGAGTATGCACACCCCATAACTCAAGTGCCTCCCGAGGCGAAAGAAGAGCCGTTTCTAGGGAGGACAAGAAAGACCTTTTGTTCCAGCTGTTTATCTCCACCCAACGACGAAGATGGCAAGCGAAGTAATAGTTCTTCAGGTCGGGCATACCCACTCCACCTGCATCTGTGGGCAGAGTCAAAGTCGAGAAAGCGATACGAGCCGGACGTTGGTTCCATAGGAACCGTGAGAACAGAACGTGTAAGGCACGAAAAAAGGAATTGGGAAGGAATATAGGAGCTGCCTGGAATAAGTAGAGGAATTTTGGGACTATATATGTGGACAGATAATTTTTTCGGCCCAACCAAGACATGAACGGTATTCGTAGACGCTGGAGCTGTGTCCTAACCGAGGAGAGTAGGCGTAGGTGGTTCAGAGCGTAGAGGCGATAAATATCCCTCGGAATAAGAATGCCTAAATATTTTACATGGTCTGTCTTCCAGGTGAACGGTGACATTCGTTGGAGGCGGGTTAGAGTGTCCCTGGGGAAGCCGATAGCAAACGCGACTGATTTATTATAATTGATTTTGAAGCTTGAAAGAGTACCAAAATGGTGAAAAAGATCCAGCACAGCGGGTATAGCAGTCTCCGGGTTAGTGATACTAAGCATGATGTCATCAGCGTATGCGGACACGAGGGCCTCACCTTTAGGCGTGGACGCGCCTCGGATGTCTGGGTGTGTACGAAAAGCCTGTAACAAAGGTTCCAGGCACAGAGCGAACAGACTGGGGGACAAGGGGCAGCCCTGGCGGGTTCCATTGGATATAGAGATGGAGCCGAAAAAGAATTGTTCACCTTGACCCTGGCAGTGGGCGAGGTGTAAAGTGTAAAAATGGAGTCTATAAAGCGATCGGGAAAATTAAATAGGCGTAGGACCGACTTCATGTAAGACCAATCTATGCGGTCAAACGCCTTTTCGGCATCAGTACTTAACAACAACAAATGCATTTTTCGGGAAACTGCTCGATGGATTAGGTGTAAGATCTTTGTGGAGTTTTCCCTCCCCTCCCTACCCAGTACAAACCCAGTCTGATCGCTCTGCACCAGGAGGGGGACCAAGCGAGACACCCGGTTCGCCAGGACCTTCGCCCAGAGCTTCAAATCACAGTTAAGTAGAGATATTGGCCGATAACTACTACACTGTGCTGGATCTTTGTCTTCCTTATGGATTAAAGCTATATCCGCAGAAAGGGATTGGGGAGGAAAGGAGGAGCCAGTCATCAAGGCGTTAAAAAGTCGGGTGAGGTGTGGGAGAAGGGTAGCTTTAAACTTTTTGTAGTAAAGTATTGTCAGACCATCTGGGCCAGGAGATTTTCCCGATGGAGTAGACTTCAGAGCTTCCTCCACTTCCTCCACCGCAATTGGAGATAACAATTCCGCGTGATGGGAAGGTTTCAATTTAGGGAGGTTCAGGGAGGAGACAAAGTCCACAATAGCAGGATGGGGGTCTGCAGTGGGGGCAGATTCATACATGGGGTTATGTAAGTTATACAAGGCGGTGTAATATTGATGAAAATCTTGCGCGATTTGCGCCGTCTCGGTGTGTGCGGCACCCGAGGGGCATCTCGTCTCCGCGATGAATGTACGCGGAGACGTTTCTTTGACGTAGGCGGACTTAAGTTTCCCACCTCTGTCACCTGAAGCATAAAGATGGTGTTTCGCGTGTAAGAAATTTTTCGCAATTTTTAGGTTTAGGAGGGATTTAAGGGCCATACGCAAGGACAGGAGATCGGAGAGGTGTTGTTGGCACAGAGATCGCTTGTGGAGCGTCTCCAATTTGCAAATTTGAAGGAGCAAGGCATCGGTTTGTTTCTCCCTAGATTTTTTAAGTCTAGAGGCCAGTGAGATGAATTCACCCCTGACAAAAGATTTGTGAGTTTCCCAGACGATGGGGATTGGCATGCCTAAAGTGTAATTTCTATGGAAGAAATCCTGAAGGGGTATTTCAATGGCATTTATATTATCTTGAACGTCCAACAGTGTCTCATTGAGTCGCCAGGTGTATCCGAGACCACCCACCCCAGGTAAGGCCAGTGTTAAGGATACAGGCGCATGGTCCGATACTGTCATGGATCCAATATCCGCCGTAGAATAACACCCCAGGTGGCGTCGGGATAGAAAGAGGTAATCAAGTCTTTGGTATGAGCGATGCGGCGTTGAATAAAACGTATAATCCTTAGTGTCAGGATGGAGACTCTCCAGGCGTCCACCAAGGACAGCTCCGCCAATAGCAGTTTAAGTCTTCTGAGATTCCGAAAAGAGATGGCGGAGCGGCCCGTGGAGGAGTCCACGAGAGGCTCCATAGTGAGGTTAAAGTCTCCACCCAGTACCACTAGCCCCGACATAAATTGCTGTAAAAGACGTAGAGTAGATAGTAACCAGTCGACTGTGCGAACATTGGGCGCATAAATATTAGCAAAAGTCACTAAAGTGTTTCCCAGTTTACCCTTCAAGAAAAGATATCGACCATCTGTATCTGCCAACTGCGCTTGCAACTGAAAATGAAGATTGCGGCAAAAAGCTATACTTACCCCTCTCGACGCGTGGGAGTCGCTGCAACTGTGGAACCATACTGGGAATGAAGAGCGAGACAGCTGTGGAACATGATCGTGGCGGAAATGTGTTTCCTGCATAAAAATAACAGAGACACCATCTTTTTTAAGGAGTCACAAAACCTGAGCACGTTTCGCAGGCGCATTCATACCCTTAGCATTATAGGATTGTATAACAATATCACGTGGAGTCATCATGGAGGTGCACTGGGAGGATAGAGAAGCGATAAAGCGGTGTACTGTAGCAAGGACAGAGAGCGACCCCAAGGAAAGAGGAGTGTGACAAGGAGGACACAAGAGGGAAAGAACACAAAAAAATCAAAACAGAGACAAAAAATAAAGCACCATAGGTAGCGGTGCTTGTAAACATTTGGAGAAATGTGAACTAGGCGGATCCACAAGGGGAGCCGGGAGACATTGCACCCCTCCTGAAGGAGGAGGGGGCAGTGGAGGCGATGCAAGGGTCGCATAAGAGCCCACCTGCAATAACCTCTAGCCAGCCTGTGGAACCCAAGAAAACCTGGGTCATAGTGAAATGTATTTGCCCAAAAATGGGAATGAGAGTGGGGAGAGAAAGGTAAGGAAGAAAAAGAAGGGAAGGGACCAAGAGAAGAACAGCAGGAGATGATGCCTTCCCAGGTGCAAGCAGAAGGGGCAGCGTATAGGAGAGAAAAAGGGGGGAGGGGGAGAGTGAAGGGGGAGAAGGGAGAGGATAGCAGACCAGACCCACATATAGCTACAGGTGGGGCGACTACCCGGACCAAGAAGGTGAAGAATAGGGTAATGGAGGAGAGAGGCCGGGGGTCAGGAGGGTAGGGAAGGAGGATGGGGGAGAAAAAGATTGTGACTGTAAGGCGGACTGTGTCCTGTGTATCAGGATCCTATGATATAGTAGAGAAGGGCAAGGGTGCCCTAGTGTGGAAGGTGAGGGGGAGATTATGAGAAGTAGGGTCAGGTCCCCCAAGGATGAGTGGAAGAGGGAACGGAGAGAAAAGGGAGAGGAAGGGAAAGGTAGCCGGAAAGAGGGAACAGTGAGAGGGGAGAGTGGGGAGGGAAAAGATAAAGGAATGCAGAGAATGGCAAGATAAAGGGAGGAGAAGAAAGTGCTGTGTAGTGTAACAATGAACTGCAGATGGCAGCAGTGAGCAATGTACCAGAAAATAACAGCATAATGAAACGTTGAAAAATTGCAGGTAATTTTAAAACAGACCACAGGGGAACAAAAGCCATCTCTGTTGTCCAAAATCAGCAATGACAACAGGTAGATCCTGAAAATCAGAGAGGGCAGTGCAGTGCAATAGGTCATGTGAACAGCACACTACAGCAATCTACAAAGCACATAGGAAACCTAGATATCACATTGAGTTTCAAAGGTGAAAGAAGAGAAGATGGAGGAGGGGGAGGGGAAGAGGGACAAGGGTGAAGAGAGCACAGGAAAGCAGTCAGCACTAGCAACAATACGAGCCTGAGTGAACAGAATCATAAGTTGGATATAACCACAGTGAGTCAACAATTCAACAGGGAGGCTGCAAAGTGGAAAATGTAAACCTCAGGTTTCAGGTAGAAGGAGGGCAGGAGACCTCCAGAACAAAGGCATTACACCGGGTCTACCATGTCCTGGCAAGAACAAGAGCAGCAAGCCAGTCTGGTAACAGCTCAGTCTCCAGCCGGGTCATCGCGGGCAGATAGAGAGCGACGATGCGACTTGTTCTTGGAGCGGGTGACTTGCCAATCGTCCGGGCGCGGCTGGATCGGTGGTATGGACGACTCCGGAACAGGCAGCCAGGACGGCACAGGCAGTGAAGGGATGGATAAGGCCTTCCACAAAGTAGGTAAGTCCTCTGGATGACGTATAGTAACTTTCTTGTCGTGGCGTGTAACAAAGAGCCCAAAGGGGAACAACCATCTGTACTGGGTGTCATGTTCCTTCAGGTGGGTCAGAAGAGGCTTTAACAAGCGGCGCTTCTGGAGGGTAGAACTGGCCAGGTCTTGGTAGAAGGCCACTGGGGACCCGTCTAGCATCGGGGACCCCTGCTCCCTCGCAGCAGTGAGAAGCGCAGCAGTATGGTTGTAGTCCAGTATACCACAAATAACATCCCTGGGGGGATCAGTGTCCCTGGGGCGAGCTCTGAGGGCCCCTGTGGATGCGCTCCACAACCACAGCTTCAGCAGGTTCTTCCCCCAGCAATGCAGAGAATAAAGTGCGTGCCACAGAGCGCAGGGCCTCGGGGGCATAGGACTCAGGGATACCTTTCATTCGCACATTGCGGCGGCGATTCCTGTTCTCAAGGTCCTCGGCAGCACCGAGGGCCGCATTAAGATGCTTGGAGTGGTCCTGGAGCGTGGGTACAGATGCCATCGCCGAATTCCACATAAGAAGTGTGGGCCTGCTCCAGCTCCTCCACACGGCGTCCCACATGCGACACCTCCGCCTTAATGCTGGCTAGCTCCTGTAGCACTGGAGCAATGGTCCGGCGGATGAAAGAGCGGGTGACCTGGTTGGAACGCTCCGGCCTGTGGGGTGATTGCCCTGAGCAAGCATCAGTGTCTATATCCGAGTCCTCTGCGTCAGACAGAGAGAGGGTTCCCGGTGCCATCTTAGGTGAAAGCACTGGTGCAGAAGCTGGCTTTCTCCGGAGATAATGATCCAAATCCCCCGTCTTTCTTGGGGTTTTGGGGTGCCAGTGGAGTCTTTAGCCTTTTCTCTTCCTGATTTCCCCATTTTGGGCAGAAATACGCTGTGACAATGCTAAAGCTGACTGGGTTGAAGGAGGAGCTCACAGACTCAGCTCCTTCCTCATGTGCAGCTAGGCTCCGCCTCCAAAACCTGATATTTTAAAGCAAGTTTCTTACTGCCAAGAGAGCAGGTTTTGCCTGCGGAAAAAAAAACACATAAAAAAAGGCACCGTGTGAACATAGACTGAGAATGCTTCCAGAAATCTAGATGTTAATAGTTTATTTTTTTTATGAACAAATCTAAAATTGAGTGAGGAAACAAGAAATCTGAATCACACTAATATTTGGTGTAAGCACCCTTTGCATTTTAAACTGCATCAATTCTTCTAGGTGGAGTTGCACAAAGCAGGAATTTTGTAGGATTAAAGAAAGGTGTATGAGTAACTGAGTATACCAGACGCTGTCATTAACTGAAACAGAAATGTGTAGGAGGTGTAAGACTGGGTGAGGAACAGTTAAACTCTGTTACAAAGGTGAGGTTGCGGAAGACCATCACAGGTTATTTACAATTTCAAGACTGATCACAGCAGCAAGACACAAGGTAGTTATACTGCATCAAGCAAGGTCTCTCCTAAGAAAATATTTAAAAGCAAACTGGGGATTCAAGATGTGCTACTCAAGCTCTTTTGAAGAAACACCAAGAAAGGGCAATGTTGAGAACAGTAGACGTAGTGGTCGGCAAAGGAAACTTAGTGCAGCAGAGGAATGACCTGTCAACGCTTTCCTTTGGAAGATGTCCAGCAGTGCCATCAGTTCAGAACTTATTGAGAATATGGTTAGCACTCAACAAAAAAGGTGAATTGGTACGGTGCTAGTGAAAAGGGATTGTGGGTCCCAAAAATCTGAAGTCAATATAGAGTCACTGCACACGTAAGATGATGAGATTTGCTTTGAGTGAATTTTTATTGGTATTTATGCAAGAAGAGGCGACAGCTTTGACGTTTCGGCCACACATTGGCCTTTATCACAAAGTCGCCTTCAGGGTGAAATGGCAGCATTCATGCGATATATAGTAGTATATCAAACCGTGGCATGTCCCTGTGGGCTAATGGTCCAGGCACCAGGGCTGATGGCAGGAGATTGGTATCATGCTTATTGCTGTAGGAAATATTGGTGGTCCAGTGGACTTTAGCAGACACCACTGTGTCCTGCTAAAAAGGGGGAGATATTGGTGGTCCAGTGGACACTGCAGACACCGCCGTGTCCTTGCAGAGAGTTCAGGACTCGTCAGTTGAGAGGTGGCGAGCATTGCTCTTCATTTTTTGGAGAGTTCCCAAAATGACCAAGCACGACCATCTCTCCATTTCTGGACAAGACACGACGCGTTGCAGTTCTCTAGGTAGATTCGGGGCTCAGCCCACATTTATCAGAAATTCACTAAATATTCACCGCTGGAGAAATAGTCGCTCTTAGTTTTAAACTTATTTATCATTTTCAGTTTTTTGTCCCATCGTAGCTACAGTGTATGTACAGTACCTATCATGCTGTAGAGCGCCATCTCCTCTTCTGTCGTACGTTCACACAGTACCGCTCCTTGGATCTGACGGTATGTAATAAACCATAAATAATTCATATATTGTTATAAATCATTTAAAAAAAAAAAAAATAACTGTGACTTCATTTCCCGGCGGACCTGACGGCCTCCCCTCCCATCTCCAGCGAAATCTGCTGCTCTGCACGACTTGTCAGTAGCACGTCTTGTGGGGAAGTGGGCGGGAGGGGTGGGCTACATCCAAAGAATATTTTCAAGCTGTGACAGTAAAGCTGAGATTCACACAGAGGACAAACCCCCAGAAATCTCATTTTGCACATTAACAAGGGCACTTTTTGGTTTATTTAGTGAAGGAATAATTTTAACACTGTGAATTGATATGCCGAGTCTAATTAAAGGAGATGTTTGTTTTAATCCCCGCAGATTTATCACTTTTTGTAACCAACTAGGTCTCGGCACAGGGACTGGGCTCCACTTCTCCAATTATTATTTTTCAAAATGTGCCGACCGATGTTATTGTAGCTAATTATCCGGATTGGCAAATCGTGTCGTAGACTTTCCCAATGTATTTCTTTCAAGCACAGACCCGTCATCCGGACTCGGACCGTTGTCAGGCTTTATTCCATACCATCCGTTTTTATTTTAGGAAAAATTAGCAAATTTTGGGGGTTCCAGTAGATTAGAACTGCGGCAGAAGTTGATGTTTTTGGATTTGACTATGTTTTTCTAAACCCGTACAACTCCCTTTTAAGTCATTAATAGGATAACATAAGGGCACATTCAGGCGGCCGTATAAATCGGACCGTGACCGTGCACGGACTGGCCGGCGGCTCTCCTCACCCGAGCGTGATAGTTTTATGTGTTTCTATTCAGCTGTCACGCTCGGGTCAGGAGAGCCGCTGGCCAGTCCATGCACTGCGTTCCGGTCACGGTCCGATTTATTAGGCCCCTCTGACTGCGCCCTTAGGATCTGTCATTAAAGGGGTTGCCCAGTTTTAAAAAAAAAATATTGGCACATTGCATTACTGATTAATTTGGGCTCATTTAAAGATTTATTCCCCAAATTACAAGTTGTTTCCTTTCCATAAGAGTTCATGCAGACCGCCTTATGCGATCCGACAAAACATTGAATCACCCCCGGACCAATGTTATTCTATGGGGCCGTGCACATATCCGAGGTTGATCCGATATTCGGATGGCACTCGGCCATGCAAGTCAATGAGTGCGTGGAAATCATCAAACTGCACTCGGATGACATCTGAGTGCAGTCCTATTTCCCATGACTGACACAATGGAGAAGATGGAGATATTTTTTCTCGCTACTCATTTGAAAGAATTGGATCCCACTATAATCACACTCTGATTTGCATAAATCGCCCGCTTCTCTCTGATGAGAGTATAAATGCTCTTTTGACCCTAGCCTAACATTGGGAATAATTGCTGATCACTGGGGTATGACTGCTGCCGCTACACATGGTCCCAAGATGGGGAGTCTGCAAGAATTGGGCTCTGAAGACCTGCGTTGAATGATACGTATGCAAGGCTTCCCCTCCACTTCTTTTTGGGATAGCCAGAGAAAGTCGAAACACTGTGCTTCTCTATTTCCAGCAATCCTATTGACAACTAATGGGGCTTAGGCCAAGTGTCCAGACCTCTGCTTCATTTACAGCTGCGTTGCAAAGCCCCGATCTCGTGATCGCTGATGGTCCTAGTGGTTGGACTCCCAGAATCTAAAAGTTATCTGTAATCGTGATTTTGGGAACAGTCCTTTTAGCACGACTTCTTTTTTTTTTCTGTAGCTGGAAAACCCTATTACTTTTTGGGCATCTAATTCATGGGACCCCATTCAAATTGATTGGATGTCTATACGGACAGTGTTGGAGTTTTTGCACCCTGCAGGATGGCACGGTGGGCTCCTCCTATGACCTGCCATACAAGGATACGGTGTATGGCCGTGCCGGCAATGTGGGGGGCCCTTGTAGGGGTGGGGTTGCCGGTTTATGAAGTCATTGTTGACGGCACCCTCTCCATCGCTGCCCGTAGCCACTTGTCAGTCAGTAGCCAAGTCTCGGCTGTTGACACAAGCGTGGGAAGTGCAGACCTCTCCTCGTCCTGTCGCTTTTGTTGACCGTTGTGATCAGCGCAGAATGAGCAGCCTCCGACTTTATTACTTTTCAAAGTACAAAATCCTGAAAGCTGCAAACCCGGGCGTCCAAAAGAGATAAAATTACCGAGGGGCTGTGAGTGGCAGGCGTACATCAAACCTCGCGGGGGTTTGACAGGCAATGGATAACGTTATTAGACGCTTCTCGCCATAATTGCTGACATTTATCCAGTGTTTCACAGTATTTGCTAATGTATTAATGCAGTCAATCTCTGCCAGGCTTCACATGCCGCCTTAGCCCCGGCTTCTGCGGGATCCGCCAATGCGCGGATACGGGCTGCGTTTCATCGGCTGGTTGCCGTAGTGACAGAGCCCGAAGATAAGCCGAGACAGAGCCCTTTTGTGATTGCTTTTCAGGTGACATTCAGCGGCGGCTTGTGTAGAGTGTCCTTTTATAGTTCCAGTAATGCAGAAAATGGTAACCACTTCTGACTTAACTATTTCTATTCTAGAGGATAAGGATCAGCGTCACATCGGCCGAGTTGCTATTTTTTTTTTTATCCGTTTTTTTGTTCCACAGTGACAGTCCCTGTAAAAAGTTATAAACTTATATTACTATAGGTGCTAGTGACATGAAATTCTCACCAGATGTCGGCAACAACCCTTCCAATCCACACAGGCAAACTATATAAATTAGGTTGTGTGACAATGAGAAAGGACACGAGAAAAAGTATTGAACACATGAACAAAGAGAGGTGCAAAAAGCCTTGGAAAATCCAGACACCAGCTGAAATCTGTCAGTAACAAGAAAGCAATCCTGCCACTTGGTGAAAAAATATCACCCTAGTTCAACTGCTGGCATGTAAAAAGGTGTCTCATTACCAAGGTGCAACACAAGAAACCTCTGATGATGAGTAAAACCAGTGAGCTGTCTCAAGACCTTCACAACCTTATTGTTGCAAAACATACTGATGACATTGGTTACAGAGGAATTTCTAAACTACCAAAGGTTCCAGTGAGCACTATTGGGCCATAATCCGGAAGTAAAAAGAACATAATTTCACCATAAACCTTCCACGACCATGTGTTCCCCACAAGATTTCAGACAGAGTGAAAATAATTGTCAGAAGAGTTGCTCAAGAGCTAAGGTCCACCTGTGGAGAGCTACAGAAAGACCTGGGAACAGCAGGTGCAAATGTTTCAAAGTGTTTCAAAGAAAACTGAGAAATGAACTCTCACTCCATGGCCTGTATGCACGCTCACCACGCAAGATTCCATTGTTGAACAAAAAGCATGTTTGAGGGCTTTTAAAGTTTGCTCAACAACCTTTAGATAAGCTTGTGAAATACTGGGGGAATATAGTCTGGTCAGATGAGACCAAAATTGAACTCTTTGGATGCCATAATACACACATTGTGTGGAGGCCAAAAGGCACTGCATATCACCCCAAAAACACCATACCAACAGTGAAGTTTGGAGGTGGGAACATCATGGTGTGGGGCTGTTTTTCATCATACAGTATTGACAAACTTCATGTAATTAAAGGAAGGATGAATGGACAAATGTACCGAGACATTATTGATAAAAATCTATCAGGATCATGAAGATGGAGAGTGGACATTTTAACAAGACAATGATCCCAAACACACAGCAGAGGAAACTGTCAATTGTTTTCAGAGAGAGAAAATAAAACTGCTAGAATGGCCGCGCCAATCACCGGACCTGAATCCAATAGAAAATGTATGGAAGGAACTAAAGCTCAGAGTTCATAGAAGGAGCTCACGGAACCTTCAGGATGTGAAGAGTGTGTGTGTGGAAGAATAGATAAAAATCACACCTGAGCTATGCCTGCGACTAGTTTCTCCATACAGGAAATATCTTGAAGTTGTCACCCTCAAAAGTATGAAGTATTAAATAAATTTTCAGTAAGCGTGTTCAATACTTTTTCACTGTCATTTCTCATTATTACACCTAACCTAATGTATGGATATCTAGGATTTGATTTCTTTCCGTTTGTGGATTGGATGGGTTGTTGCCGACATCTGGTGAAAATTTCATGTCAATAGCAACTATAGAAATATATTTACTTAGAAAATTGGTGACGTGTTAAATGCTTATTTCATCCTCTGAATATTTATCTTGTGATGAACTTTTTTCAATGGTGTTTTTGCTAACGTTTCATAAACACATACAGCTCATAGCGCGGTAGCAGCATATACTGGGCAAACATATGCCAAAAAAACTCTCGTGCCATATATCCAGTATGTTATAGGCTAAAGGTGGCCATATAATACGCATTCCCTTCATTGTGACTATTGCTTCATTATCTTAGATGCAGTCTGTGGTTCACCTCCCATCTAACTCACTGACTGGTTCTCAGTTAACTTATTCCGCAGCCAGAAATCGACTTTGCAACACAAAGCCTATAAAAGGCAAACATTGCAGAATGAAGGAAAGCAAATTTTTGTAGATCCAAATATGTGTATTTACATTAAAAAAGTAAAATTGTTCCCAATGGTAGGACAGAATTACAGCAGTGTCCTAGCTTAGATTTTCAGTGTTTCCACAATGAGTTTTTTAAGTTGTATTTAAAAAAAAAAAACATAACCTTTATTAGTAAGTGCAGAAAATCTGCAACATCAGAAACTCACCGAAATCTCATCACGGGATCGTAGCCCTAGGGAATGTGCATGATGTTTTTTTTCCTGAGTTTTTTTTTTGTTTTTCTAAAGCGGAGTGTAAAATTAAACTTTTTGAAGAGTTTGAGTTGTTGAGGAAGGTTTGCAAAGTTTCTGTTCATTTTCCGCTCGAAAAACTCCTTAAAAAATTACTCAAAATGAACATGTTCTTACAGTGCTTTTTTTGCATTAAAAATAGAAATGCTGCTTTCATTACGTTTTTAATGAGTTTTGGTACAGTATTTATGGGGTTTTTTTATTTTTACTCATTCAAAAAGAAAGAAGTGACACACTGTGGTCGTATAAACAGGAAAAAAATCTCACTGCAGCTCAAAAACTGCAAGAAAAAAAAAACATTGTGTGATGGAAATTTTAGAAATCTCAATTTTCTGCTACTGTAAAACATCAAAATGTTATGCTTGATAAGTCTTTCAGGATGGATTTGAGACTGAAGGGACCTGAAATCTACGGTCTTGGTAGGTAATCAAGCTCCTGCTTACCCTCCCCTATGCTTGACACTGCAGCTCTGCTTGTTCAGAGGAGTAACATACGATCTGGTAGTCCGTTTTCAGTTATGGACTAATGGGAAAATTACTAAATTGGGTTCAAAGGTCTTCCGGAATCTGCGGTGAAAATCTGCAGAAACCGCTGAGGATTCCACATGGTCTCCGTTATAAATACACGGGAAACTGATTCCCATCTTTTTGTATTTTTTAACTTTTTTTTTTTTTTTTTTTTTAGAGTGTGAAACTGCTGTTTTGGCTCGACAGAAGAATATTACTCATAGTCAGGAGATATGATTTACAGGAAGCTTCATTAAATGTGAGGAGGGGAACAAACTGTGCCAAAAATGCTTCTCGTAGGTGACGGCAGGTGCTCGGCATTTTCGCTAAGCTCCGGCTTTCTGTTGTTAATTGTTTCTGTCAGGACTTCCTAAATCCTAATAGCATCGAGTGGAGGAGCACAAAGCCGAACCTCTCCGAATGGATTTACTTTAACAAGCGAGCATGTCTCCAGCAGCAGGTTGTGTCTTCTGCCGCGAAAGACACCTTCAGAGCGCCACATTTTTTTCTCTTATTAAATAACACGGTCAATTACCTCTTGACCTCATCTTCCCCTTTTAGAAAGTGTTTTATACTTTGAGAGATATAACCAATATATTCGCATAAAAAAAAAATTGTGTTTTTTTTCTGCTCTTGAAAAAGTTTTTTTTTTTGCGGGGCAAATTTTGTGACTTTTTTTTTTCCCTCACCAAATACTGTAATCCTGACAAGCAGAGATCACCTCTCCCTGCCGCCGCTGATACTCACCTACCCTGGGTCCTCCGCTCCCCGGCACTTCCTCTCCCCAGTAGCTCCTGTCATCGCACGCACTGAGCAAGGTGAACGGTGACCGGGGGAAAAATGAAGCCAACAGAAAACACTATGGGCTACAACAAAATGGCCGCTTTCCCCTCCCACAGCTGAGATCGGGACAGCCCTGGGGGCCTGCTAGAGGCAGGAGGAGCTTTTGTGTGTAATTCACACGCCAAAAATTACTTTTTGGAGACTTCAAGTAAAAAAAAAAAAAAAAGAACTGTGTGAACTTGTAAGGCTGCTTGGTGCGGAATTACGCAGTGAAAATTGCACTGTTTTTTGGACACATCTGCAAATTACGGTATGTTGCTTGGTTCTTAATATGATTGCAGCCATTTTTAATGCAGAAGATAAAATATTTGTGTAACACGGCAGATTTTTGCGCAAATTTAATTCCTTTTTGTAGCAGAAATTTTCAGGCACATGTGAACGTGACACTGAAACTTGTCAGGGGCGGACACTGACATTGAAAGGTCCCTATACTGAACTTGCGTCGTGGCCCCCTCCTCTGTCGGTCCCATCTGCACATAATCACATTTGATACACCGGAATTGTGTACTTAAAGACTTTTTCCTGCTCTGATGCTTGAAGAAAGTGTTTTCTAAAATGTGGCAGTGGGTTTGGGAGCTGATTTTGAGCCCATCTTCAACCCAAAAAGGTCCAAAAAGCTCATCCTTAAGCAGGACCCACCTCCAACCCGCCGGTGTCTGAGTGGAAGTGGAGGTTTGTGCCGTTACTGATCCAGCCACTTCCCGTCCTTCAAGAGTCACTTTCATCTCATCAGTCCATAAAATTTGTCTTCAGATACTTCTCGGCCCAGTCTTGACGTTTCCACTTCAATGTCTTGCTCATTGGTGGTCGGGTTTCCTTTCTTACCTTGGCCATGTTGGCGGTTTTCTTTTCCTTGCACCTCTCTGTTCCTGAGATGTTGTCTCCTCGTATGTAGCCAACTGGGCGTGATCCTTGTCTCCTTGAGCCACACCCAATTGTCTACAAAGTTGAAAGGGGCTGGCCATGTCTCAGGAACGGTGAGGCCCAGGACCAGAAGAAAAATAACGCTGGATTCGGGAGACCCGCGTCATTTGCCCAGGTACAAACATGAAGTTTTTCTGATCAAGGATCAGTGTATTTTGAAGTTTATTATTTTTCTAATTCGAGGACGTTATTAGGAATTTAGATGTTAGAATCCCCCCAATTAGAGGTTGAATTCAACAAATGGAAGAATTTCAAGACTGTATAGCTGTAGAGGACACGGGATCTACCTGTACCCGTCGGCAAACCGTGTGCTGAGAATCAGTAATGTGGTGTCAGTAACAGTTACCAGCAGAGCTGACAGATGACATCTTCTCTCTGGAGGGTGATGAGCAGTGACGGCCCAGGAGGAGCCCCGGGTGGAGATAGGTGTGTGCTGGACACATTCTTCTGCATCTGTTATTGTCAGTAAACATCCTCCTTGCTTGTGTTCACTGTAGATATTGGCGTTCTTCCATAGATAACTGAAGTGCACAGATCAGCCTCCTGGTTAGATAATTACATCACGTTTATGTGGATGTTAGTGCAGGATGTGGCATATACCTGATGGATGTTTGCACATGCAACGTGGCCACCATTTACAGTAGCCACCTTTCCTGAGCGGAGAATTGCTGTCTGGTATTTTAGAAAGTTTATGTAGGGGATAAATGCCAGTGATACCGTTTTTAGGGTGATATGGCCAGCCGTACCCATCACTTGTTAAGTTCCCCATACACATATGCACACTCTGATAAGGTGAGTGTACATGTGTTCTGAATGGGCAGAAAAGCATAGCGCCGCCCGTACACATCAGAGCTAAGTCGGCCAAACTCAGTGATTTAAGTGACTATCTTATGTGTCTGGGGGGCCTCCAGAAGGATTGGACATATTGCATTTTTCCCCTCTGATCCTTTTGCTCTTGCAGAGGCCCTAGGCGGGCCGAACACTTCAGATAGCTGTCGGCTGAACCCCTATACACGAGTGTTTGTGAAGGCGTATGGGCAGAGCGGAGTAAGCTGCTGTCAGATACCTCTGGCCTCCATTAATCTCCTGTACCACAAAAAGGATCAGGCATATTGAAATCTAACAACCCGATCCTTCTTTGCTTTGATCTCTGGAAAAGTTTGAAGGCCCCTGTACATAAGTAGATGGTCGGTAAGACCCTATTAAAATCGTTGACTTCTGTTTAAATTAATCTAAAATGTATGTTTTTTGTTTTTTTTAATCACCCCCCCACACACACACACACACATTGAATTAACATGCTCAGTCCAAGATGAACCTACATATTTGTGGGAGGATCTGGAGGAATAGGACTGATTTAAAAAAAAAAAAAAAAAAAAAAAAACATTTGGTTGGCAGATACAGCTGTAGAACTGCTACTTGTAGCTTATCCCCCCCAGAGAACCAAGGGTCGGGCATGTTGATATTCAATATGCCTGATCCCTTTTTTTTTTCTTTACATAAGTTGAACACACAATACACATCGGATGGTCTGACATTGAAATCCTCAGTTTTGGCCACTCTAAGTGTATGACCACCTTAGGTTCTAATTTATGCTCCATTACCAGATTCCCGGTCAGATCAGGGGCTGATCTTTCGGTCAATGCTCATTTTTCAGGAATAGAAATTCCATGCCAGACTTATTTTCTTTAGCAAAAATATTTTTTTCCTTCTTTAATTTCGGATTGGTGGGGATAAAATTAATATACTGTACTCATATCTTAGCGTTTTATTTATTCCTGCAAAGTGTGGCTCCAGAGCATCCTAAAAAATGCCCTCCTGCAGAACTTGTACCCCCCTCAAAAAAAAAAACCTTCAGACTTCAGCCACTGATATATGGCATTCCTGCAGTCGCTGCGCCCAGATCTGCCCTGCTCCGCTCTCAGGGTTCTTCACACCGCCTGTGTTAACAAGTTCGGATTTCCTACTCTTGACACTGTAGTTCAGGCTAAATTAGAAACTTTTTTTTTTTTTTTACCTCCCTTTAAACCTGTGATAAGTAATTGCCACTGTTATCGACTCAGCAGAGCGCTAATTTGAAGTGACATGCCCAAACTGGCCTGTAACATGAAGAGCCACAACAGGTGTGAGGGGTGCGGCTTTGGGGACCGGCTGAACCCTGAGCTGGAGAAAAATAGCACAGTGAAATGAACCTTAAGTAAAGCTGTCAGGAGCAATTATCTTCGAATCGGAATAATGCTGGCTTCATAACCTCCCGGAGTTACGCCCGCTCCTTTTTATCCGTTATTCCGCACAAATAGAATCTTGTTTTACCTGCTGGAAAATGGCTTTTGTTGAGTTCCGGACCATGCGGACGAACCCGACATTTCTGCAGTAAAAAAAAAATGCATTGCACAACGCTGCGGCAAATCTGCACCAAAAACCCACAAAAAAAGGAAGACTGGAAAACACAAATATATTAAAAATGGCATAATCTGAGGATTTTGGGGCTGAAACTTTCAGAAAAAAAAATGCAGTGTTCACGCGAGGTGAAAACAGGGCCCTGTATTTCCTACTTGTGTTAAAGAAACCTCTATTGGATGGCACCAACTTAAGGTGGTTTCAGATATTAAGCTCGGGGTTAGATAAAACTACGAACAGAGTTTTTACTTACATTCCCTGGTTCCAGTGCTGCCTCTCCCCTTCACCTCCAGTCTTCGTTGATCGGCTGTAGCTCTGGTGTCGCGTCGACCACAGTGCAGTCAATCGCTGAGCTTAGCGGCTCTGCCAATATAGACAGCACGAGCTGCCGAGCCCAGAGATTGGTTGCAACACTGCAGATGTGTCGTCTTCACTGCAGCCGATCAACAAAGACTGGAACAGAAGCAGCGAGGCAGCACTGGACTCGGAGAGTGCAAATAAGAGCTCTAAAATACACTCGTAGATAATGGGCTTCCTGTAATATTGCCATAAATGAGCATTGGCGACAGATAAATCAAATTGTGAGCCCCATTGGTGAACTGGGGCAATCCATGTGCATAAACCTACTATATACAACTAGTGGGAACATGGCAGGTATGTCATGAAAGGGGTATTCCCTTCTCCAAGGTCATATCTTAATATGTAGTAGGTGTAATATTAATAGCAAATACCACCAATTAAATATGTAGTATTGTTCTTCTGATTAGCTATGTCTTTACCCCATGTGCAGGGCATTGCAGTAGCTTAGGTATCCATGGTTACTGCCACTCAGATAGTGACAGTTAGCTACTATTAGTGGTAATCATGTCTGCTGCAATGCACTGCACATGGGAAAAGCAGAATAGTGAATCAGAAGAACTATACTACAGTTCTTATTGGAGGTATTTGCTAATATTATTACTATCACACCTACTACTTAATGGGATAGGATCTTGGAGATGGGAATACTACAACCAGTACAAAGACTCAATATCTGTTGCCACACAGTTTTCTAAGAAATCGTAAGTAAAAGTAAGAAGTGGAATTTTTCACAACTTGACGAAAACTGGCCAATTTAGGAATTAAAGTAGTGATAATGAATTATTTTAGGGAAATGTGGTAGTTTAGGTTTTTCCGTTCCGCCAGTGTCCGAGCTTGTGTCTCTGCATTCGTCCTCATTCCCCGTCCCCGTGACCCGTTAATAGAGCTGATCCTGCTGAAGTGTAATTAGGGAAAGCGAGAGGGAGCCGTGTGCGCCGTCGGAGGGGGCGAGCCTTCACACCGGGCCAGTCCTGACAGGTCCTGCTCTAGCTTGTAACCAGAACTGATAATCTGCCTGTTTCAACCTGTAAAATAATATGACATCCTGTGATTTCCTCTTCGCCACAAGGCATTGATATTACCCTGCGGTAAAGCCTGCCCATACTCTGCATGGGTAATGGCTTGGTTGGCAGCGTTTATGTAGATGGGCACATTGATATGTTTTATATAAACCGAAGAGAAATAAAACAGTCCCTGGGGGTGTCCTTCTTTTAAAGGGGTCTTCACAGAAGGTATCAGACTTTCGCAGACTGCTTTAACAGGGGAAATGTTCTCAATTACTGGTAGATGTGTAATCACGGCGATCTCGTTCATGCCTGAGACATTTTATTCTCTCATTGCCTTTTTCCTTTTGCCTCTTAGATGACGCTGGCAGCTTCAGGACTGAACTTTCCATGCCATCGACTAACAGTGGGTAGAAGGATGTCCCCGTACAAACCAGAGAACAGTCAGACGAGGTAATGGCACCATCATAAACCACGTCCTACAAGTGCGCAACTTGTCACAATAGGGAAATTTCATTCCCAAGAAATCAACTTTTTAAGTTCTATGCAAATGAGACATTGAGTGCTCTGGGCATGACAGAGCACTTAAGGAGCCACTGCCTTCCCCAGTTGTTTCCCCACTCAGCACCAGCCTCTTTTTCTTAATTAATAGCTCAGGTTCTGATTTCCTTTCCTGGACATAACTCGGCTATCAATCAAGCTAAAGAGGCCGATACTGGACAGCGAAACAACCTCAGGAGGCAGAGGCTCGGTAAGTGCTCTGCCACTCCCCCAGAGCATTTAATGCTTCATTTATATGTGAATGAAAATCCTAATTACTTGGCAATGCAGCAACAGCGATGAGATCGTAGGTTGGCATTTTTCAGTTCGATCACCGCTCCCAAAAAATTTAATAAAAATTAAAAGTATGTGTTTGGTATCGCCGTAATCGTCCTGACCTGATGCCAGACAGTGAGCGCTTTAATAAAAAAAAATTTTTTTTTAACAGAGTTGCATTTTTTTTTCTCCATGTTATGCCACTTGGAATTTTTATCCTGGTTTCAGTAAATTGTATAGTGAATGAATGGCGTCATACAAAACTACAACAACAAAAGCATAAATGAACGCTCATGTCGACGAAAAAAAAAAAGATGGGTCATAGAAGAAGGAGAGGAAAAAATGAACACGGAAATTGGTAGTGGCGGATGGGGTTATACGGGGGGGGGGGAGGGGGGATTCTTGACATACTTACTTTGCAGCATATTTTGCACACCTGCCTAAAATTTTTGCACCGTACCGTATGTATGTAGTTTTAGACAGGTGTGGGAAAATGCTGCAAAGTTAGAATGATTTTAAAAGCAGAAGAGTTAATGGCTTATTTTTATCCATTACAAAGTGACTGAACAAAACAGAAATTTTAAGTCTCATCTTTATTTGAGGACGGTTTTATATATATATATATATATATATATATATATATATATTATATATATATATATATATAAATAATACATATGCACACACACATATTACACACATTTATATAGATACACATACTCTATTATGTTGCAGAGCAGTAACCTGATTCCGGCTCTTTACTGTCCACTTTACACTTGTGCAACCTAAGAAGGAGTGAACTGAGCATCCATTTACTCGGAGACGTTCAGGTTCCTGCTGGCTCGAATCGCGTTGCTCCGGTTGAATTCTCCTTTGTAAATAACAGGAAGTAACCTGGCTATTTCATCTGCAGATTACTTCTCTTCTGTAAATGAGCACTGTAATTTTTATCCTATTACTTGGCATTCTTCAGTACTTAAAAAGGAATTAGCATTGTCACAGTGAACATTACATTAATGCAATCACACATGAGCCAAAGACGCTGAGAGCTAAGATGCAATATAAAACCTGTATTTGTTTTATAAATGTTTTAACCCGTGCAGGATATTGCGGTGCGGCGGCGGCGGTGCCGGCATCGCCAGGTTACATTGTAATTGCAGGTAGAAGTCAGCGCTCTGGCAGATTTATAGAATTGCTGCAAAGTCACATTTTTTTTTTTATCTTGGCAAAACTAACTAAATAAAATTGTAAGGTGAAATGACATTAATTGCTGTAATTATTTTTCTGAAGTGCGTGTGTATTTAACCTCATAACTACACAGCGCAATTTAAAATGTTTTTCTTATGATGTAGTTGTTCGTGATTTTCGTCCCAATTTTTTTTTCTCCTTTTTGTTCATCACTTTCTTCCTAATTATTAAGGTCATGGCGGATACCAAAAATGGAGTTTTTAAATATTTGTTTTTGCTTTTATTAGTCTATTATAAACTTTTACTTTTGTTTAAAGCCATTTCAGCACATTTTCCTTTTTCTAAACCTTCTAATAATGTATGTGTATTAAGCTATTTATTGATAGTCACTGCCTCCCTTTTCCAGTCCTCTGGTCCTCTTCTGGGACACGCGACCTGAAATTGGACTCGCCGGCTCACATGGGGGTTTATGCAGGGAACGGAAGTTGCTTTTTTTAATGTAATTCTATAAATTCTTGTTCCAAGTCTCATAAATATACATTGGAAAAACAGAAGCTCCTCAGATCGTAGACAGTCTGTGAGCCGGAAACTCTGCAGAGCAGTCACGTGGGCCAGAAGAGGACCAGAGCGGTGCTGGGACACACATCAATCAGACATGCGATTGTGCTGCAGATGTGATGGAAATGGGGCTTTTTCCATGCGTGTGGTACTTCCCAGGATCACTGCAATAGATCCGTTCTCAGTTTGGGGGTATCTTGTGTTCAGGAATAGCTAAACCTGCTCTCCTTTCCAACAGTGTACAGATATTCACATGATCAGTGACAGTGACGGAGATGACTTTGAAGATGCTACAGAATTTGGCGTGGATGATGGAGAGATCTTCGGCATGAGCCCTGCACTTAGAAAGTCTCCAATGAGTAAGGAAACGCGACGTTGGCAAAATGCGATTTCAGCGGTCAAAGCATACACTGAAAAACCGCTAGAACCATGTGTCTCGGATGAGCAGTCGAAGGCAGATCCTCGGCAGCTTCTTTTCACCCCATTGACGGACCCGTTCCTCTTATCAGTCAAAGGGATCAGGAAGGGGAGAGGCTGGCGGTAAACTACTTTGGACTTCTCATTCGAGACACATGGTCCATGGGCGACTTTTCAGAGTATGCTTTGTCTGCTTCATTCTTTTGGCAGCATGAATCTACCGTCCGGTTCCCTTTAAGTCGGTATTTTAGACCTTATGAGGCAGATTGGCTACTTAATGCTCTTGGAAGGTTTTCATACCATATATTTAAATGATCACTTTGATATAAGGTAGGAAAACTTAAAAAGACTACCAAGACATGGATTTGCAAAGGAAGTACAGTCATGGCCAAAAGTTTTGAGAATGACACAAATATTATATTTTCACATTATCTGCTGCCCTCTGGTTTTTATGTGTGTTTGACAGATGTTTTTATCACAGACAGAAATATAATAATTGCAAACATATGAGTAACAAAAGCTTATATTGACAGTTAGAATGAGTTAATGCAGCAAGTCAATATTTGCAGTGTTGACCCTTCTTCTTCAGGACCTCTGCAATTCTCCCTGGCATGCTCTCAATCAACTTCTGGACCAAATCCTGACTGATAGCAGTCCATTCTTGCAGAATCAATGCTTTCATTTTGTCAGAATTTTTAGGTTTTTGTTTGTCCACCCGTCTCTTGATGATTGACCACAAGTTGTCAATGGGATTAAGATCTGGGGAGTTTCCAGGCCATGGACCCAAAATCTCTATGGTTTGTTCCCTGAGTCATTTAGTTATCACCTTTGCTTTATGGCAAGGTGCTCCATCATGCTGGAAAAGGCATTGTTGATCGCCAAACTGCTCTTGGAGGGTTGGGAGAAGTTGCTCTTGGAGAACATTCTGGTACCATTCTTTATTCATGGCTGTGTTTTTAGGCAAGACTGTGAGAGAGCCGATTCCCTTGGCTGAGAAGAAACCCCACACATGAATGTTTCAGGATGCTTAACAGTTGGCATGAGACAAGACTGGTGGTAGCGCTCACCTTGTCTTCTCCGAATGAGGCGTTTTCCTGATGTCTCAAACAATCGAAAAGGGGATTCATCAGAGAAAATAACTTTACCCCAGTCCTCAGCAGTCCAATGCCTGTACCTTTTGCAGAATATCAGTCTGTCCATGATGTTTTTTCTGGAGAGAAGTGGCTTCTTTGCTGCCCTCCTTGAGACCAGGCCTTGCTCCAAGAGTCTCCGCCTCACAGTGCGTGCAGATGCACTCACACCTGCCTGCTGCCATTCCTGAGCAAGCTCCGTACTGCTGGTAGCCCGATCCCGCAGCTGTAACACTTTTAAGAGACGCTCCTGGTGCTTGCTGGTTTTTCTTGGGCGCCCTGGAGACTTTTTGGCAACAATGGAACCTCTCTCCTTGAAGTTCTTGATGATGCGATAGATTGTTGACTGAGGTGCAATCTTTCTAGCTGCGATACTCTTCCCTGTTAGGCCATTTTTGTGCATTGCAATGATGACTGCACGTGTTTCTTTAGAGATAACCATGGTTAACAGAAGAGAAACAATGATGCCAAGCACCAGCCTCCTTTTAAAGTGTCCAGTGGTGTCATTCTTACTTAATCATGACAGATTGATCTGCAGCCATGTCCTCATCAACACCCACACCTGTGTTAATGGAGCAATCACTGAAAAGAGGTTAGCTGGTCCTTTTAAGGCAGGGCTGCAATGATGTTGAAATGTGTTTTGGGGGATAAAGTTCATTTTCTAGCCAAATATTGACTTTGCAAGTAATTGCTGTTAAGCTGATCACTCTTTATAACATTCTGGAGTATACGCAAATTGCCATTAGAAAAAGTGAAGCAGTAGACTTTGTAAAAATTAATATTTGTGTCATTCTCAAAACTTTTGGCCATGACTGTACACCAGCCTCATCAGGTCTAAAAAAAAAACAAACAACTTTCTTGCCACCATATGCTGTTTATCTTGTGAAATCTGGTGACACTCTATTTAGTAATCCATAGATACGCAGTGATGAGCTGTGCAATAATTCAGTGACATATTAGATGATTTTATGTTTCTTAACTGTAATTCATTTAATCCCTGTTGGTGTTTGTTCTTTCAGTTACTTAAATTTATTTATTTTTCCATGTTTATAGTGCCTGAAAATGCCGAAAATGAGGCTGACGCTTTACTGCAGTTTACGGCAGAATTCTCCTCTAGGTAAAAAATATTTCTCAATGAAATCTGCATAAAAAATGTGTTTTTAATTCACAGAGATTAAATAAAAGTTCTGCTGGTCTTCTCTGGGAGCAGATGACAATTTTATGTCGTCCCTATACAGTTTATATGTTTTTCACAAGGGTTTTTTTTTTTTAATTAAATGGATTGACTTTGGGCTAAAAAAAACAATTTTGCAATTGGGTTTCATTAAAAAGTTTGCATCATTTGACTTCTATAGCCTCTGTGTTGTCCTTTCCATTCCAGGCTACAGAATGAGTTATCTGAGTGTCCAGCAGTGAGCTTGCTCTGACGGGACAGTTTGTATAACTTTTATTGATCTATTTTTCAGAACTCCTCTGTGCTTTTTTTTAATGACCACTGTACCACATACAAGTTGGGCTGAACTGTAATGTGGTCATTAATCCACTGAAAGAAGGTCAGATAAAAATTTGCAATTTGTCAGCATAACAAGCTCACTGACATATTTTCAGTTGACTCATTCTGCAGCCAACAATGGTGTGCCTGGAAATAAAGAGCCTGTAGGATCTAAATATGGAAATGTTTTAATAAAATTTTATTGCAAAAATGTATTTTTAACCCAATTATATGCATTTAAATAATAATAATGTCCACGCATGTATATATGCATTACGTGTTTCAGACTATGACAATTTATCCCTAAGTAGAGATGTATGACAGCCTACAATATCGCATCAATGTGTTTGATCACCAGGGATCCAGCCATTATTTGACTAGACACAGCACCACTCTTGTTTGTGGTCTGTGCCTGGTACTGCAGTTTCTCTCATTCTTCTGATGGTCGTAGCTCATCGTGGCAGCCCATAGTCTGGTTTTCTGATAATTGACAGTTTCCTTTCACTTTCTTAGGTACGGTGAGTGCCATCCTGTGTTCTTCATTGGTTCCTTGGAGGCTTCCTTCCAGGAGGCATTCTACGGGAAAGCTCGAGATGTAAGTATTTCATTCATTACACTTTAGTTATCTTCCGTTCATGACTGTAGCGGACAGAAACACTTCCAAGAAGTCTTCTGTACAATCTGATCCTGCAGACCTACTTCTTGTTAACGTACATTTGGCACGTTAGGAAAAAGAAAGGATGGAAAGAAGTAACACAACTGCAGGATCTGACTACCCAGAGTTTGTTTGTAGTCTGTAACCATGGAAACACTGTTCTACTTTGTAGCTTTAAACTCAAAACCGCAGAATATCTTTTAACAAGACTGATAAGTTAATAATTAAGATGCATAAACCACAACCGGCTCCTACATTCACTCGATCCAGAAGTAAAGACACAAACTATGTGCCATAATTGCCCACATGGTCCCTTCAGATAGTAAAATTGTTTTAGTAATGCCTCACAAGATGATTGCTGCCTCAAAGTCAACATCGAGAGGGTCTAGAGGATCCCTACTTGAAAGAATGGCACCCTAACAGTAAATAGATCACGAGTCGTCCCCCTGCTGGGGCCAGTGACTATCTGTAAGTAAAGGTCCCCATACACATTAGACTAGCGTTGGCCGAAGCCGCCTGTATTCACAAGCTCATCCAACAGATTCATGTTTGTAGGGGCTCCTGACTCTCCCCCTGATAAATGATGGTGGGGAAGAGAAGGATCCAGCATGTTCGATTTCGGGCGGCCAATCCTTTTGTTTTCAGCAGGATCAGAGGAGTGTGACAACGACTCTTTGAGAACACAGGAGCACTCGGCAGAGCGAGAGACGGCTGGGATAGCTGCCAGCGGAATAATTGGGTGAACTGTCCCCATTAGAGGCCATGGCTATTAACCAAACTATAGCTTGGCCGGCAGCTGTCTCTCCCGACTTCTCCATACACCGGAGTTGTGTTCTCTATAGATGAGTCGCGGCCGGACTCCTCCGGAGACGCCGGCCGGACTCCTCCGGAGACGCCGGCCGGATCCTCGGAGACGCCGGCCGGATCTCCCGGTAGACGCCGGCCGGACTCTTACCGAGACTGCCGGCCGGACTCCTCCGGAGACGCCGGCCGGACTCCTCCGAGAGCGCGGCCGGACTCCTCCGGAGACGCCGGCCGGACTCCTCCGGAGACGCCGGCCGGACTCCTCCGGAGACGCCGGCCGGACTCCTCCGGAGACGCCGGCCGGACTCCTCCGGAGACGCCGGCCGGACTCCTCCGGAGACGCCGGCCGGACTCCTCCGGAGACGCCGGCCGGACTCCTCCGGAGACGCCGGCCGGACTCCTCCGGAGACGCCGGCCGGACTCCTCCAGATCCTTATCCTGAGAGTCAGGGGAATCCCGTGCACAATAGACGGTCAGCCGATATTGGGGCTCTAAATGTTTAGTTTTCTTGCAACGCCCCCACAGCTGTAATTATATTTTGTACTGTCCCCATTGAAATCAATGAGTCGTCTATGTAATGCAGGATATGACTGGTCCTCCAAAGCTGATTCCGCAAGCGCTCATCTCTTCTGACCGTGCTCCTACTATTATGCTCTTAAAGGGATTGTCCACCATTAATGGATCCAGGTACATAAGGAAAAAAGACACTCGCCTTCAGGATTGGCACCGCTCCTCTGTACTCAGCGTTGTGTCTCACTGGTCTGCTGGCGTCAACATGTGACAGGTGTTGGGTGAGAGCTGCAGCCAATCATTGGCTGATGGTCTGCAGTGTTCATATTTAGTCAAGCAGAAGTAACAGGCTCAGACATCATGTAAACATTTCGGCGCTCACGTGACACTGATGCCAGGGGACCATCGGGGGGACGCAGTGCTGAATACGGAGGAGCCAAACTAGTCCAGGAGGAGAGTAGAATTTCTTTCTCACCTCCCCAGATGTATTAAAGGGTTGTCTACTATGGACATCCCTTTAAAAATGGGTCTTGTGGGTAACTTGATAGATTTTTTCAGTGTTTCTTTTGCAGCTAAAGGATTTGATTTTCCTGAGAAATTAGAAAACGAGCTGGAATAGTCTCCGAATACCTCCATTAATGATGTGTCTGTCAGTCGCTATACGGCCTCGCAGCCCCTAGTTATCTCACAGCAAGACCTTTCTATTTGCCTTTAGATCTATTTCTATCCATCTTAGTTTCACACTTCTAACGTTAAAATAAAAATCCGGGGAATCGTCGGAGAGCAGATGAATTGGAGTTGGAAATTGAGTTTCCACAGTCAATAAAAACAAGATTGAGGGTTTAAATCCCCCGCCAGCCTTTTCTGAACCGCTCTGCTCATTAAATGTTTATTGGAGTGCCTGGATTAGGGGGGATTTGGAGAACTTCGTGAACTGGTATCTGCTTAATCACTAAGTAAAACACTCCATTTGATAACGTGTTTCTCACGATATCACACTCTGCCCCAATTTAATGAAATGCCTTCAAGACCAGCTCACTGGGGGCCACTTTGCAGCCGTAGCCCTCCATTGCGCTCATTGAGTTATTCCCATCTACATCTTTTTTTATAACCTGCCAGTGTGCTTCAGATCACAGTAGGCAAGACCCAAATATCTACGGGACCGCGATGGTCCAGATCCAGTCATTCATCCCTAGAAATACCAGAATTTGGACCAGAAGCGGACAAACCTCCTAGTATAAGAAATGGAAATCCTCAGCCGATTTTCATCATGTCCAGTTGTAAATGACACATAATGTGGCTTCTCACTAAATCCATTTATTACCTATTTACAGGTCCCAAATCCTTCTGCGGTGTGACCCCACTCCATGAACTTCTATGGGACTGACGGATCTAGTAGTTCCCCCGGTCCAATAAAAGTGAATGGCGCGGCTGTGATGGATGCGGACTACCAGTCCAGGCACATGAGAGATTTTTCTTGGGACCGGTGACAGTCAGGCCACCAGTGATCCTAATGGTATTGTTGTAACCCTTTAAATACAGAACAAGAGTTGAGATGGCCTTTTACATTAGATAAATGTTAGTGCATGTTGGATTTCCACATGCCCCATCCTGTTCTACCACCACCCTATTGAGTAACGAGCTGTGTGTGCTGCGGCTTCAATTACATATAGACCTTAAGGGGTATTCCTTTGGCCTCTTATAAGGTGAACAAAACCCTAAGGATACAATTGATACATGCATGGGGGGCTATAATAAATGTGATACTAGAATTTACTAATTTTATCTGCTTTTATCCTCTATTTTAAACCCCATACACATTAGATGGCTGTTGGCCGAACAACGATACGACTGATCATTTGACCAGCAGCAATCTTCCCTGACCTTCTCATACTCAGCAGTGCTCGGCCTGCCGCGCGCTCCTGTGTTCTCCATGAGAAAGCCTCGGTCAGACTCATCTGGCGGCGACTTATCTCTGCGGTCTTAAATCGGACATTCCTGAACCTTAATTTGCCTGACATCATCTCTCAGGTCCCCCATGCACATTACAGCCCAGTAAAATCAATGGGGTCACATTGCAACCCTGAGAGTACTGTAAAAAAAAAAAAAAAGTCACAAGAAGTCCAACCTTGTCTGATTTATTGCTTGGCACAGTACACTCGAAGTCTCGTTGACACTTAAGTAACTCTTATAATGCTACGTTCACATTAGCGTACCGGGGCTTTGCGGAGGGCTGCGCACTTCGCCGCTAAGCCCCGCATACTTCTGGATGCATCCTGTGTACCTGTCTTTAACATTGAGTACGCAGGACATCTGGATGTATGCGGATGCGTTGTTTTGACGCGCCCGCCGACCGCACGGAAACGCAACAAGTTGCATTTTGCGCAGACGGAGGGCGCGTCAAAATGGTGCATCCGCATGTCCTAGGACGCATGCGTAAGTATGCAGGGGTTAAAGGAGGAAGTACGCAGCCCTCCGCAAAGCCCCAGTATGCTAATGTGAACCCGGCCTTGTAGCAGCGGCACCGAGCGACCCTTGATCGTGACCAAATTCGTAATGTAGCCTCAGCCTTATGGGTTAAACACAACATATCAAACAGACTTGCCGATGTATCCTAATGGTGGGGGTATTAAAAATCCGCCAGGGATTCAGCAATATTTGAAGCAGGCGGATGACGGGTTATAATCTGGAGAAGTTATAGGGACGATCAGTGTGCAGTATACACATCACATATGTACGTATGGTCTGTAAATGCAGCTGATCGTCCTCCTTCTCATCAGCTTTTCTCTATCTGTTTCTTTCACACTTATTTTGTAATTATTTTTTACTTTTTTCTTTCAATCTCTTAAACAGCACGGGGAGGGGGTGTTGGACATAGCAGCCCCCAGCCACAAAGCGGCTCCATGACAAAAGACAGATTAAAGGGTTTAGAGCAAGGTCAATGTGGGTTTTTCTCTAACTAAACACTTTTCTGAGATTTCCTCGCAGGGTAAAATAATGAAGGCCGAGCAAAGGTTTTTTTTTTTTTGTTTTTTTTTAAGAAGTTTCTATCCTCTTCACCAGCCTGTCCTCTCAGTATGGGTGCTTAATATTCGCCAGCTTTGTGAATTGGTCCAGATGAATAATTGTCGGGCTCTCGCTGCAGGAGATAGCGGCTTATTCTAAGGGCCTAATCATTGTGTAAACAGCTCCTTAGCCCGCACTTCTAAGAATGGGCAGATTCTAGCACAGTAACTTAGGATATTGCATGGAAGTTACGCTTTGAAATGCAGAATGGATGAGACAGGCTTATACGTGATGTTTTCTAAAGGTACTGCCACACTAAACGCTCCGCTAGCGATCACGATAACGACGCATACTAATGCGATCGCTAGCGGGATCGTTTTAATATCGCTAGTAGCGCACTAATTTAGCGATGACGTTAAGGACGCTATCGCGGTTAGCGATCTCCTTAACGACTTTGGCGGTACAAAAACACCGCACATCGCTAACAAAAAGGTGCCACACTCAGCGATATATGCTCACCAGCGGGACGCCAACGATAAAAATAGGGTCCGGAACGATGTGAAGGATGAACGAGATCACAGCAGGGGCACAGCAGGGGCCACGTCGCTAGTACATGCCACACACACCGGCGTCACTAACGAGATCGCTAAATAGTGACGTTTTTTAGCGATCTCGTTAGCGACGCTGTTTAGTGTGGCATACCCTTTAGTCTTTCTTTTCCTCTAAATTAAACCCAGACACTTGGATATTTCCTTTTTTTTTGCACAACAAACTATGTAATTTCTCATCTAGACGTTTATATGTGTACATTTATATCTTAGGCTTGGTTCTTTTTCTCAGCGCATCCTTTAAAATGTTTTAACATTTCCCGCTCCTCCTTTCTTATGACTTGCAGAGAAAACTCCTCGCGATCTACCTCCACCACGACGAGAGTGTCCTCACGAACGTCTTCTGCTCCCAGATGCTCTGTGCGGAAACCATAGTTTCTTACTTGAGTCAGAACTTCATCACTTGGGCCTGGGATATGACCAGAGAGGCCAACCGAGCGAGGTGAGTCCGAAGAGATCCTTACCCCCAAACGTGCGGAGAAGAAGTTATAGGAAATAATTAGCTCTCTCAGGCAATGGAGATTTGATCCCATCTTTTGCTTTCGAAGGCAGAGTATGTAAAACTGTCCTCCTTCCATCCAGAAAAAAAAAGAGATGATTAGTCATGCATATGTCCATTTTTTATGTCCAGTATCGAAGAGCTTGGCACTCGTAGAAAGTTGCTAATTATTGTGTTATCTTTACATGCGCAATCCACATTTTAATGCATAAAATGCCGTTCCATGCGACCACTGCAGAAAAAAATCCAACACATCCGACGGTGATTTGAATAATTACAAATAGAGATGAACAAATTTGATCGGGTCCCTGCTTATTTAGCAAGCTATAGCGCTTACTGAATAAGCTGCAGAGGAAACCCGGATTGCTCCGGCTGATCAGCTGTTCGGCTCTGCAGCTGCATGTGTCGCGGCTGTGTGACAGTCACAGCACTTATGGAGAGCCTGTTTGTTGGGCTCTCCATGCATGTGTCGTGACTGTCAAACAGCCACAAGACATGCAGCCGCTGGGACTCGAACATATTTTTCGAGCACGCCGAAGACACTCGGTTTGCACCTGAGCATGCGCCGATAACGCCTTATCCGGGGACGTTCACACAGCATTAATAGCTACCTTTATGGTTTGCTCTCGGCTCATGACTATCTACTATCCATTCCCACGTGATGATCTTCCCCGTGCATGGCTCCTTACAGTACTCCCGCCTGCATTGTAACGAGCCACGCACCCGTGCGTCCTACACACGACCAGAAACATGAAAGTTTCTTTTGAATGACAACAAGCAGAAATCTCGAAAACTGCAACCAAAAAAAGTTTTTCCTGTGCAAAGAATAAATCAGACCGGAATACCCCTATAACTATGAAGGAATTCTTATAATAAAATTATTTAAAGTTGCATTTTATCAGAATCGCTTTTTACTAATCTCGAGCCACTTTGGCGTGACCTCCTAGCCCAATTTCTATTCTATTTGCAGCATCATGTCCTTTGATAAAGCAGGAAAAGAAATCTGAGCAATGTTTTGCTGCCTCTTTGCTCTCAATAGAGATTACGAGATGGAGGGGAAACATTTCTAGAATGAAGAACGGGGCCCTTTTTAACAAAAGTAAACTTAAATAAATTATTACATAAGACTTGGAGCATTTTTTACTAAGCGTACAAAACCCCCTCCAAGCCTTTTATCTACAACACCCTGCAGAATGAAGGGCTGTCCCATAACCATCTGTAGCGGCTCAATTCAGAGCGGGATACCTGCTGTTGCTTTGTTGCTCGCCCTGTTTGATTCCGCCGCCCCTTTTATTTTACAATAACCAAAATTGCAGTGTCGCTTTAATAAGAGAAAAGGGCTTGTATCACTGGGGTTTCTATGAGTGACCATCGGTGGCCATGTAATTGCTTTGTAATGTTTTTACCCAAGGACTTTATTAAGTAGCAGAAGAAGGATACACTGGTAATAGGCAGTTACCGACTGCTGTGCCAGCGGATCCTCCCGTGCCCGTCACAGCTGTTCACTGATGTCACTGTCCATGTATTACCGAATATACCTCTGGGGACCTATGTGGACCCAGACATTGCCAGACAAGTTTTCTGAAGAGTCCCAGGTGAGAAAGGGGCAGTGGTCGATCGAGTGCCGAAAACCGCCCGAATGCTGCACATGGCTATCTCCGGACCACTTCTCCATTCACATTCAAACTTTTCATGGATAGTGGGTAACTTCCAAACTTGGCTCAAACCCTTTAATGATTGATTTTGCGGTCAGGCTTTTTCCCATGTGATATAATATTCCACGACACTTATATGGCACTCTCTACCTGCCAACTAAACATAACGATGGATAGTTCTCAATGTAATGGCATCATTTGTGAAAGTAAATGGTATCATGGCATTAGCATACTAGAAAACTGAGAGCAGTAAACAACTTATCACTTATTACAGGGAACCGGTGAAGCTGTTCTGGGCTCACCTGGTGAGGTAGATTCTCTAAGGTATAATTCAGGGTGAGAAACACAGACAAAAGGTGATGGCACAGCGGGCAGGACTATCCAGACGGGACATGGATCAGCGAGGGCAAGGACAACAGGATGGTGGGCATATAAGTGGAGCAGAAGACTCCTGTGGCAGGAGTGTGGATATAGACAATAACTGATAAACTATATTCAGTAGAGAACTTGCAGCAAACAAATGGTTAATGGCAGCGTTGTATGCTATCAGGAGAAAGATGGCGATAGCAGAGATGTAGGCAATCAGCAATCCATTAGTTAATCACAGCAAAAGTGATGAACAAACCAACTACCGTAAATGCTTGCTTGAAGAAAAAACTACTTGTAGCTACAGCAACGTTTTTCGATATTCTTGCAGAAAACAAATGGTTACCTGCAGGTCTGAGCTAGAATGTAATGCCCGGACCATCTGCGGGTTTACGGAGTCTAACTTGCAGCATCATATATGCTTATGAGCCTCTTCGTTCAGGTGAGGAGACCTGCAGTCGGTTCTGGCATTGCGATACTTTATACTATGTTCATATCAGCGTTGTGGCCTCATACTACTTTTTTATATATATATATATATATAGCTGGGACAATTAGTATGTGCAGATGCAGAGGGTTATTTTTTTTTTTTTTTAAATCTTTTTTTGCGTCATCAATTTAAACCTTAGATTGAACAGGCTACATATTTTTGAATAGTACAAATATACTTCAATTTATTTTTCATACATTTTAGATAATCCTAATTTATTTTATTTTCCACTTGCTTCCTTTATCTAAAATAATGATAGATTTTCCCTCGGCCAGACCGGATATGCTTTATCTCTGCAGAAGCTGGCAGTGATCTTTTTTTGCTTTGCACGGGTTCTCCCAGTCATATTCTCCCTTTCTCCTCCGCGTCTGATTATAGTGTCAGCCTTAACCGAACGTCAAGATCAATTTGCAGCCTGATTTAACTGAAGGTTTGCATTCTGCCAGCAGCGATTGTCCCCCTGACACAATGCTGTGTGTTCCTGTAACTTCAGACAAGGGCAGCATCTAATGACTTTATTAGTGTTCAGTTTCAAAAGAAAGGGCTCAAGTAATTGTTCCCATCTCTTTGTCCGGCGGCCATAATTGCCGCACTGGATCGTCAAGAGCCTCACTTGTAAACATTTTATTAATCGCTGCAAAAAAAAAAAAAAAGAAAATCAATAGGGCCAAGAGGTGAACGTCTCGGAATATGACGGACAGACCGGTCTGGATGTACTTAGGGTTTAACTGTTTAAAATGCCTTTTCTTCTCCTGTCACAGAAACAGGTAAACTAACCTTCTCAGGAAACACTCGATCGGAGGATAACATGTGAGCGGCTTAGCGCACTCTCGGGGTGTCCGCTTTCTCTTAATGATACGTTTGCTGCAGGTTCCCATTCCTCTAGTAAATGAGTTAAATAGGAATCAGGAAGATTTTCTTTTCACAAGGTGCTAATCCTATTTTTGAATGGCAGCGGTACAGTAAAAAAAAAAAAAAAATATAGAAAAGAGATGGCACTTTTCAATTGCGTACCTTTCCAGATGGCAGGCCGTGAGAAATTCATGCAGGAAACTCCTGTGACCTTGCTCTTTTGGGCACTTTGTTTTCCATGGTTATTTTGCATGGAAAATAATAAATAAATATATATAGCTCAAGTAGCAATCAGTAGGATTTTTCCGAAGCAAAGCCCCCAAAATTTGGCATTATTGTGCAGTAGTGTGCAGCATCAAGCTTCCTAGATTAGGTAAAAATTGGGGCTATGCACGCTGGACACTTTAAGTGGCATATCTCCTGCTGTCAGACGGCTGTATAAATCGGACCGAGGTCATAACGCGGTGCGCGGACTGGCCGGCAGCTCTCCCCACCCAATCGTGACTGCTTCATGGATTTCTTTGCAGCTGTCACTCTCGGGTGGGGAGAGCCGCCAGCCAGTCCATGCAGTGTGTTCCGATCTTTTGACTGCACCTTTTAAAAAGGGTGCATGCAACTTAAAATAAAATAAAGAGCGCTGAACCTGACGTAGAATTTGGATGTATTTTTTTTTTGTAGATTATTGACCACTGGAATAAATGTTTATGAATTGTAATCAGATATAAGAAAAGGAACATGACTATGTTCACACGCTGCTTTTTTTTTTTCTCTACCACCAAAATCTGTTCTTTTGGCAGTAAAAACACTGCTTTCAAAACACAGATTTTGCTGCATTTTTGCTGTGTTTTTTTTTGGGTGCAGCTTGCATGTGAGTTTGTTTAATAAAGTTAGTTTTATTCACCAAAAATGCAGAAAAACTACATGCTGCTTTTCTTCTTTTTTTTTTTTTTTTTCTTTTTATAGCATTTTTCACTATTTCATTGCTGTCTATGGATGAAAAAAATCGCTCCACAAACGCTTAAAAATTTGTCAGGCGGCAGATTTCAAAAACGCTGCAGTTCTCAAATTCAGTCTGAAAAAAAACAAAACGAGCGTATGTATGAGATTTCTTTTGCAGGTATACTGTAAAACGCGTCTTATTTGCATTTTAAAAAAACTTCATGTGAACATCGTCTAGGGCTACGTCGCGCACACAGTTTTTGTTGAGAAATTTGGAGCCAGTCTGCTTCAGCGAATGGGTAAAAGGATTTCTTAAAAATAATAATAATAAAAAAAAGCTTGAAAACCACTTAGCTGTTGATAGGTTTCATCTTTATATTGCTTTCCATCAACTTCAGGTTTTGAAAATATGCCTAGTTGGAGAAAAGAAAGTGCACATCACTTCTTTGATGGAAAATACTGCAAAAATGATTACAAAAAAAACTCTTCAGTAACTAAAAACTCCTTTGAATAAAATCCCAAAAGAAAGAGTGTTTCCTAAAGTGGTTTCCATTAGAAAACTTGTCATTTTTGACCCTCCGTACAGCACACTTGCACCATCACTATGTCCTGGCGATCACATGAACCTCCTCCGTGTTTGAAAGATTAAATGGCGACGGGAAATAAGAAAAGGGAAACCTTTAGTGTATGGTCACTGTACACCCCGGGGGACGAAATACAGTCATGCCGTTCTTTTTTTCTTTTTTTTTTTTTTTTTTTTGTAACATGGATCCAAGTGTAAGTGGATTTTCTATAATCGAAATTATGTGATTAAAAAAAGTTAAATTTTGTTACTAAAAATTAGAAAAATGATTTACTTGATACACAGAAGTAAACTTTAGGAAATTATTGTCAATAAATTAGCACACTGGTATATTTATTAATCTGAAAAGGTTGCCAAAAAAAAGCTATTCCACTAAAAGCTTTACTTCAAGTGCCTATCTAAGTGTTGTTGTTCTAGGTTCCTGGGGTTTGTATGTATGAGTCCAGTGGGCGGTCCTACTAATGATTGACAGTTATCTCTGCATGAAACTAACAGGAGGACTGTCAATCACTTGCTAGGACCGCCCACTGGACTCGTCTGCGTATGAGGCATGGTGGCGGGCCTACGGAGTAATTGACAACTATCTGCATGCAATGACATACAAGGGAGACTGTCAATCACTGACTGGGACCGCCCACTGGACTCGTGTGTCCAAATAGCAGGGATTTCAAAATGCAAGTTTTGCGGAAACTTTTCCCACGAAAATCTCTATCGATCCGATCAGCTCGTCCGGCTCTATAATATCCTGCCTGCAGATCAGACACCACTTTGAACGTGCACCATCAGAATCTCTGACTCTTCCCCAGCCCCTCGCATAGTTATGCTTAGAAGGGCTCCTATATATTAGGCCTAATTTAGACACCTGTGTTTTTTTTTTCTCATACCTGGGGGAAAACTGACTGATTCTGCTATCAGTCTTTGGTCCATGTGTCAGTTTTTCTCGTATGCAAAAAAAAAAAATAAACTGCTGGAGGTTTCCTAAGCTTCTCCTGCAGTCAGTAAAAAACAGAGGACTAGGAAGTAACCAGGATGGCGATGTTTAATATTATTGTGATTTTATTAGTGATGAGCGAATGTGTTCGGATAAGGTGTTATCTGAGCATGCTCGGGTGCTAACAGAGCGACTTCGGCATGCTCCAATACTATGTTCGAAAGCTGCAACAAATGCAGGGATTGCCTAAGGCTACTTTCACACATCAGTTTTTTTGTGTCAGGCATAATCCGTCGAATGCCTGAAGGGACGGATCCGGCGCTGAAATGAAAAAACTGATGCAACGGATCCGTTTTTTTGCTGGATCCGACCTGAACTTTTGAACCCGGAAAAAGAGGGTTTTGGATGTCCGGAGACAGTGGAAAATGTAGTAGTAGTTGACGGATTGCACAAAGACTGGTCCGGTTCCATTCACTTTTATTATTTCCGGCCGCCTGATGCGGGTCCGGAAGAAGAAAAAAAAAACGTTGCAATGACCGTTTTGTCCGGCCGCCGGAATGTACATTTCCGCCGGATCCGGTCAAAAACGGATGCACCGCAATGACATCAGGCGCGATCCGGCGCTAATGAAAGTCAATGCTAAAAAAAACGCATTCGGTACCGGATCCGTTTTTTTAAAAACACGCCGGATCGCGCCTGACGTCAAAAAACTGATGTGTGAAAGCAGCCTAACAAACAGGAAATCCCCGCATGTGTTACAGCTGTCTAACCGTCACGAGACATGCAGTTGCGGGGACTCGAACATGATATATGAGCACACCAAAGACACTCTGTTAAAACCCGAGCATGCTCAGATAACACCTTGTCTGAGCACTTTCGTTCACCACTAGATATAACTTTTTTTTGTAGCAAGGATTGATTTTTTTTTTTTTTGTTCTTAAGCCTTTATCTCTTACTCCATACCAATAAGGGTTAAATCAGTCGTCCTCGTCTTGCCTGTTTTGTCCCTTTAGGACTCTTGAAATATCCCCTTCTGGTTGAGCCACGTTTGACACATGTTCATGTAAGTGCCGCGCTATGTAAAGCTGCAAATTCCCCACTTCCTCAAGGGCTCTTCTGGATTCAATCTGTTCTGGAGAGCACTCAGCGCCTCGTTAAGACGGCTCCTTTTCAGCTCTGCCTCTTGAAGAAATCCGGCATTTTAATATTTCTCCAGCGAGAGCTTTTCTTTGGTTCATTCCCACTGACCTGCGCACCCTCCAGTAATTTGTTAAGCATCCGTCTGCTGATCCTTTGCCGGCTCTTGTCCCACACGCAGCTCAGCAAGACGATTAGGGAAATTTTCTGCACTTGACATCAGCCAGATGTAGGAAATTAATTTTACTTAATGCTGCCTCAAGTCGTTTTTTTTTTTTTGTCTCAGCTGTGTCAGTGCCCAGACGAAGCTGAGCGTTTACAGCAGGGAAGTAGTAAAAAAAAAAGGCGAGTATATGATATAGACAGAAATGCTTGGTAAAGGGCGTCAGTCGCAACGCGCTGCTCTCTGTGCCATCATCCAGGGCGGTTTATGATGACGGGCGAGGCGGGGGTCCTTCTGTTAATTAACTGTGATCCCCCTGAATTTAATTTTATGCTCTTAATCAGAATGAGACTTCATTAATATTCATTAGCGGTCTTGCCCTTTCTAGGACCCCTTGGCATACCTAATTGATCACCTTCCGCTACAGGCTGACATTAGACTAGTCTGTCATAAGATCTCTGCTTCACTAGTAATGGGGCTGTCAATTTCTCTCTTTTTTATAATTTAAAAGGATTTTCTCAAAAACAGTTAATTTTAATTAACATTTTAATCAATAGATATTGGAATAATAAAAACTTCCACAATTGGAGGTGTTTAAGAAAAATGTTCCTGTGCTGAGATAATCTTATAAATGTGTCCCTGCTGTGTAATGGTCGTGTCCGACCATGCAGGAACATGGTCTGATCATACCACATCTCCCAGTGCCGCAGCAACCTCCCAGAAAATTTTATTTTTCTTGTGCTACTAGACAGAGTTTTATGGGGGTGATTAACCATGGGGAGGATTCCTGCAGAGTGGCGAGTGGCTAAAAAATTCAATTACAATGTTGCATTTCTTACGCCGCATCGAGCTTCATCCCCGACAGCCTTTTGAAAAAAAAAAAAAGTCAGCAACTGTCCAATTTGGAAAAAAAATAATCGCCAATCTGTGCCAGCACGTTTGCCGTGGCCAAAGTCTTGTTAGATTTCAGGACTTTGTACAATGGGTTAATTAACTGAAATAAAAATGATATTGAATTTATTGCACATCAATAAAAAAGGCCAAACTTATTGATACAGGGGCAAAATTAAGCTCCAGTTCCCAGAAGGGTGCAGGCAGGGGCGGATGCACACAGAACAGGGCCTATGTGCAGGAACAGTACATGAGCATTTTGCAGACCAACAAAGTGAAGATGGAAGTGGCCCCCTGAACCCTTGAACGTCTACACAGGTTGCATCAATGGTTGTCCACCCCTGCATGATGGTGAAACATACTGATGAACTTGGAGTTACAAACCTATCATCAATGAGGGACAGGAGCGGGCACCGAAAGAAAAGGCCACTGTGCGGGAACAGTAAATGGGCCTTTAGCAGTCCAATGGCTCAACATAACGTACAATTCCACCTGCTTTGGAGCTGGTAGTGGCCCCCTTACCTCCTGAGCCCCTGTGCAGCTGCACAGGTTGCCTCAGTGGTATGTCCTTATTGAGTAGCATGGGGATGGGAGGTTGTACTCTTAATTACACATGGGCTTCTAGAATGTGCTAATCCCACGGTTACTTGTAGTGCACCATGCTGGCTAACAACTAGAGATGAGTATATCCATTTACAGGATCTGTCCATGGTCTGCAGACGGGAGTCCTGTGAATCTCCTATTTGCTGGCATCCCTGGCGCCTCTTGGTGGATCTGGTCATGCACGTATGATATTGCAATGATGACATCATGTCCAGCCTAGAAATAAGAAGATGCGCCAGGGATTCCGGCAGGTAGGAGGCGGTTTGTAGAGGTACTGCCACACTTAGCGATCTCGTTAGCGATCTCAATAACGACGCAAGGTAACGAGATCGTTTTTGTGATCTCTTTTAGGTCGCTAGTAGCTGCCAAACAGGAGATCTCAAAAACGACTCATCAGCGGTCAGCGATTTCTTTAACGACTTTGGCGGTCGTTAGGACGTCATTAGCATGTACTGAGCACTTCTGATTCATAGGAATTTCCAGCATCGCTCCTGCTCTCTGCGTCCTGCTAGCCTGCTTTGCAACTTCTGCGATCCTCTCTGTGACGCAAAAGAGAACTTACAGATATTGCGATCCACTCCGTGACGCAAAACAGTCATGCGTCACAAACGAGGTCGCTCGTTGTTCGCAAAAGGTGCCAAACACAGCGATATAGGCTCACCAGTGGGACGCCAACGATCAAAAAACGGTCCAGAACTCTAGTGAACGATCAGCGACATCACAGCAGCGGCCACATCGTTGCTACATGCCACACACAACGAGGTCACTAATGAGATCGTAAAATAGTGACATTTTAGTGATCTCGTTTGCGATCTCGTTTGCGATCTCGTTTAGTGTGGCATACCCTTAGGTCTCCCGCCTGGCAGCCACTGATATTTGACATTGCAGCTGGAACCGGGTCTAGGGAATCAATCCTCTCCCCCAAACATCACAGGGTAAGACCACATCCTGATAAATGATAAAAATTAGGTTGGGAAAAAAAATGCTAAAACCTCTCAAGTTAATAATTTTTATAGGACACAGTTTACCCGGATGATGTTCGGGGAGAATAGGTTGTTGGAACTTTGAGGGGAGTATTTTAAATATCCTGTTTCAGCCTGTCAGTCCAAGGAGTTTAGGTGTGAATAATGGGCTGTTAGCCACCATAGTGCACCACTATTCTGTCCTAGGAGTTTGGGTGTCTATAATGGGCTGTTAGCCACCATAGTGCACCACTATTCTGTCCTAGGAGTTTGGGTGTGAATAATGGGCTGTTAGCCACCATAGTGCACCACTATTCTGTCCTAGGAGTTTGGGTGTGAATAATGGGCTGTTAGCCCCCATAGTGCCCACTATTCTGTCCTAGGAGTTTGGGTGTATATAATGGGCTGTTAGCCACCATCGTGCACCACTATTCTGTCCTAGGGGTTTGGGTGTGAATAATGGGCTGTTAGCCACCATAGTGTACCACTATCCTGTCCTAGGAGTTTAGGTGTGAATAATTGGCTGTTAACCACCATAGTGCACCACTATCCTGTCCTAGAAGTTTGAGTGTGAATAATGGGCTGTTAGCCACCATAGTGCACCACTATTCTGTCCTAGGAGTTTGGGTGTGAATAATGGGCTGTTAGCCACCATAGTGCTCCACTATTCTGTCCTAGGGGTTTGGGTGTGAATAATGGGCTGTTAGCCACCATAGTGTACCACTATCCTGTCCTAGGAGTTTAGGTGTGAATAATTGGCTGTTAACCACCATAGTGCACCACTATTCTGTCCTAGGAGTTTGGGTGTGAATAATGGGCTGTTAGCCACCATAGTGCTCCACTATTCTGTCCTAGGAGTTTGGGTGTGAATAATGGGCTGTTAGCCACCATAGAGCACCACTATTCTGTCCTAGGAGTTTGGGTGTGAATAATGGGCTGTTAGCCACCATAGTGCGCCACTATCTGTTCTGCTGTCGACTTTATTAACAGACCTGGAAGAACTCCCTAAGTGCCACTTAATTACTGCATACATGAATAGTAAATCTTTGTAGAAAAAATCCAGCTCACCGTAGTAAAATCCAATGGCCATGCACAGAAAGAAGTTTGTCTTGCCAGCAAAGGAGAAGCATCAAAGAAGGAAAGGTATCCAGCAACAGATCCATCGGTGAATAATACTTTCCTTTTTTCTAAGCTAATGGTTTTATACCATAATTTTAACCACATTATACATTAAAGATTTTAGTTTTTGAATAATTATTCACCAATGGATCTGTTGCTGGATACCTTTCCTTCCATGAATTGTCTTCAGTTAGCTCCCCCAGTGGCAGCTGCTACATTTTCCCTTTTAATTCTATTGCTGTTTCAAGGGGGAGGTTTAATAAAGGAAAAAAAAAAAGAATAATCTCCGCTGGCCTTTCTGATATGTTAGACACGTTAGATTGTATATGCAAATATTTCACTGTCCTCATTTTGTACTTACCCCCAATTTTGCAGTGTCTTATGACTATTTGCAGCGTTATCCATCATCAGGATCATTATATTAGTGTTTATATTCCGATAGTTTATATCTTCTAGTGTTTTTCTGTTCTCAACCCACCAGCTCAGCTACAAATGTATTTTTTTTCCCTCCTCCGTTGTTTCCAGTCGCAGTCACAACAAAGCCCCCCCATATTCGATAATGACTGTTTTGTGACACAAGCGTTTACTGAACTTCTTTGCAATGGATTTTAGCAACATTTTTGCAACTGTCAATTAATGAACAGACGGAGAAAGCTGAAAACCCTTTGTAGAAATGCCTGCCATGTTTCTTTATCCGACTAAATATTTGTATAATTGAGGGAGACGCAGGAATGGGGGGTGCCGGCTGCTCTGTGTTGGGTACAATGCGCCTCCCTCTGTACATAGGAGGAGACCTGGATAATCCAGATTCTGCATTCAGCTCCGCTTCATACTGCGACATCTGGCTCTTTTGATGGTCTCCGCAGGTCCTTGTGTCGGCTAGTCCCGGCTGGACCTGACCCGTGTTATTGCTGAGCTCTGTCTAGTCTGTATATGACCTCTATGTAGTGATCAATCAGCGCCATGCTCTGAAATATCCTCATTTATTTATTTATTGCAAAAAAGAATATTGAGTAAAAGACAAAAAAAGGTATTTATTTTGATTCTACTTTTTTTTTTCCTTCTCGGCTTCAGAATATAAAACATTTTTTTTTAAAAATAAAAAATTCTTTAAAATAAACATTTATTTTATATATATATGTGTATATATATAAATATATATATATATATTGTTTGTGAAAAGTTTGCCTGTTGACATTTCAGTAGGGAACAGATAAAAGGCAGTATGATTGCAGAATGCAGGGTTTTTGGGGTACTTGTCTATATAGGTGCAAGCATAAAAAGGTCGATATTTATTTTTTTGGAAGTTTATTCAAAGTTGCTTTATTTTAAGTTTTAGACCAGGAACGTTAAGCGTTGATCGCTACAATGTAAGGCTAGTTTCACATTAGCGTCTTTTTGCGCTGCGCATCGTGCGCAAGTGGAAATGCATGCAAAAACGCAATCAAACGCAAGACCATGTGCCCCCATATTAAACAAAGGGGCACATGAACGCTTGCGCACATAAACGCTAATGTGAAACCAGCCATCTAGACATGTTTACGCTTAAAACGCATGCGCACGCCTGCGTTCCCATAGACTGTAATGCTTTGTTTTGACGCATTCTGTGCGCAAGCGAACGCATGCGTTTTTTTACGCCTTTCGACGGACCCTTTCATACCTTGAAAAAAACGCAAGCACACGAAAACGCAAGCAAATGCGAAACCATGCGCCCGCAGGGGCGCATGAACGCTTGAGCAGTTGCGCTGCGCACAAAAACGCTAATGTGAAACCAGCCTTACATGTGCACCTGACCCACATCTAAGGGTCTGCTTCTATACCCCTACGGAGGTGAGGGGACCCTCCTTTATTTTGTAAGAAGCCCCCAACCCTATGTACATCCCTGAACTTGAATGGCGAGATAAAATAGGAGCATTTTACATTCAGAGTAAGATATTCTTTACGTGTTATACATGATGGAGTTAAATGTTAGTAATGCTGCCATGCTTGGCATGGCCGATACTGAGTAGACCACGCGTCACTGGAATATAATTTACATTTAAATATAAGGTTTACACACATATGGGGGAAAAGCGATCTCACAGATACCCATCATCTCTGTTTTGCTGTAATGTAATCTAGAACCTGCTGGTTTGGTTCTTTTAACAGGAATAGTGTTAGTTCCAGATTTACAGGTATATTTTTTTTAGTGCACACACCAATCTAATATGTCCAGGATCTATCGTGGTTCTCATGCTCTGCAACTTGCCGTTCACTTATTTGGAGTGGGAAGTTCCTTTTCGTTTGCATTCTACCAGCACTATAAGTGCAGGAACTTAATGTCCCTCACTTCCAACCATGCTTCTCTCCTTACTTTGTCCATGGACTGCCTGTCCTGAATTGTAATCCTGCCTCATGCAGTTTGACAGGAGAACAGGAGGGGACAGACCAGACAAAGACTCAACCGATTTTCCATCTTGACTTCTCTGCTCCCCTAGTTGGATTACACCTGACAATAGGCAGTGGACAGCACGTTAGACAAAAGCGAGACATGGCTGGCATTTTGAATTGATTTTGTCTATTTGTCACATTCTCTATCAAATCAGATCATGTTGCCTGAAAGTACAGAGAATATTTAAAAATAGTTTTTTTAGTTCATCCCTCCTTTTTTAAAATAAATGCTAGACCAACAATCAGGGAAGTTGTGCGCCATCATGCAACCAGCTACAGGGTACGTGTAGTATTACATTCTGGGAATATGTACGTGCTGGAAACATGTAGTGTTGCGTGCTGGGAACATGTAGTGTTGCGCGCTGGGAACATGTAGTGTTGCGCGCTGGGAACATGTAGTGTTGCGCGTTGGAAACATGTAGTGTTGCGCGCTGGGAACATGTAGTGTTGCGCGCTGGGAACATGTAGTGTTGCGCGCTGGGAACATGTAGTGTTGCGCGCTGGGAACATGTAGTGTTGCGCGCTGGGAACATGTAGTGTTGCGCGCTGGGAACATGTAGTGTTGCGCGTTGGGAACATGTAGTGTTGCGCGTTGGGAGCATGTAGTGTTGCGCGCTGGGAACATGTAGTGTTACGCTCTGGGAACATGTAGTGTTGCGCGCTGGGAACATGTAGTGTTGCGCGCTGGGAGCATGTAGTGTTATATGAAGTTGGTCCACCAGTGGCAGAGCCGGTCCTCAGCTCCTCCTCATACAGGTTTACCTAAAGTCCAGGGACTAGAGTTAGTGCAAATTGATTTGCAAGGCCTGATCTATGCGATACCTCCATCATTTCTCGCTAGCCTTTAGGACAACTGCCTCTTACCTAAGCCATCCACAGTTCTTTTGCTGGGCGGGTGTGACGTAGATGTGATTTGGTGACGGGCCGATTAATCAGAAGAAGACCCGCAGATGCCATCAGGTAGGAGGCGTTTTTCAGGGCTCAAGTCCATCAACCACAGACTAATCATGGGGCCGATGGATCTGGCCCTGCAAATTAATTCACACCAACTCTAGACCCTGAACTTTAGGCAACTCTGAGGAGCTGATAACCGCCCACAAAGAGCCCGCTTTGATGCCTATCTGCCTAGCTGTATGGGGTCAACACACACTACAGACAGGTTATCTCCATTTTTATCCCTGTGGTGGCACGGTGCATTTTCACGTCACATCTTGGCGTGGGACAATGCCGCTCTTAACACGTAAACGAACCCTGAAAGGGCAAAATGGACTTTTTATGCACTTTATTTGTTTACGCACCAATTTACCCAGAAATCAAGTTCATCATCAGGGGTTAATAGAGCATTAACAATGCATTATTATACTCTGCTCATCATTAATTAGTCATCTCATCCTCTCCACTCCTTCCTACTCTGACATTAAAAAAAAAATAAAATAAATTCCTCAATTTAAATTATGTTTCATGAAAATAATTAAGTATTAATAGACTTCATTCAGTGGCGAGTTCTCAGAAATTTCCACTGTTTTGCCTTTTCTGACCCATGTTATTAAAACTCTATTATTTTTACAGACTTTATTAAATTGGATCTTATTAATGCATTCCATATTTGCATTTGGTCTTTCATAATTCATTATTATTATGACATTTACTTTTACCTTCACTTCTGAAAACATATCATAAGCTACCCTTTTCTCTTGAAAGAAATGCTAATTTCAGACAGTCCTCTAATGGAAGTGAAAAGCTTTATCAGTTTTTTCATTTATTCCAGATCATGGTAAGAATACTAATGCTCGGCTTTTGTATGCAAATCTGAAAGTGCACTTTTTTTTTTCTTTTTTTTTTTTTTTGGTCAAAAAAGCTTTTATTTTAAAAAATGTATATATGGAGACAAAAAAAACATGTCCAGGCATTGTATATAACTTCCCCGTGGTAATAAGTACCTTAGCTAAAGTTAATGTTATAGTGTTTTTCTGAAGTCGGCGAAATACTTCTTTCCATATTTCTTTTTTTCCCATTAATTTCTACGCTATAATACTGCACGTGTGTCGTAGTGACCAGAACGGAGCCATGAATAGCGATACTTCCCCCATTTTCCATACAGATCCCTTTATAATGTGGTCTATCAGGTTTTTTTATCTTTTTTACGCTTGGTTACTTTTTGCCATCAAAAATAATGGATCCTCCGAGAAAATGCGAATGTGAACGGCGCCATTGTTCTTTGGGCAGATTGTTTGGGATTTGGCATCATGAAGATGTCATAAAAAACTCATTATTGGCATTTTTACTGTTTTATCATTTGTCTAAGATTACCAATCACACAGACTGTTCATCAGACACCAAATAGAGAAGTGTCATCTGTCACTGCACAGAACATGTTTCCTCCAGAGTCCAGTGTTGGCTCCTTTACATCACTCCATCCGACGCTCGGCATTGTGCTTGGTGATGTAAGGCTGCATGCATCTCCTGGTGGGGCGTAGTGTTTGTGCAGTCAGCAGAGTGTTGGTGACTTTTCTGCCTTTATTTTCAGCCTTTAGTGATTCTGCTCTGTAACGTTACGTGGTCTCCGCTTTTTGGATGAGTTCTTTCCTTTACAGTTGGTATAATGTCGAAAATCAGAATTCCATATTGCTGTTATTTCGTCATGAATGGTGAAGAATATTTTTATGTCCATGCTTTTGTCTAAATGGTGATTTTAAAAAGGGATTGTGTCACCAGGATTTTGCTACCTCATTTTGGGAGCAGCTTGATGTGGGGGCAGAGTCTCTGATTCCAGCAATATGTCACTTACTAGGCTGTTTTGTACAGTTTTGAAAAGCTCACCATTTTGTCTAGCAGTTCTCTGAATGCTGAGCTGTGTATAACTCCACCCACGCCACTGATTGGCAGGTTTTCAGTGTACACTGTTCATAGTCAGAAAGCTGCCAATCCACTGATGGGGCGGGGTTACACATAGCTCAATAATATGGAGGACTAACTACATGGCAGCAGGTTTACTACTCCTATAGTCATCGCTCACTTGCAACTTTGGGATTTCATGTTGCTAGACCTCGTAGCCCGTTCTCGTTCACCAATATCTTCATTAGATGAATGCCCTAGATTAGTTATTTTGCAGAATTAAGCATGTTCATCAGAGGACTCTTTCATTCCGAGGTTTTTTTTTTTTCTGTTGATTGACAGGTTCCTTACGTTGTGTACTCGGCATTTTGGGAGTGTGGTAGCACAGACTATCCGGACGCAGAAGACCGATCAGTTTCCACTATTTCTAATCATAATGGGGAAAAGATCATCCAATGAAGTGCTTAATGTAATCCAAGGTAAAGAACATGTCTGCGGTGCGTAAGGAGCCGGTCAATGAATCTCTCCGTATATTGGACACTTTTTATATGTACTAATGCCACAGAAAATGTCGATATATTGACCATCGGATGCTGTATGTGAATCTTGCACATTGTCTATTACTGTATATTGGCTTTTTGTCTATTTGTTGCGTCCTAAGTTATATACACGAAGGTTAATGTATTGTCCAGCTGACATTCAAAAGGAAAGAGTAAGGGATTTTCTTGATTTTCTTAAAATATTCTCTGAAATTTGATAGGGGCCATACTGTCAGAATAACATCTTTTATCTAGCGTTGCTCCTGACTTGTCAATTGTAGTTTATATCTCCATTCCTCGTCACATAATAATTTTGGAGCTTCCTTTCTCACAAATCTGCATTGTGCCGTTCCTCTGTTTCTCCTTCTAGATATTTAGGAAAAAGTGACAACTGGGTGCTACCAGAATGGAGGTGTGCTCCTGAATTGTCCAATCAGTGCTAAGAGAATTACATTTTGTAGAGACACTCCCCTTTGTCAAATAGGAATGGTAACACCCTGTTGTTTATAAAATACTAGGAGGAATAGCACTATGTACATACAGTATATGACAACAGATATTTCAGAATTTATATTTTACGGAATTGCAAATTTTTACTAAAACAGACATTGCAGGAGGAAGGACACATCTGTTAAAGGAATAATCCTCCCTGATTTCTCTATAAAATGGCGCATCGTCACCTATTCTCCTCCATTCCATTGACCGTGTCCTGCTCCTCTTTTTTGGTTTTCGTGTGGCCTGAATGTGACTTCAAAAGCCACAGAATTTAGATGAGAAGGAGAGGAGCCTGACATGGGACATGGCCAATCTGATAGATAAACGTCAGTATATGTGTGTGTGTGTATATATATATATATCTTAAAGGGGCAAAAAAAAAACAATTTTGGATTATTGTAAAAATTCTTCTAGGGACTTTCTAGAATAGAAACCCACTGATATAAATGCATTACTTTTTTATTTTTCCACTTATGGCTGACATTATCTGAACTATTGCCATATACGAAGTCACCTGTAGAATTGTGACACTACAACAGCCGGTTATAGGATGTTATAAACATTGCCCCCATTAGACTTCTGAGCTGCCTTTTCTCATGAAAATCCCCTCTTGCACAGCCTTGTTGCTGTAGGAGAGGGAAGGGGATTACTAAGATCAGGCAGGAGAGAACGCCCACTGGACTCTGAGCCTGCAGCTCCACATGCAGGCCTGCTAAAGAAAGCAACAAATAAGTTTCACCTCCCAACCACATAGTGCAGTTTTAAGCCACACAAGATACATGTGCACATTTAATGGTGCACATACCTGTTAATGAAGCCCTTTTGAATCACCCTTTAATATCATTCTAACCCAGCCCTACTATTGTTATTGGTATTATCCTGTCGCTCCCCTATATTTAAAGCATGACCTGAGTAATTAAATTAAAAAAAATGTTGATCTTTCTGTATCTCTGTTCTCTAATCTGTGAAATTAAACCCTTTCATGTATGCTTAGGTTACATAAACTTTAAGCAAGTAGGAAATGTCACCAGAAAATTAACATTTAACACTGAAATAATTCTTCTTCCTCCTGACCTCGCTGACTTGGCACCTCGGTAATTATCCCCTTAGCTTTCCAAGAATCCTACGGGCGATTAGACTTTTAACTTATAAGTGGTTCTCCTGGAAGTGTTTCCCACATGCCTGCTACTGCTCGCAAGGCAAGCGAGCAAGCAAGCAGGGGAACATTGCAGTCTTCTGTGTTCATGCTCACCCTAAGCACCAAGGATTTGGAAATCGTGCATGTGCAATTTCTCTCCAGCTGAATTAGATTGTAAAGTCATCTTTCTCTTTAAAGAGGCAATTTACATATTTAATGATCTAGAGGAGCATTGCATGGCCTATAAGTCTCCCTATACTGACAAGTCACTCTCCACAAGCAGAGACTTTACACCTTAGACCCCAGTCAGAGGCCTCTCATAAAGCCAAATCAGATCTCATGCTTTTCACTGAAGAGGGACAACTCCCACACCCCCACACCCACCCCGCGATACACCGTATCAGCAAATAGAGGTTCTGGTTTGTGTTTTATTTTAAGTCCTATGGCAAGGGTCGATATTGACTGTTAAGGTACTGCCACACTTAGCGATCTCGTTAGCGATCACGATAACGACGCAAGCTAACGAGATCGTTGGTGTGATCGCTTTTAGGTCGCTAGTAGCTGCCAAACAGGAGATCTCATAAACGACACATCAGCGGTCAGCGATCTCTTTAACGACTTTGGCGGTCGTTAGGATCTGTCATTAGCATGTACTGAGCGCTTCTGATTCATAGGAATTTCCAGCATCGCTCCTGCTCTCTGCGTCCTGCTATCCTGCTTTGCAACTTCTGCGATCCTCTCTGTGACGCAAAAGAGAACTTACAGATAATGCGATCCACTCTGTGACGCTAAAAACCCTAGTCCCGCCTGCGCCGCTGTCATATGCGTCACAAACGAGGTCGCTCGTCGTTCGCAAAAGGTGCCAAACACAGCGATATAGGCTCACCAGCGGGACGCCAACGATCAAAAAACGGTCCAGAACGCTAGTGAACGATCAGCGACATCACAGCAGGGGCCACATCGTTGCTACATGCCACACACAACGAAGTCGCTAACGAGATCGCTAAATAGTGACGTTTTAGCGATCTCGTTAGCGATCTCGCTTAGTGTGGCATACCCTTTAGGGTTGCTACTTCCAATAGGTGTTACTAAAGTCTCTGAAGAGGAAATTTGCATATTTAATTATCCAGAGGAGCATTGCATGGCCTACAAGTCTCCTTACACTGGCATGTCACTCTCCACAAGGAGAAACGTTACCTCTTAGACCAGAGTAAATGGAAAGAACATGCTTGACTTCCAAGTGAAGATCCACTGGAGGACATGTCCAGCACCAATAGAATGGAACAAGAAATGGAGAGAGCATAATTACGGGGGGGGTGAGGAGTGATGAACGTTATGTTTTCGCATGGGCAAAGATTGATGAATTTATGGTTTAGATGAGACCGAGCCACCAATGTGATCCTGGAAACACTCTTGTAAGGAGTCACTTGTAATGCTCTGCAGGGTTACAATTGCGCTTCTCCATTGTGTCTCATGTTCCCACCCCCCAAACTCTCCATAACGCTCACCCCTGTGCACACTAATCTGATTTCACTGAGAATCCAGGTGTGTAACCTTTCACAGCTCTGGTGGGATTCCAGGTTTGGATGTTTGCAGACATTGAAGCCTGGATGCTTGTTAGAACCTGTTAACATTTACCAAAAGGAAAAAGAGAATAGTTTCCCCAGGTCAGTTTTTTTGATACAAGGTAGGTTCACTTTTGCTGAACCGATACTTACAAACTAAGGAATTGCAGAAAGAGCAATTTTGTATATAGAGTATGCGATCAGAAAAGTTCTCCGAGTTAGCGGCAACAATATGATAGATTTAGAGGCAGCACAATGATCAAGGGCACAAGTTGCATTTCATAAATGTACTGTACAAAATGTACAGAAAATAGGAAGGAAAACTGATGGAACCACAATGATGAATCGGATGATGTGTAATTGAAACCCCTCTAACTACAAGCCACTGCAGTGATTTTGGAGCGTTGCAGCAGAAATACAAGGCTTTGACCCCAATACATGTATATTATAAAATTAATTGGTAAAGAATCTATTTAGATAGACCCTAGAAGCATCAAAACAAAGGTGCTGCACGGAGATGGGTAAGGTCATGAAAATGAAACCTAGCTACCTCTGATTTATGGTGGCATTATCTTGCACTCATGCGCACACGCATATAGGTACTTTTCTATACTGTGGGTTTTTTTTTTTGTCGTTTTTTTTTTTTTTAGCGTTTACCTCCCTCCTCCCCTTTTGGGCCTTTGCCTTCTGTTGTGTTAGGATGGTGATGAGTGTGTGACCTGTTTAATCGCTCATCCCAGACACCATTACCGTCGTTCTCACCTGTATATATCACGTAGTGTTCTGCCTTTTTGCCTGCGTTCGCCACGTTACTGACACCGGAACTTTTGCTTTTTTTGACAGGTAACACAACAGTAGACGAGCTCATGATGAGGCTGATTTCGGCGATGGAAATATTTTCAGCCCAGCAGCAGGAAGATATCAAGGACGAGGTGCGTATTAAGCAGTAAAGTGAATCTCCTTTTTCATGGATTTTAGTTTTTTTTATCAGTCTGTACAAAGCGGAATTCACAAAAACATAGAATAATTTAACGCTGGTAGAAGGCGTAAACTTCTGAACCGTGTCCTAAAGGTGTTCACAGAGAGGTGCTCATTTCAGCCGGGTCTGAATCAGTCCGTTGCTGCTAATGTCCGTGTGCCCATCAGGAAGTTGGAGTCTAATATTGGGCGTAGTGGCCAGTGTGAAAGTTGTATGGAGTTTGTTTTCTTAATTTTTAAGCATAAATTTAACATAAATATCTGATTTAAATAGGTTTTTATCAGCTCACACCTTCCCTTTAAGGACCACAATACACATATTTTGCAGCGATCAACAAATGCTCTTATTCCCCAGCGTTGTACTTCTACCGTTCCATAGTGTCAGCCCACGTGTGTCACCCACGTCGCTCTGGAGCGGGTGTTTGCCTGCTACAGATAGTATCAGGGGGAACCTCCGATCGCTGCCGTTTAACTCTTAAAGTGACCACGTCTTGATCAAAGGTGACGCCTTCCGTTTGATTGGTTCATCAGGTCCCCAGTGACACGACAGGGTAAGACCCCAATGCAGTCAGCCCTATTGGCCTAAAAAGAAATGTAAAAAAAAAGTGCCTATTTTACATAAAGATAAAAAAAACTTTGTTTTTAGGTATCCGCATGAGCCTAAAGAATTATTTTAACAAATTGTTCAGAAAAGCTCAAAAATAAATTCATAAAATTAATTTTTTTTCTATATTTGTGCTGCAAAACAAATAATATTTTTTCACAATCATAAATTAATTTACTTGTAGCAGCGAACATCAGAGAAATGTGAAACTTGTTTAATGCAGTGTGAAATGGGTATTCCCATGTGAGAGTATTACGGCCTGTAACCAATCACCATGAAAGTGTCAGAATTGGTAAAAGGCGACTTTTTGAAGATCTTCTGGTCTTTACACACAAGTTGATGGGTTTTTTCCTCTATGGCGGTGTATACCATGGGACGCTGTCATTACTTATTTTGCTCCCGGAGCTTCATGTATTCCGGAAAGGGTTAATACGAACTATTTATCTTTTTATGAACTCAATACATTTAATACGTTTTTATCTAAAGGCAGAGACTCTGGTTTAGGAAAGCGGATCCTTTTAAGCTTAATCCCTCGGCTCTCTTGCAGGGCATGTTATCGCGCTGTTATTGGCTGCAGACAGTTCAGGAAAGTTGCCAGGTTTGCAGGAGACACAGTTTTACAGTAATCGGAGATGAGCGAAAAAGGGACGGTTTATCTAATGCCCTTTGTGTTGTTGACACTGAACGTCTAAGTTGGGGTGGGGGGGTCGGATCAATAGGAATGTGTAATACATGGCGCACAGAAGTCGCCACTGTCCTGCCAGGATCTTTGATTGACAGCTGCGCTCCGCAGCCTTCAATCACCTACATAGCTGGATTCCCTAAGGCGCAGTTCACGAGGGTGAAAGACCGGTCATAGGAACAATTAAGGAAATGTTCGCCGGAATGTGTAACGTTTAGCCTTTAATGGCCTCAATACATTCATCGATTGCTTAACAATTTGCCGCACGCTGCGTATGCTGCACACAAATATCGTTTATTAATTTGGTAAAAAAAAAAAATATAGACAGTACTAATTCCAGCCATCCTCCTCCACCGCTCCCATTCTAGCGATCCTCCACCACTCCCATTCTAGCGATCCTCCACCGCTCCCATTCTAGCGATCCTCCACAGCTCCCATTCTTGCGATCCTTCACCGCTCCCATTCTAGAGATCCTCCACTGCTCCCATTCTTGCGATCCTTCACCGCTCCCATTCTAGAGATCCTCCACCGCTCCCATTCTAGCGATCCTCCACCGCTCCCATTCTAGCGATCCTCCACCGCTCCCATTCTAGCGATCCTCCACCACTCCCATTCTAGTGATCCTCCACCGCTCCCATCTTAGCGATCCTCCACCGCTCCCATTCTAGCGATCCTCCACCACTCCCATTCTAGCGAGCCTCCACCGCTCCCATTCTAGTGATCCTCCACCGCTCCCATTCTAGCGATCCTCCACCGCTCCCATTCTAGCGAGCCTCCACCGCTCCCATTCTAGCGATCCTCCACCGCTCCCATTCTAGTGATCCTCCACCGCTCCCATCTTAGCGATCCTCCACCGCTCCCATTCTAGCGATCCTCCACCGCTCCTATTCTAGCGATCCTCCACCGCTCCCATTCTAGCAATCCTCCACCGCTGCCATTCTAGTGATCCTCCACCGCTCCCATCTTAGCGATCCTCCACCGCTCCCATTCTAGCGATCCTCCACCGCTCCTATTCTAGCGATCCTCCACCGCTCCCATTCTAGCAATCCTCCACCGCTGCCATTCTAGCGTTCCTCCACCGCTGCCATTCTAGCGTTCCTCCACCGCTGCCATTCTAGCGTTCCTCCACCGCTCCCATTCTAGCGATCCTCCACCGCTGCCATTCTAGCGATCCTCCACCGCTCCCATTCTAGCAATCCTCCACCGCTGCCATTCTAGCGATCCTCCACCTCTCCCATTCTAGCGATCCTCCACCACTCCCATTCTAGTGATCCTCCACCGCTCCCATCTTAGCGATCCTCCACCGCTCCCATTCTAGCGATCCTCCACGCTCCATTCTAGCGATCCTCCACCGCTCCCATTCTAGCCATCCTCCACCGCTCCCATTCTAGCCATCCTCCACCGCTGCCATTCTAGCGATCCTCCACCGCTGCCATTCTAGCGATCCTCCACCGCTCCCATTCTTACTATGCCCGATCCTCCACCGCTCCCATTCTTGCGTTCCTCCACCGCTGCCATTCTAGCAATCCTCCACCGCTCCCGTTCTTACTATGCCCAATCCTTCACCGATCCCATTCTTGCGATACTCCACCGCTCCCATCGTAGCGATCCTCCACCGCTCTCATTCTAGCGATCCACCACCGCTCCCATTCTAGCCATCCTCCACCGCTCCCATTCTAGCGTTCCTCCACCGCTCCCATTCTAGCGTTCCTCCACCGTTCCCATTCTAGCGTTCCTCCACCGCTCCTATTCTAGCGTTCCTCCACCGCTCCCATTCTAGCGTTCCTCCACCGCTCCCATTCTAGCGTTCCTCCACCGTTCCCATTCTAGCGTTCCTCCACCGCTCCCATTCTAGCGTTCCTCCACCGCTCCCATTCTAGCGTTCCTCCACCGCTCCCATTCTAGCGATCACCACCGCTCCCATTCTAGTGATCCTCCACCGCTCCCATTCTGACTAAGCCCGATCCTCCCAAGTCTCTACTTTCTGCTGCAGTCATGACATAAAGACATGTGACCGCTGCAGGCAATCACTTTTTCAAGCAATTCATCACTTTAATTTGTGATTTTAAGTGTTTTCAGATGATAGTAGAAATCAGCCGGGGACCCTTTGATAGAAGTATTATTTATTTTGTTTGTTTGTCATTTTTTTTTATATATATATATTCCATTTTGAGACTAAAAAAAAAAATGTAGACTTGAAGAAACCCTTAAATTTCTCATTCACTGCCTCTTACATCAAGGAAAAGCTCTTGATTTATACAGCAAGTATTTCCATAGGGTTCCCATCAACCCCTTGGAGACATAAACATTTTCACCTTTAAGGCCGGAGTCACACACAACCACAAAAAATCGGTCCGTTTTAGACGGTCGACAATCGGATCAAAATAAAAACATCACACATCCTTCTGGCATCCGATTTTCCTTCAAAGATGCGATTTAATCGCATGTGTGTGTACCTTGTAACATCCGATTTTCATCCGACTTGCGAGATTTTCTCGCAGGCTTGCAAAACTGACATAATGGATCCAAAAGAATAGTATTTAAATGCCAAAAGAAAGAATAGATATATACACATAGAGCACATATATATATATATATATATTATATAGATATATAATATATATGTCATTGTGACATATATATATACATATATTTATAATTCTTACACTTCTACATACTGTTATAGCCGCTAATTCAATTGCCGGCTTCAGTGAAATCACAGAAGCCGACATGAAATTATACATTGTTTCCACACATTTAACCATGTAATTTCATGTATTTTTATATATGTTTGAAACATACAATTACATGAGTATATGTGTGCTAAATTTCAGACATGTAGGGGTTAATTAAAGGTGTAAATTCGTTGAAAAAAAATGCGTGGGCTCCCGCTGTATTTTCTCCACCAGACAGACAAAGCAAAGCGAGTGGGGGCAGATAATAATAGCCTAGGGAGGGTACATTTTTTTTGTGCCCCCCCTGGCTACTAACATCTGCCCCCAGACACCCCAGAAAGGGCAAATCTATAATTAGATTCGCCCTTTCTGGCACTTTGCCCGTCTATTCCCATTGCCCTGTAGCGGTGGCGAATGGGTTAATCTCACCTTACTGTCACCTTAGTATTGAAAGGTGACCTTAAGGCAGGTTAATAATTGATAGCTGTCAATTAGACAACTATCAATTATTAATCCTATTGTATGAAAGAAAAATCAAACACACACAGTTTAATAAAAAATAAGTTTAATTAAATAATCACACAGTTTTTGACCATATTTTATTTTCCTGCTAAAACCATTTCCTGTAATAAAAATAAAATAAAAAAGCAAAATTATACTTACCAATCCGATGTACAGTCAGGTCCCACGGTGTAATCCATCAGAAAGGGTTAACAGGTTACAGGTCGCAGAGAGCTAATAATGCTGTCTCAGACCTGTATTCCCCTGAATGAATAAGTTCCTCTCCCAGCGAAAGTAGAGGAATAGATTCATGAATGGAGCTTAATTGATTTATTGCCAATTTAACTGTAGTGACCTGACCTAAAGGGAAAGTGGACACAATCAATTAAGCTTCATTCATTAAACACATCCTCTCCTGTCGCCAGGAGAGGAACTTATTAATTCATGAGCTTTGAGCTGAGCATGCAGGATTACTTGCACTGCTTGGCTCAAAGCTAGTTAACCCTTTGTGAAGGATTACAGCGTGGGACGTGACAGATCGGCGGAATAGGTAAGAATAATGTTGTTTTATTTTTTTTTCTTTATTTTAGGAGATCAATGGCTTCGCACGGATTAAGTGTAAAATAAAATATGGTCAAAAAATGTGTTTTTATTTCATTAAAATTATTTATTCTTAAAGTGTGTGTGTTTTTTTATTTACTTCAATAGGATTAATAATTGATAGTTGTCTAATTGACAGCTATCAATTATTAACCTGCCTTAAGGTCACCTTTCAATACTAAGGTGACAGTAAGGTGAGATTAACCCATTCGCCACCGCTACAGGGCAATGGGAATAGACGGGCAAAGTGCCAGAAAGGGCGAATCTAATTATAGATTTGCCCTTTCTGGGGTGTCTGGGGGCAGATGTTAGTAGCCAGGGGGGGCACAAAAAAATGTACCCTCCCTAGGCTATTATTATCTGCCCCCACTCGCTTTGCTTTGTCTGTCTGGTGGAGAAAATACAGCGGGAGCCCACGCATTTTTTTTCAACGAAATTACACCTTTAATTAACCCCTACATGTCTGAAATTTTGCACAAATACACTCATGTAATTGTATGTTTCAAACATATATAAAAATACATGAAATTACATGGTTAAATGTGTGGAAACAATGTATCATTTCATGTCGGCTTCTGTGATTTCACAAAACCCGGCAATTGAATTAGCGGCTATTACAGTATGTAGAAGTCTAGGAACTATAAATATATGTATATGTACATGTCACAATGACGTGTATATATATATATATATATATATGTGTTCTATGTGTATATATCTATTCTTTCTAGTCTTTATTAAAGCTGTCAGTGTGATTTTACAGTATAGCCGGGGATGAATTGCCGGCTTTTCTAAAGGACACCGATGCGATTTCATCGCAAGTCACACAGTGTGGTCCGTTTGTAATCCGATTTTTCATCGCTCCCATAGACTTGCATTGGCGATAGTCGACCCACAATCGGTGACAATCGCAGCATGCTGCGATTGTACACGGACGATTAAAACGGACCACAAAAAATCTGATACTGGGAGCTGCTCCATAGATTAACATAGGTCCGACTGCAATGCGATTTTTCATCGCATTGCAGTCGTCCGATTCTGTCGCCAGTGTGACGCCGGCCTAACCCCCAATTCCTTCCAAGAATGACAACTAAATCCACCAAATTTTTACCGACAACAAAGCTGTTCCAGGGTTTTGTGGGTCTTTTTGTGAGAGGAGTTGCAGTTTTGAATGAAACCATTCATATTACCATGCAAAAGGAAATAATTGCAAGAGGGGAGTAATTAAAAAAAAAAAAAAAGCTTTTTTTTTTTTTAAATTACAGTTTATTTTTCATTCCACTTTGCAGTAATTCCCATGTCCCTTCACCTTTCAGTAAAATTAACTTGTAACTTAATACTAAATATATGTGGGTTTTGGTTCCTGCATTTTTCTTTTGCAACTTTTCAGTTTCCATATTTTTATTTTTTGCATTTATATTTTTGAGAGCCATAACTTTTAACTTTTTCTTTTTGTTGCTTAATTTTTTGTGCCTTTTTTTAATTTTTTTGCAGCACCAGCTGTGGCTTTTGTTACCGTTTTGGTGTGCATCCGACAAATTTAATCTGAGAGCTGATGAGACCAAGAAGAAAATCAATTTTGACATTTTGTTATTTTCCTTTCTGTTTTTGTAATCCTTTCGCATGGGATAAATATTTTCATGCGGTATTTGTTCAGACAATTAAACAGGTACCAAAATGCAAAATTTTTAACTTTTTTTTGCTGTTTTCATTATTGTAAAAGTGAGGCAATTTATCCTTTTTATATTTGGATGGGTTTTTTAAATATTTAAAAAAAAAAAAAATATATATATATATATATATATATATTATATATATATAAATTTTTTTTTATTTATTATTTCAGAGATCTCTTGATAACCTATGCAATAGACTGCAATACTTTAGTATATTTAGTATAGCAGTGCATTACATAACTACCAGGCTACTTTATAGCCTAGTAACAGACTGGACTTCATAGTGGGCCCCAGCAACGCACCATGAACGCTTCAAAAGCACCATCCTCCTTACGCATCCGTACTTAACCCCTTAAATGTCTCTATCATGATGAACAGTGGCGTCTAAGAGGTTGAACTGTTGCAATTTAGAGCTACAGTTACTCTCAGGTTCCGACTGTAAACTCAGCCAGCACCCCTGCTGTTTAGAGAGAGCTCAGTTCTTGAGCCCAATTCATACAGTAAATGCGGACCTCCGCCATATATGTATGGCAGATGTCGCTAAGGGGTTATCTTGGGTGTCTGACAATTAGTGATTAGTGAACGTGCTCGGAAAAGGTGTTATCTGAGCATGCTCGGGTGCTAACGGAGTGTCCTCAGTGTGCTGGAACAATATGTTCGAGTCTCCGCGGCTGCATGTCACGTGGCTGTTCGACAGCTGCAACACATGCAGGGATTACCGGTTTGTTAGGCAATCCCTGCATGTGTTGCTGCTGTCGAATAGCTGCGAGACATGCAGCCGCGGAGACTCGAGCATATTAATGAAACACATTGAGGACACTCGGTTAGCACTCGAGCATGCTCAGATAACACCTTATCTCAGCATGTTCATTCATCACTACAGACAACCCATCGATCTGATCAATTATATAGATAGATTGTGATTAACCTATAGGATACATTGCTGGTCAATGTCTTAAAAGAAATAGTTTATCTCTTTCTGAACCCTTCTGTCCCAGGAACTGATTCCCACATATGCTCTGCGCTGAAAGCAGATTTTCTTTCAGCAGACAGACATGAGAAAAATCAATATTTTCCTTTTTTGCGGCTTAGTGCTTTAACACGAGTCGGTTTCCTAGAAATCCCATCCTATAGTCTATTGTTTCTACCATCCTGGCCCCTGGGAGATCAAAATGTATCTAAATGCAAGTTCCTTTATTCCTCCGACAATAGAAAACAGGATACAGATTCCAGCTTCTGCTACTGTCCGCGTCTCAATAGTTACATGCTGGCAATGAAAACCACAAGACGATCAACAGAATAGCTTTGTACTGTACGACGACAGCATCTCAATGCCGTGTTTGCAGAGCTTGCTCGCAGCATTGTTCTTCTTGCAGCTTGTTTCCGGTGAAATATACTTAGAAGGTTTGCAGACGAACCAATGTGCGGTTTGAGCAGGGGCAAGTCTGTATGATATCAGACAGCGGGTCACATCCATGCCAAGAGGAAACAAACTGTAGACGCGGAAGGGTTTCATGTTCTGCCAGAACCAGAAGGTCCAAACACGTTGTGAAGGCAAAAATGAACAGATCAGGACGATGAAGATCAATGGGGATAAAGCTTTCTTCAATCATCATGTCAAGAACAGTGGAGGCAGAGACCGGCCCGGAGCTTAGAGGGGATGTCCCTTTATCACCTATCCCCCAAAATAAATGATAAATGTGTGATCGCTGAGGGTCCAGGTGATTAGAGCCCCACCAATTTCATTAAGGGGACACCCAAAGTGGGCTGTGTGAATGGAGACGTAGTAAGCACGTGCGACCACCATTCCAATAGACGGTGAATAGAACAGCGGTCGCACATGCTCACTGCCGCTCCATTCACATGGGATTTGGGACCTCCAGTGTCGTGATGGGTCCCAGCAGCAAGACCGCCAACGATCATACATAGTGGTTGTTTAAAGGACAACCCCTTTAAAAGTGCATTGTCCAGGGATTTAAAAAAAAAAATGACCATAAAGCTGGGGAAGTGCTAGAATAACAAGTTAATTTGTACTCTCTTGGTAAACGTCTCTGTTAGGTAAAGTCCTGACTATTGAATGCTGAGGGCCATGACTAGATGTACAGTCTGAGTGTGTAAAATTAGAAAAACATGGCTTCTTTCTTTCAGAAACAGCGCCACCCCTGACCATAGGCCGTGCATGGTATTGCAGCTCAGCTCCATTCACTTCATTGAGACTGAGCTGCAATACTAGACACAACTCATGTGGCAATGTGTCTTGAATGTTGAAGCTTAATCAAAAATGTTGTTTTCCTCCATGTAGGTATGTATAGCAGGGAAGAGACGGGTTAACGGCTCCTTATATGCAGTGTGCTGCCAGTCTCTCCTTACAATGACGGACAGGTTCAGCCTTGTATAATAGACGCAGATAACACTTTAGCTTGTCGCTTTTACACCTGACAAGACCTTACGTCGTGAGCAGTCAGATTTTAGGTTTTTTTTGCACCTGAACCGTGCCCGAGGATGCAATCTGCCAGGATTACAGTAACACTTAGTGACAAGCTGGCCGCGGGCGGGGTGCGATATTGTGAGTCAGCCGATCTGAGGATTTCTTCCTCGTGTTTTTATTTTTCTGCTGTCAGACTGTATTACAGTAGACTTGGCTGGATACTGAACAACAAGGACAGACACGACGCCGAGCCCAGTACAAGATATGTAGCATTCTCCACTTCTAGGACCTGTTCTTCATGAAGAGTATGACTCCAAAAACAGTGTTTCCCAAGTGGCTGTGGCTAATATATGGCTTCACTATATGTTCAGTGCTGGTCTGACCTACGAGACCCCCGGCTATCCTGAAAATGAAGGAACTGCAGAACGAGTTACGACACAGCTCCTTTCGATGTGGCCGGCTATAGATCACTGCACACGTAGATGGCTCAAGATTGAAGATTGACCCGGATGTTGGACCTTCATGCTCAGAAAGTGATGCCATAGCCTGGCTTTACCTGAGGAAGCCACAGAAAACCAGAGAAGCGTTATATCTGGACACTGCAAGGGAACTGTGGTATGACTTTGGCCGTTAAGATGAGTTCAAGGTTGGGTCTAGTCTACTAGAATGGGAACCATTCATATAGAGACCAGTGGGTGCGACCAAAGTGAGGAACTCTACCTTATCATGTGCGCATGTCGTAATCAGGTAGACAGGGTTTGTCTGTATGGTACAACTCCTTTTACATAACATCAGGCAGAGTTGAGCAAAAAGATTGGCTGGTCTTTGACCAAAACCTGTGAACCTCATCCTACCTGCCGGCATCCCCGGCTCCAAGCGTGACATCACACTGGCCTTGCTAATCAGAAGAGGCACCATGGATGCCGACATGTACTAAGTTTGTAGAGCTGCTGATCTACGGTCAACTGACTTGCGTTTCCCTGCTTGAACAGTGTCCTGCAAATCTTTTTGCTAAATTCTAATATTAATCCAATTTTATGACTGTCGTTATTCCATTGCCGCCAATCCAGATCCCTGCAAACCTCCTCCTACCTGGTGTAATCACTGGTGCCTCTTCTGATTAGAAAGCCCGGAGTGACGCCGTTGTTGATTTTGCACCGGCCCTACTAATAAGAAGAAGTGCTCAGGATACCGATAGGTTTGTAAAGTCCTGGCCTAGCAGTCAGACTACCAGTAAAGCCGCTGGCCAAAATGATCATTTATTTTATAGCCCATATTTGGCCTCCTTCACATTTATTGCTGATTTTGAATGTTTCTATCACATGGGAATAGTTGTGATAAAAATCCTTTAGAAACCCAAACGCTTTAATCTGACATGAGACTATTTAACTATCAATCCTTTGCTTCTTTAGTTTAATTTCCTGAGATTCTGCTCCATTTTCTCACCAGATTTCGTCGGTGTCTTCTCTATTCCAGGACTTATGTAGATAACTAACAGCACATTAAAAATTCATTAGCCGGAAAGTTCATCTTTGTTGTGTTTAAAGTAATAGGTGGCCTTTTTTGTTTATCCCATGCCAAACAACATTCGGTGCCAGAGAGCAGATCTGTCTAATTTCTATCACAGCTGAACAAGGTGAGGAAATAAAAAGGGATCGAATGAAACCGGAGATCCGGCCAGATGAGAAAATGGGAGAATATCCTGCTCCTGGTTATTATTCCTCTTGATAAACGGTGAGCCTAAGACAGGTAAACCCTGAAGAAGACCCAGCCGCTTCTACAGATTGATGGCATTAGGCTGGAGCTTAGGAGAGAATGCGATTTGCCGGCTGACATTTGTATCTGCTTCTCTCCATCTCTGTAACCTCTCCCGTAATACGGCAGCATCTGCGCGCTCGCTGTTTTTGAGAACGCACTTGCCAAGGGATAGATTGAAAGGTTACAGTTTTTTGTTTTATGACAGAGGGAAGCAAATTATTAAATTATTGATATATCTTTATATCAATATATATTTATCTTTGAAGGACTCATGTGAGATGACTGATTGTAAAAGTGCTTCAACTTAATGGGATAAATTCAGATACAAATAAATTACCTATTATTTTTTTTTTTTTTTAAATATTAAAGGGTTATTGCTGTAAGTAAGGTGTCTGACTGCATCGCTGGGCTTGACCCATTGACAATAAATGGAGCAAAAGGCGCTTATCTCCGCTCCACTCAGAATGGGGCTACAGAGCCCCATTTTTTGGGTTTTAAAGCCCTTTTTCAGCAGCAGATGAAGGAAGGGAGACACACTAGTCATTACTAGTGGGTAGGCGGAGCCCACATAGGATAGAAACACCTCAGATTAAAAAAGTGTTGACCGGCCCCTCCAGTTTATAGGGCTCCTCCTACTCCAGCTCTCCAGTCTAAAATTTGAGGTCACAGAGGATAGTCGCTGCTGGAAGCAGCTCCTCAGAAAATTGTTTTTTTATTATTTTAGTCGGACAGAGACTTGGACCGCCGGTGGTCTAGAGGTCTCAGGGGTCTCAGCGCTGCTGGACCCCCACCTCTCCCTTGGCGGATCTGTATTACCCTGTAAGGTGGTCCCTGCAGAACCCTGCCGGCCCTGGGGGATGAGGATTGCTTCCCTGGCGGGGACGCAAACCGCGCTTCTGGGGTCACTGCGTTCCCCGCCCTGGTGGGAAGCTACGGGCACAGCGCCACAAATCTCTGAGGGGTCCCTGTGGCGCTCAGCTGGTGAGTACTCCACATTTTAATGTGTTTGAGTGCTTCAGCGGCCGCTGCGGCAGCCGCTGCTACATGTATTCATGTGTGGTGATTGTGTACTTTTGTCCGCAGGTGGATGCCTGCAGGACATGGGAGCGGAGTGAGTCGCGCGCTTTTTTGAAACCGGCGGGGGGCGTGGCTTCACGCTTTCCCATTTTTTTCGCGGGCAGGAAGCGCTCTGAGCGCGCGCTTTACCCTGCCTTTTTCTCTTCCGGCTTCTCTCCTCTAGCACGGCGGCCATTACTGAAGGCCTCCTCGGGCTCCTCACTCTCCGCTCCCCCCGACCGACCGAAAGGAAGACACTACACCGCGGCCAGCTGGGTGAGTCGCTTCTACCTGTCAGGGCAGAAGCTTGACCCCCTCACACCCACAGCGCAGGAGGTACTGTCACACGGAACGCTCCCGCTACGATCACAATAGCGACGCTTAATTTTGCGATCGTTTTTTTGTGATCGTTTTAATGTCGCTAGTAGCTGCCACAGTGGGCAATCTCATTGACGACGCATAAGTGGTTAGCGATCTCTTTAGCGACTTTGGCGGTCATTGCGATGTACAATTCAGCGCAATATGTTAGCGATCTAGTTGGCGTTTTTGTTTAGTGTGGCATACCTTTGAAACACTTCCTGCAGCTGTTACCTCATAAGAGGCACCTGGGGCTCGCACACCCTTTTCATTGCACAAGGGTTGTGGGGAGTCTGCGACATTAACCCTTCTTTGGCGGTTAACCCTTTATTGGGAGACAGCTGGGGTAGCTCTCTCTTTAAGAGCTTTAACCCTTCAGCGTTCGTTTTTGCCTTTGAAAACCACACTGTTCTAGTTGCTGACAGGTTCTTGACTTGCCATATACTGTGTGAGGGCATGTCGGATCAGGGTCCAGGAGGTGCGGACCGTCTCCCAGATCCGCTACAGGATCAGTCTCGCGTTTCTGACACACAGACCTCGACGGCGTCAAGCGCAGCGGTCGGAGGTGTCAGTGATGACAAAATGGAGGCCCTCACTCGTTCTATTAATGGCCTTTCTGACCTTCTAGGTTATTGGGTGTCAGCTAGATCCTCTCATGGTAGGAAGCGACACAGGCCGGTGCCTTCTTCCCCGCGTAGCGACTCGGAGATCTCTGGTATGGAGGGTTCCCTTCAAGCTCGGATGGGGAGATGTCCGATTTAGATAAGGAGGATCGGCAGGGACACTCTGTCTCTCTTTTGAGCCGTACAGAGGCTTTTATTGGAGCCATGAGGGAGGCGTTAGTTACCGGAGGAGGTAACTAGACGTCCTGGTAAGTCGGCCCGGATGTTTCAGGAGTTGCATAGGTCGCAATCAGCCTTACCATCTCTGGACGAGCTTAATGGAGCAGTGGAGAAGGAACGCCTGTGTCCAGATAAACGTTTTAAGGGGACACGGTTTTTTGAGACGCTATATCCGTGTACGACGGAGTTGATTGATAAATGGATTCCTTCTCCTGAAGTGGATGTCCCTTTATCCCAGCTTAGCAAATCCTCATTGCTTCCTGTTAAAGGGAAGGCGAGTCTGCAGGATCCGCTGGACAGAAAAACGGAGATGGCAGCGAAATCCATCTACGAGGCCGCGGGTCATGGATTCAGAGCAGTGCTAGGATCCATGTGTGCTTGTAAAGCTTCCCTGAGCTGGTTAGACCGTCTACGGACGGCGTGGCAAGATGGATCCCCACTATCCGAGGTAGAGGGGCTTTTCAAGTCATTGGAGGATGCAGCACGATATGGCAGTGATGCAGGTTTGGATACTGCCTCACTGCTGTCCAGGGCACAATCCTCGGCGATCACAGTCAGGAGAGCTCTGTGGCTTAGACAGTGGACTGGAGACGCGGTTTCCAAGCAAGGTTTGCTTTCTTTAGCTTACAAGGGTGGTCAGCTATTTGGATCTGACCTCACGGAGCTGATTGCCAAGGCAAAGGCAAAAGAAATGGCTTTACCGCAGCGAAGAGCTGTGTCTTCTGCGGCTGGCAGGCATAGTGCCGGTACTAGTCGGCGGTCCTTTCGGTCCAGGGGACGGTTCGGTCAGCCCTTTTGGGGATCGGGGCATCCCTCTTTTCAGGAAAAAAGAACGCTCAGAAATCCCGCACTCCCTGGAAACAGCTTCCGCCAAGACAAGCGGGAAGCTGACAAAAAGCCCGCTAAGGCGGACTGACGCCAGGGCCTCACTCGAGGGCTCTCGAGTGGGAGGTCGCCTGCTCCAATTCTAACGTTGTCGGACGACCTGGGTGACGCGGGTGGTGTCGACAGGCTATTTCATAGAGTTTCTTTCTCGACCCCCAGACAGTTTTTGCCAATCCCGCATTCCGTCAGAGCCCGAGCTATTTGCCGCTCTACTGCGGGAGGTCGATTCCCTTCTACAGAAGGGTGTGGTGGTACCAGTTCCACCGGAGGACCGAGGAAGAGGGTTTTATTCCGACCTCTTTGTGGTCCCCAAAAAGGAGGACAAATTTCGCCCCATTCTAGATCTCAAAAGATTGAATCGGCATGTCCGCTCCCGGAATTTCCGCATGGAGTCACTTCGCTCCGTTGTGGCGGCCTTGTCGCAGAACGATTTTTTGGTATCAATCGACATTCGCGACGCTTATTTGCATGTCCCCATCGGAAGGGCCCACCAACGCTTCCTTCGTTTTGCCATAGGCCAGGACCATTTCCAGTTTGTGGCCCTGCCATTCGGGTTGGCCTCAGCACCCAGAGTTTTTACAAAAATTCTGGCTCCTCTCATGGCGATTCTGCGAAGACAGGGGGTTACGATTCTTCCCTATCTGGACGACCTTTTGATTGTGGCGTCCTCAAAGGAGGAGGCGGTGACGGCTCGCAACCTATCCCTGCAGCTCCTGGAGGACTTCGGGTGGCTGATCAATTTGGAGAAGTCGTCTCTGGAACCGTCGCAGTCAATCCTGTTTTTGGGAATGCATTTCGACACGGTACGAGCAGTGGTGTCTCTGCCTCCAGACAAGCAAGCGAGTCTTCTTCGTCATGTACAGGTTATGAAGTCTGCGACAGCAATGTCCCTTCGAAGGTGTATGCGCCTTCTGGGTTTGATGTGGCGTCAATGGAAGCAATTCCGTTTGCCCAATTTCATTCCAGGACTCTCCAAATGTTCATCTTGAACCGTTGGGATCGATCGCAGTTTTCACTGGATTGCAGTGTCATCATCTCCCACAGGGTGAGAGAGTCTCTAGAATGGTGGTTACGTCCGGAAGCGTTATCCCTGGGGAAGTCCTTCCTTCCTCCGAGGTGGTCGATCATAACCACCGATGCCAGCCTGACGGGCTGGGGGGGTGTCTGGAACGATCTCTGGATTCAGGGAGTATGGTCGTTGGAAGAGTCTGTCCTGCCGATCAACATCCTGGAATTGAGGGCAATTTTCCTTTGCCTCCAACACTGGACGGTCCCTTTAAGCGTCTACCAATCCGAGTGCAGACAGACAACGCGACGGCGGTCGCGTATATCAACCATCAAGGTGGGACGAGGAGCTTCAGGCTCATGATGGAAGTGTCTCAAATTCTGGTATGGGCAGAGGCCAGAGTGCCAGCCATCTCTGCGATTCACATTCCAGGAGTTCAGAATTTCACAGCGGACTTCCTCAGTCGCGAAAAGATGGATCCCGGAGAATGGAGTCTTCATCCGGAAATTTTTGCGCTGCTGTGCTCCCGTTGGGGAACTCCCCAAGTGGATTTGATGGCATCCAGGTTCAATGCCAAGTTACCGACGTTCATGTCCAGGTACAAGGACCCGAACTCTGTGGCGGTGGATGCTCTGGTGGCTCCTTGGGACCTATTCGATTACTATGTGTTCCCGCCGATATCCTTACTTCCTCTGGTGTTGCGTCGGATCAGACTGGAGAGAGTCCCGGCTATGTTGATAGCCCCAGATTGGCCAAGGAGGACGTGGTTCTCGACACTGGTGTCGCTTCTGGCAGCGCCTCCACTTCCACTTCCTCTTCGCCCGGACCTGTTAACCCAAGGGCCCGTTCGTCACCCGGACCTGAAGTCTCTGCGTTTGACGGCGTGGCTCTTGAGACCGAAATCTTGACCCGTCAAGGTTTTTCAGCCAAAGTCATTGCCACTCTGCGAGCTGCCAGAGGTCCGGCTACTACTAGGATTTTTTCCATTCCCAATTTGTTGGCCTTTTTGCAGTACGGGCTGGACAAGGGTTTGGCAGTTAGCACTCTGAAAGGACAGTTTTCTGCTCTGTCCTTGCTGTTTCGGAAGACTATCGCCTCGCGTAGGGACGTACGTTCCTTTTTTCGCGGGGTAACCCGTCAATTTCCGCGCGGAAGGCGCCTGTGTCTCCTTGGCGGCTCAATCTTGTCTTGGAGGCTCTTCAACATGGGCCTTTTGAGCCTATGGACTCTATTAATCTTTCCTTTCTCTCTTGGAAGGTTGCCTTCCTAGTGGCGGTCACTTCTTTGAGAAGGGTTTCTGAGTTGGTGGCTCTTTCTTGCTCGCCTCCTTTTCTGGAGTTTCACCCAGATCGAGTAGTGCTTCGCACACGGGGCGACTTTCTACCTAAAGTGGTGTCACAGTTTTATGTTAACCAGGATATTGTGTTGCCCTCGCTTTGTCCGGAGCCAAGGAATGCGAAGGAACGGGCCTTGCACATATTCGATTTGGTGCGGGCTTTGAAGTTCTATTTGTCTATTACTCAAAGTTTTCGGAAGTCGGATTCTCTGTTTGTGATTCCAGCAGGTCGTCGACGTGGGCAACGAGCTTCCAAGGATTCTATAGCTCGTTGGATTCGGTCGGCCATTTTAGAGGCTTACCGACTTAAGGGCGAACCTTGCCCGATTAAGATTCGAGCTCACTCCACAAGGGCTGTGGGTTTGTGGGCTTTTCATCAAGGAGCCTCGGCAGATCAGCTCTGCCGGGCGGCGACCTGGCGCTCCGTCCACACATTTACGAAATTTTATAAGGTGGACGTCAGTGCTTCCGCTGATGCGGCCTTAGGACGTAGGGTCCTGCAGGCGGCTGTAGTTTAAAGTTCTTGTGAACTTGTAGTTAGCGCTGGTTGCGCATTTATTTAGGTTGTTGGGTATCTGCCTCTTTTGGTTTTTTTTTGCCCACCCTTATTTTTGGACTGCTTTGGGACGTCCCACTAGTAATGACTAGTGTGTCTCCCTTCCTTCATCTGCTGCTGAAACACGGATTTTGGTAAGAACTTACCTGTAAAATCCTTTTCAGCGAAGAAGGAAGGGAGACACACATCCCTCCCATGGCAGAAGTGTGTTGTTGTGTTTTCAGATGCGGCGTGACCCTTCTCTGATAGCGATTATCTGGGCTGTGGTCGGCGCGCTAAGGCTCTGTTCCAGCATTGCCAGCTCATCGCAGTGGTCAGGTTCAGTGAGTAGTACCTGAGACTGTGTGGTTTTTTCTGTTATATGCATAACCTGTCTCCTTGTTTTTCTCTCTGAAGTCCTTCAGAAGGGGTTGTGTTACTCCGCTGGTGATATTTGCTCTTCCTTAGCTTGGGTACGACTGGAACCAAAATCCGTGTTTATCTCTGGTTCTCTGGCATTCGCTGCTGTAAGACCCCCCAGCGATCAGCTAGTTATCCTCTGCCCTATGGATAGGGAATCATTTTTTGGGGGGAGGGGGATGGGCATAACCATTTAAAGGAAATATACAGCCATAGCTGCAAGTTTTAGCACCTGGGAAATTGTTCCAGAAAATGAAGCATTTCTCCCAGAAAGTTATTTCAATTACACATGTTTTGTTATACACTTGTTTGTTTCCTTTGTGTGTATTGAAGCAACACAAAAAAACTGGAAAAAAAGACAAATTGGACATAATTTCACACAAAGCCCCCAAAATGGGCTTGGCAAAATTGTTGGCACCTTTCCAAAATTGTGGGTAAACAATTTTATTGGAGCATGTGATGCTCGTAAAAACTCACCTGTGGTAAGTAACAGGTATGGACAATATAAAATCACACCTGAAACCAGATAAAAGGGGAGAAATTGACTCAATCTTTGCATTGTGTGTCTGTGTGCCACACTAAGCATGGAGAACAGAAAGAGGGGAAGAGAACTGTCTGACGACTTGATAACCAAAATTGTTGACAAATATCAACAAATTCAAGGTTAAAAGTCCATCTCTAAAGATCTTGATGTTTCTTGTCCATGGTGCGCAACATAATCAAGAAGTTTACAACCAAGATAGAGCTTTTTGGTGAAGCACATCATTCTACTTTTTACTTAAAATGGTATGAGGCCTACAAAGAAAAGAACACAGTACCTACAGTCAAATATGGTGGAAGTTCAAAAATGTTTGGTGCTTTTTCTGCCTCTGGCATTTGGTGCCTTGACTGTGTGCAAGGCATCATGAAATCTGAACATTACCAAAGGATTTTGGGTCACAATGTAGTGCCCAGTGTCAGCTGGATTTACGTCCTAGTTAATGGGTCATCCACTAAAACAATAACCCCAAACACTTCAAGAAGCACCCAGAAATGGATGGAAGCAAAGTGCTGGAAAGTTCTGAATCGGCCAGCAATGAGTCCGATTCAAAACCCATTTAACACCTGTGCAGAGATCTTAAAATTGCTGTTGGGAGAAGGTGCCTTCAAATATGAGAGACCTGGAGCAGTTTGCAAAAGGAGAGTGCTCCAAAACTCCAGCTGAGAGGCGTAAGAAGCTTGTTGATGATTATAGAAAGCGATTGATTGCAGTTATTTATTCCAAAGGGTGTGCAACCAAATATTGTGTTGAGGGTGCCAACAATTTTGTCCGGACCATTTTGAGAATTTTGTGTAAAATGATGTCCAATTTGTCTTTTCTGTTTTATTTATTTATTTTTTATTTTTGAGTTGGTCCAATACACACAAAGGAAATAAACATAAACAAGACGTGTATTTGCAATTATTTACTGGGAGAAATACTTCATTTTCTGGAACAGTTTCAAGGGTGCCAACACTTTTGGCCATGACTGTAGTGTTAGAAAATAACATATTCAGATTTTAACAGATTATTTTTTTTGTGTAGTTATAGAAAAAAAAAATTGAAAACTTTAAGTTCTCACAACTGCCCCTAAAACAGGCACAAATAGGCAAATATTTCCTGCTCTCTGTATGTCACATCAGTTTCCCTGTGTATAGAGGCACAAGATGAGGAATATCATCTTTTTAATGACATCCTTGTTATAGTACTGAAAGTTTAGATAGATACTAATATAAGAAAATAAATAGTTATAAGGTTTAAAAAATAAATTGCGAAACACATTATACATAATTTTGATTACACTTAAATACCTTACACATTCTCTTGACCTATTGTTTAAGCTTTACACTATGCTTCCTGTACTGTGCAGATGACTTTTCAGAAGTCTCGTTATCATCACAGACAGAATTAGTGACGGTCAACATCTGTGTATACAGATAACAAAAGATCCAACTTTAACAATTGCTGATGGTCACAGCTCACCTCCTCCCCTCCCTTAACAATGACATCTGCTCTAATTAGATCAGTAGGGTCTGGGAGCTGCAGTTTAACCATTCAATTGCCAGTGCGGTCGCAGCTTACCATGGAAGCTTGGGCCTGCCGAAGGTCTCCTATGGCAGTCATGTTAGTCCTCATAGGCTTCAAAGGAGAAACATAATTTCACTATATACAGTGGGGGAAATAAGTATTTGATCCCTTGCTGATTTTGTAAGTTTGCCCACATGAACAGTCTAATTGAGTCTGTGCACAAATTATAATCAGTCATACTCTAACCTCTCCAACATGGGCAAGACCAAAGAGCTTTATAAGGATGTCAGGGACAAGATCATAGACCTGAACAAACCTGGAATGGGCTACAAAACCATAAGTAAGACGCTGGGTGAGAAGGAGACAACTGTTGGTGCAATAGTAAGAAAATGGAAGAAATACACAATGACTGACCATAGACATCGATCTGGGGCACCATTCAAAATCTCACCTTGTGGGGTATCCTTGATCATAAGGAAGGTGAGAGGTCAGACTAAAACTACCCTGGGGGAGCTTGTTAATGATCTCAAGGCAGCTGGGACCACAGTCACCAAGAAAACCATTGGTAACACATTACGCCGTAAAGGTTTAAAATCCTGAAGTTACCGCAAGGTCCCCCTGCTCAAGAAGGCACATGTGCAGCCCGTCTGAAGTTTGCCAATGAACACCTGGATGATTCTGTTAGTGTTTGGGAGAAGGTGCTGGGGTCAGACGAGACAAAAATTGAGCTCTTTGGCATTAAGTCATCTCGCCGTGTTAGAAGGAAGAGAAATGCTGCCTATGACCCAAAGAACACCGTCCCCACTGTCAAGCATGGAGGTGGAAACATTGTTTTGGGGGTGTTACTCTGCTAAGGGCACAGGACTACTTCACCACATCAATGGGAAAATGGATAGAGCCATGTACCGTAAAATCCTGAGTGACAACCTCCTTCCCTCCGCCAGGACATTAAAAATGGGTCGTGGCTGGGTCTGCCAGAAAGACAATGACCCCAAACATACAGCCAAGGGAACAAAGGAGGGGCTCAAAAAGAAGCACATTAAGGTCATGGAGTGGCCTAGCCAGTCTCCAGACCTTCATCCCATACGAAACTTATGGAGGGAGTTGAAGCTCCGAGTTGCCAAGCGACAGCCTCAAAATCTTAATGATTTAGAGATGATCTGCAAAGAGGAGTGGAGCAAAATTCCTCCTGACATGTGCGCAAACCTCATCATCACCTACAAAAAACGTCTGACTGCTGTCCTTGCCAACAAGGGTTTTACCACCAAGTATGAAGTCTTGTTTGCCAGAGGGATCAAATACTTATTTCTCACTGCAAGATGCAAATAAATTTATATCATTTATACAATGTGATTTTCTGGATTTTACTTTTGATATTCTATCTCTCAATGTTAAAATTAGCCTACCCTTAAAATTATAGACTTTTCATGTCTTTGTCAGTGGGCAAACTTACAAAATCAGCAAGGGATCAAATACTTATTACCCCCACTGTACTTCAATATTGTAATATTGCAGTATGTAGTATAAACAATGTCAGGTTCAAGTCCCTAATGGGGACTACAAAAATGTAATTAAAAAACAAAATTTCTATTTAAAAAAAAAAAATATATATATGTATGTGTGTGTATATATACAGGTCCTTCTCAAAAAAATAGCATATAGTGCTAAATTTCATTATTTTCCATAATGTAATGATTACAATTAAACTTTCATATATTTTAGATTCATTACACACCAACTGAAATTTGTCAGGTCTTTTATTGTTTTAATACTGATGATTTTGGCATACAACTCCTGATAACCCAAAAAACCTGTCTCAAAAAATTAACATATTTCAACCGTCCAATAAAATAAGTGTTTTTTAAAAACAAACAAAAAAAACCATCAAATAATAATGTTCAGTTATGCACTCAATACTTGGTCGGGAATCCTTTTGCAGAAATGACTGCTTCAATGCGGCGTGGCATGGAGGCAATCAGCCTGTGACACTGCTGAGGTGTTATGGAGGCCCAGGATGCTTCGATAGCGGCCTTAAGCTCATCCAGAGTGTTGGGTCTTGCGTCTCTCAACTTTCTCTTCACAATATCCCACAGATTCTCTATGGGGTTCAGGTCAGGAGAGTTGGCAGGCCAATTGAGCACAGTAATACCATGGTCAGTAAACCATTTACCAGTGGTTTTGGCACTGTGAGCAGGTGCCAGGTCGTGCTGAAAAATGAAATCTTCATCTCCATAAAGCATTTCAGCCGATGGAAGCATGAATTACTTCAAAATCTCCTGATAGCTAGCTGCATTGACCCTGCCCTTGATGAAACACAGTGGACCAACACCAGCAGCTGACATGGCACCCCACACCATCACTGACTGTGGGTACTTGACACTGGACTTCAGGCATTTTGGCATTTCCTTCTCCCCAGTCTTCCTCCAGACTCTGGCACCTTGATTTCCGAATGACATGCAAAATTTGCTTTCATCAGAAAAAAGTACTTGGGACCACTTAGCAACAGTCCAGTGCTGCTTCTCTGTAGCCCAGGTCAGGCGCTTCTGCCGCTGTTTATGGTTCAAAAGTGGCTTTACCTGGGGAATGCGGCACCTGTAGCCCATTTCCTGCACACGCCTGTGCACGATGGCTCTGGATGTTTCTACACCAGACTCAGTCCACTGCTTCCTCAGGTCCCCCAAGGTCTGGAATCGGTCCTTCTCCACAATCTTCCTCAGGGTCCGGTCACCTCTTCTCGTTGTACAGCGTTTTCTGCCACATTGTTTCCTTCCAACAGACTTCCCATTGAGGTGCCTTGATACAGCACTCTGGGAACAGCCTATTTGTTGAGAAATTTCTTTCTGGGTCTTACCCTCTTGCTTGAGGGTGTCAATGATGGCCTTCTGGACATCAGTCAGGTCGGCAGTCTTACCCATGATGGCGGTTTTGAGTAATGAACCAGGCAGGGAGTTTTTAAAAGCCTCAGGAATCTTTTGCATGTGTTTAGAGTTAATTAGTTGATTCAGAAGATTAGGGTAATAGGTCGTTTAGAGAACCTTTTCTTGATATGCTAATTTTTTGAGACAGGTTTTTTTTGGGTTATCAGGAGTTGTATGCCAAAATCATCAGTATTAAAACAATAAAAGACCTGACAAATTTCAGTTGGTGTGTAATGAATCTAAAATATATGAAAGTTTAATTGTAATCATTACATTATGGAAAATAATGAAATTTAGCACTATATGCTAATTTTTTGAGAAGGACCTGTATATATATATATATATATATTTTTTTTTTTTTTTTTAAGTGTCCACCTTCCCTGCCCTTCAAAAATAAAGAAATTAAAAAAAAATTTTTTTTACAAAAAATAAACATATTTGGAGCACTGTCTGGTCTGATTAAGTGTAATCTATGACAATATAAATCAAAAAAATACCAGAATTGCCATTTGTCCGTCACTCCACTTGTTTAAAAATTAAAAAATACAAAAAAGCAATTCAAAAGTCAGGTGTGAAAGTCAAATTAGTATAAATGCAAAATAAAGTCTCATCCAGCTCCATGGACCAAAGAATAAAAAAGTTTTAAAAAGTGGCGACATGTTTCTGAAGTTTTTTTTTTTAAACACTAAAATATAAATATTAAAAAAATCATATAATTTTGGTATTGTTGTAATCGTACTGACCCGGAAAACCGTATTACCAGGTGATTTTTACTAAATGATCGCCATAAAAACAAAACCCCAAAAAACAACGGTGGAATTGCATTTTTCACCATTACACCTCCCTTGAAAGTTTTTTTTTTTTTTTTTTTTTCTTCTTCTTGTTTTTGGATACATTATATGGCAAAATAGTGTGAATCAAAACTACATCTTGTCCCACAATACATAAGCCCTAAATGGGTCTTGGAACGAGGGGAATAAAAAAAAATAAAAAAATTCTGGGTCCTTAAAAGTTTACAGAGCGTTTTGCAGGCTTTTCAATGCCATTTTCTGACTTCTGGCATGGAAATAAAATAAAGTGCCTGATCACCGGACTCTATCAAGTGCTGCTTTGTTGTTTTTCAGACTTGGTTTCCTACGTTTCGCAGCAGCTGCTTCTGGTACTGCGGATCTGTTCTGTTTAGATGATAGAGACCATGCTGAATTAAAGGCATAGCCATCATGAAATGTGTGGTGTGCGCCTGGTGCACGGTGAAGGTAATGTAGCGCTCGGCAGATCACATTCAGCCGATTGCATGGAGATTGAGACCCCCACATTCCTATCCTAGGAAGGAGGCAGCTGTGCCAAACGCCACGCCATAGTTCTGCTTTCCTATATTTTACAGACCATAAGTGACTTTAGCAGAACTTGTAGAGCGCCGTGCACTCACAAGCTGCTTCCAATTATCGTTACGTATGTGCAAGGAGTTAGCAGAGCTAGAAATATCTGTAAAGGGTAACAAAAAGAGCGCACAAGTGGTAGCGGAGTTACCCGTATCGAAGGTTTCCCAGCACTTGCTCTTAAACCGTTAACTGCTCACAACAGAGTGCTGTGGCCCGGCGCACTGACAGTACATCGATTTCTCCCTCGTCTTTCCTTTACTGTAAGCAGAAAGTAGTTATTGCATTTTACACTAAATGCCAGACAGGTGGGTGAGGTTCCCATAACATCTTAACAGCCAGAAGGTCACCGAATCAAATCCCAGGGAACCTGCAAAGCCTTTCATCCAGCAGAGGTAAACAGAATGTGGAGCCGTAATAACTGAGAAGATGTATTCATTACTGTGTAAAGCGCTCCGTGATCTGCGGATAAGAGGAGGCGGATGAGGGAAGATATTACTTTTATTACTAGTATTCTGCTAACTGTGCCATTTGTAAGAAATAAATTGTATTGCGTCGAGCACTGAATGATGGGGATCAGCTCCGGTCAGCACTGCCGAAGGAAGACTTATTACTTGTATGCACATAATATTCGTCTTAGCTTCTGCATTGTATATTGCAGTGCAAAAATAACGGAGACGTTATTCCTCTGAGGTTAGAGTCGAATGCGTAAAATAAATAACTAAAAATCTACATCAATTTATAAGAATAATCCAGAGCGCATCCTTTTAGAATGTTCCAGAGCGCGTCCTTTTAGAATGTTCCAGAGCGCGTCCTTTTAGAATGTTCCAGAGCGCGTCCTGTTAGAATGTTCCAGAGCGCGTCCTGTTAGAATGTTCCAGAGCGCGTCCTGTTAGAATATATCCTAGAAGGAAATGTTTATGAATTTTAGACGGTCCCATAAGCTTAGATTGAAATAAAGAAGAACATATGGAAGAAGGAAAAACACTTTGTTTTTCATTTAATATCCTGGAATTCTGGCTGTTCTGGATTATTTATACAGATATAAATATGTATAAAGTAACTCACATGTGTTGCATTTAAAAAGCACCTGTCGCCGGGGGGCGTGGCCTGAGGGAGATGTGATCAGACGCGTGCAGCAGGAGCTCCCGCTGGATATATGACAGTTTGATAGATTGCAGCCACTATTTAGCTGTTAAATTCACATTCCTTGGAGAGGGTGTTGACCCTGACCACAGGCTCTGTAAATCAGGAGTGCACAAGCAAATGGCTGGGAAGAAAGGAAGCAAAAGGCCAGCAGGTGAATCGGAGAAGAAGGCACAAGATGGCGCCGGTGGAGAAGATGTATTGATGGCGGGCCCGGAGGAAGATGGGGGAATCCCCAGCAGGTCAGATGCAGTGTCTAAACTGCGGAGGTTCGCCAGGCTGGAGGAAGATAAGCGGTGTCCGGCAAGTGCAGGTAGAGGTCAGAGGGGGCTTGCGGGGAGTGCAGAGGAGCCAGAGGAATCTGGTGTGGAGGATGGTGAGGAGAGTGACTGTGAAAGCCGGGAGGAAGACCAAGGAACTATGAAATGGGAGAGAGGTGAGATGGAGGAATGTAAGCGGCAAGTGGGGGGGATGGTGATCCCAGAGGAGCCCACATTAAAAGACTTGTTCAAGCTGGCAATGCACTCTCACACTACTATTACTGAGGTGGCAGCACAGCTTGGGGTCCTGCAGGCCAGCATGTCTAAGTTACAGCACTCCATGCATGTCACTAAGGAGAGGATGGGGGAAGCTGAGAAACGTATTAGCACTGTGGAAGATACTATTGCAAAATCTGACAAGCAGCATCAGTGTATGGTCACTGCAATGTCAGCTGTGCAGGCAAAGACTGATGACCTAGAGAATAGGTCAAGACGTAATAATGTGCGGATTATTGGGGTGCCGGAAAAAACGGAAGGCTCTGCACCCACCGAGTTCTTTGAACAGTGGCTGATGAACACTATTGGCCAGAACAACCTGTCCCGTTTATATGCCGTGGAAAGAGCTCACCGTGTCCCCGCGTTCCCCCTCCCCCCTGGCCGTCCTCCAAGACAAGTGCTTGTCAAGGTTCTGCATTATCGGGACAGGGATGCTATTCTTCGCTTTTCCAAGAATCATCCAGACCTGAAAATCAACGGCTCCAGGATTTCCATTTACCCGGACTTCTCTATGGAGGTTCAAAAGCAGAGGGCCAAATTCGTTGACATTAAGAAGAGGTTGAGAGCCCTGGGTGTGCCGTACTCAATGATATATCCGGCTAAACTGAGAGTGGTAGACGGGGACACTGTCCATTTCTTCCCGGATGCAAAGGAGGCCCTTAACTGGATGGACAGCAACGAGACGCGTCTCAGCAAGGCAAATTCTAAGGACTCCGCTGGCTGACTGAGCTGACTTGTCCTTTAATCGGGACGGGTCTTGTCCTTTAATCGGGACCGGATCTTACATATATCCGCTCTTCCCTCCTGAATACCTTTTTCTCAGGAGGAAGACCCTCCCTCTCATTTTGGGAAATAATCTTGCTGTGCATTGGAGGGGGAGGGGGAGAAATTTTCCTACCTTTTTCTAGTTCATGTGTTCTGGACATGTTAAATGTATTTAACAGAAAGCTAAATGTGAATGTTTTATGGTTAACTGTTGAGTATTGTTTGGCTGCAATCACTAGCCATATGCTACTCCCAGAGTTTGGGGAGTAAAGCGGGTTTGCTTCGGTGAAGTGGATACTCTGAATCGGATAAAGTACGCCCTCTCCTCCGTGACACCTGGAGGAGATGGAAAGCTTGAGTTGGGTGAAGTTGGGGTATTGTGTGAGGGGGGTGGAGGGTGGGGAGGGAGGGGGAATGTTAAACTATTGTCTAGGTCACACAGGTTCGAGGGGAGACAGCCTTACTAATTCACAAATGAGGAAATGGATGACACGGTATTTGGGGTTGCAGGGTAATGGCGGATAAAATAAAAATAATAAGTTGAAACGTTAGAGGGTTGGCGTCCGGAGTAAAAAGACAGGCAATGTTTACTTTCTTGCTTGATGCCAAACCTGCAGTCATATGCTTGCAAGAAACCCACTTGATAAAGAGTAGAACGCATCTTCTTAAAAAAAGATGGCTGCAGGCGGGGTATCATGCAACATATTCCACATACTCACGGGGGGTCAGTGTTCTTGTTCGCACAGGTATACCTTTTGAACAGTGTAAAGTGATTATAGACCCGCTGGGACGGTTCGTATGCTTGCTATGTAAATTGTCTGGTATACTGATGCTACTGATCTCGATATATATTCCTCCGCCGTATTGTGGGAAAGTGCTGCACAAGGTCATGGAGGTAGTGGGCGATTTCCTGGGGGTTCCCTTTCTGATAATTGGTGACTTCAACAATGTTCCTGATGCCCATTGGGACAGAGGTGGTCGGGAGGCACTGAGACTGGGTGGTAATTGCACCCCCTTTGGGGCGGTTCTGAAGGAGACTGCACTAATAGACATATGGAGAACCCATCACCCCGGAATTTATAAGTACTCCTGCTTCTCTCCCGCCTCTGCCTCGCTGTCCAGGATTGATCTGGCCCTGGGGAATGGTCCGATGCTAAGTCTAGTGGGTGAGGTAACTTATTTGGCTAGAACTCTGTCGGATCACTCGCCTATGTGTGTGGTGCTTCAGGGGCAGGGCTCTGAGTTTTCCAGGAGACCCCTGTGGAGGCTAAATCCGTTCTGGCTCCAGCTGATTGATCTGGACGGCCATGTGGGGGATGACCTGACAGAATTCTTTAAAATTAATATGGGCTCGGCTTCGGTATTGATGGTATGGGAAGCCATGAAGGCTTACTTCAGAGGGTTGTGCATTAAAAACATATCGCAAGTTAAAACCGAAACGGGCAGGAGAGACCAGGAGTTGATTAGGTCATTAGAGGGAGCAGAGGCGGCACTAATTGAGGAGCAAACCCCTGAGGCCCGAGAACATTTGAGATCAGCGCAGAGAGAGGTTTGTAATATGACTATGAAAACTGCGGAGAGGAAAAGGCTGTTCTGCACGATGAAGTTTTTCGAGGAGGGAGAGAGAGCGGGTCACCTTCTGTCCAGGGTGGTGGCGGCCCAAAGGGAATCGGCGTATATCACTAAATTAAAGGGGAAAGACGGATGTGAGCATACAGGCAGTAGGGCCATACTGGAGGTAATGATGGGATTTTACTCAAATCTGTACCAGTCACATGTGCAGCCATCGGAGGAGGAAATTGATAACTTTTTAGTGGGGGTGCGGCTTCCACGACTCTCACTGGCGGAGCAGAGGCTTCTTGAGGAGCCCTTTGATATGGAGGAACTTGAGGCCGCTCTGGCCTCTGTACCTAGTGACAAGGCCCCAGGGGGGGACGGTATCCCAGGAGAAGTCTACAAAAAATACAAAGAGGTGTTGCTTCCCAAGTTGATGGAGGTTTACACTGCGAGTTTGGCGGGGGGAGAGCTGCCCCGGTCCATGCGAGAGGCGATAATTGTTGTCCTACCAAAGCAGGGAAAAGATTTGACGGACCCAGCTTCATATCGTCCGATCTCTTTGTTGACCACTGACATTAAGTTATTGGCCAAAATGCTGGCGAACCGACTTAACAAGGTCATCGAATCCCTAATTCACCAAGACCAGTCAGGGTTTATGCCCAATAAATCCACAGCTATAAATCTCCGGCGATTATACTTAAACATGCAGGCGAGGGCGGATAATGTGGGACAGAGAGTAATAGTTTCCCTGGATGCCGCTAAGGCGTTCGACAGTGTGGAGTGGAGGTATTTGTGGGCGGTAATGAAAACCATGGGATTTGGTGATCTGTTTGTGGGTTGGGTACGTTTGCTATATACATCCCCTAGTGCTAAAATACGGGTTAATGGTCTGCTGTCTGAGAGTTTCTCCCTACATAGGGGAACGAGGCAGGGGTGCCCCCTGTCCCCCTGCTGTTTGCGATCGCTGTAGAACCGTTAGCTGCAAAGATACGTGGTACCACAGATATTCGGGATTCCAATATGGCTCCCACGTAGAGAAAGTGGCCTTATATGCGGATGATGTGCTACTGTTTCTGGCTGACCCGAGCGACCCCCTAAGTTCGGCTATGGCAGTTATTAGTAAATTCGGCTCTATTTCTGGACTGACTATCAACTGGGATAAATCCGTGTTGCTTCCCGTGGACTCTGCTGCTCCCCTAGTGCTAGATCCTGGGACCCCTTTGAGGGTGGTTAGTGAGTTTAAATATTTGGGCATTGTGATCTCTGCTAAATTGGAGGAATATGAACTGCTCAATCTTACCCCCCTTATCAATAAGTTTCAACAAAAAATTGCAGCGTGGAAGAAACTATTCCTGTCTGTGGCGGGTAGAGCAAATTTATTAAAAATGATCCTCATGCCCCAACTCCTATATATACTCCATAATACGCCTGTCTGGTTGGCGCAAAATAAATTCTACCGGATTGATTCTCTTTTCCGGGACTTTGTTCTGGAAGGGTAGTAGGGCACGCATTAAACTTGAACATCTACAGAGGTCAAAAGAGGAGGGGGGCCTGGCAATCCCGAACCCGTGGGTTTATTATGTGTCATCCCAATGTCAGCATATGGTGAGGTGGGGGGAGCCTACCCAATCTACGTCGGCTGGGAAGCTCATTGAGTTTATAGTGGGCAGAGGTCCGTTGCTTGCTAGTTTAGAGGCTGGTAGGTTCCGGGTGAACCCTAGAAGGCTCCCGACGATCGCTATGGTGGACAAGATTTGGCAAAGAGTTAGACAATGGAGGGGCATTACGGAGCTCACGCGCTTCTCGTCGGTTTGGTTTGACCCGAGGCTGGGGAGTTAATGCGTCTGAGGGGATTTGCTCAATGGAGAAGGGTCGGGATATGGTTTGTGTCACAGCTGTTGGTTGGCGGCATGCTTAAGACTTTTGAGGAGATCAGGGAGGAGTTCCCTCTGAGTCAATCCCTCTTTTTTCAATATTTGCAGCTGCGGCATGCAATCAATCGACAGCTTAAAACATCAAGAATAGTGGTGCAATCAGATGCGATGGTGAATCTTATAGGGTCACTAAGGGGCACTAAGGGTTTCATCTCCCTCGTATATAGGGGTTTTTTGGATTCATTCCTGGTACGGCACCCGGCTAAGTCCAGAGAAAAATGGGAAGAGGATGTGGGACCAATCTCGGACTCTCAGTGGGAGAGCGTATTACAATTCATCCCCAAGGTCTCTATGAGTGAAGCCAGGAGAGTCTCACAACTCTACTTAACACATAGGGTATACAGGACCCCGGTCTGGATGAAGAGGGCGGGCCTGAGGAGGGATTCCTGCTGTCCGCGCTGCTCTGAGGATGGGGCAGATCTCCTACATATGATGTGGTCCTGCCCTGCCCTACAGAACTTTTGGGTACAAACACTTAATTTGACACAGGAGGTAATGGGAGTGGATCTTATAAGGAACCTGCTGACGTGTGTATTGGGGTGCATGGAGGATATCGCGGTTGATGAGTGGGGAAAGCTGACCATAGCCAGAATCCTATATGCTGCCAGAAAGCTCATTGCGGCCCACTGGTTAGATGACAAAGCGCCAGTTAGACAAGAACTGATTAATAAGGTTAACTTTATTGTTATGATGGAACAGAACATATATGCGAAAAGAGGTCAACACATGCAGTTTGAGAATGTGTGGGGTGGCTGGATGGAGCACGGCTGGCTTCGGAGCTCTTATGAGAGAAAGAATGCGTCGCCTACGCGCCCTTGACCTCTGAGTTGGTACTTTAAACAGGGATCTTAAGGGTTGTCTCGAAAAAAGATTCAAAATGACATGGGTGTGATATGTGCAATGATTTAGCAAGTGCACACGATCAGGAATATTGCGTTTTTCGCGGTTTTTCCGCGGTTTCCGCGGTAAACGCGATAAAACGCAAGCATAAGCATCCTAACTGTTAATGATTCCGCTGTTTGGCCACATGTTCGTTTTTTTCCGCGAAAAAAACGCTTTGCGGAAAATAGCAACATGTTCATTAATTTGCGGAATGTAGCGGTTCATGTGCGGTGGTACCAGGTCTGGAGGAGAGAGACTCTCTCCAGGCCTGGTCCAATCTGGTAAACAAAATTAAAAAAAATAATGATATTTCACTCGGCGCCCCCGCACCTTCCCGCGGCCCGCAGCCTTCCCGCTCAGCGACGTCCGGCAACTTCGGTCCAAAGTCCTTGCGAGAATCACCCAGATGGCATAGCGGTCTCGCGAGATGCTACGTCATCGGTGTGATTTGCGCAAAGCACCTTGGGACCGGAGTTGCGGGAGCGTCGCTGAAGCGGAGGCTGCGGGGGCGCCGGAAGGTGAGAATATATATTTATATTTTACATTGTCTTTTTACTATTGATGCGACATAGGCGGCATCAATAGTAAAAAGTGGTCACACTTGTCAACACTATGTTGACTCTGTGACCAACCTGTCATCGTTTTCAAGCGATGCTACAGATCGCTAGGAAAACGCTATTATTCTGGCGGGAATCAGCACACAAAAAGTGCGTATTTCCTGCGGAAAGTGCGGATTGCCGCGGAAATTTCCGCGCATTCCGCACGTGTGAATTACCTAAAGGGACGGGGTAGTGTGGGGGAGGGTAGGACTAGATTAGAATGTTAATTGCCTGTCAGTTGATACGTTAATTATATGCTAAAGTAAATGTACTGTCAAGTTTCATGCTGACAATTTTAATAAAATATCTGATTTAAAAAAAAAAAAGCACCTGTCGCCAAGTGGGCAGTTTTTGACTCTTACTTTATTCCCACTGCTCCCGAGTGTTTTATTTTTAACATTTTTTAAATCCGCCATATGACTTCGGACCATTTTTTATTTAGGGCTAATTTTTATGGGATTTTACCAAGGGGGAGTGGCTCACAGAACAATAGCCTAAAAACACTCCCCGGGGATCATATGAGCCATGTACTTTTGATAAAGACCATAAAAATTAGCACTAATTATAAAGGTCCATATCTCTGGAACCGTATGGCTAATTAAAAAAAAAACTCGGGAGCAGCGGAAATAAATTAAGAGTAAAATCTGGCCGCTTTTGACCTGCTTTAAATTAAGTCTTTGACATATTTGTAAAGATTCATATCGACTTGCTAAGGCGACCATTGATTATCTATAGGACAAGTTAGGGCATATACAGGGCAGTTTTTCAGCTGCTGATTTGCTTGCCGAAAATCCTCTGTGTATTAAAGGCGCAGGTTTGTAAAGGGGATTTCATGAAATCTCATTCACGTGCTGCAGGGAAAATCTGCAGCATTAATTCACCAGAGATGTGTAATATAAATCTGCATTTTGACAATTTATACTGTTGATGTCAAGGTGAATGTACAGGGTGAAATGTGATGAAAGTGAGCGACACTGATCATCCAACGAATTCTCAAGTCGCCGGTGATAATCATAGTGTATTAAAGCCAATGTTGAGGACGTGATTGGCTATTGATGCATTAAATAATCCTGATTCTTGGCCTGGAGTCATGAACAATTGTGACATTTAGAAGATACATAGAAACAATAGATAGGAGCAGTGTTTCTCCTGATAAGTACAAAACTGTGGTGGCAAACAGCTTTATATTCATGGCCTCTTCCCGAAACCATTCCGTTGTCAGCCTTATCTTATTGTTTTCCGGGTGCTTTTTCGTTTTTTGTTCTCCCCTCTCATCTAATTTTTTTTTTTTTTTTACTTTCTATGTTTCTGTGAAAATTTCACGTAGAAATAAAGTTCTCAAGGGCTCTTAAAGTGTCAAGCACCACTGCAGGTTGATAAGCGCACTGAACAGTTCAGCCCACCAGAGGTGCACGAAGCGCCTGTGCTTGGTTTGTATGGTCATTTCTGAGTGGACAGGTTCCCTTTAATCAGTTCATGGCCAGTCGACATTTGTTGGGTAATTTGGGACAAGGTACAGCACAAATTATCATCTAAAAATTAAACAATGCAAATTTTCATGCCATTTATTTAGTTGTTCATAGAAAATAATAAAAAACCTATACATATGCACAGATATAAAATTATATATTAATATTAAAAATTACATATATGTGTGTGTGTGTGTGTATATTATATATATATATATATATATATATATATATATATATATATCCTGTATATATAATATAATTTTTAATCGGCTCTGGCTCTGAATCGTTACATGGGCAATGTGTGAGGTGCAAAATTACTTTTATCTAAAAACGCAGCTATTATTGCTCATTATTTTCCATCTTTTTTTTCTCAGCCTCTACATGTCGTTCCCTATTTTTACCTAACAGCAGCCGGCCCTGTAGGTCGTATTCACAATATGTTCACATGATCTCATTAAACCTGATCTCGAACAGTTGAACGTTTCTGAAACCCGTCGGAGAAGTATACAGTGTATATATCTCTCACTCTGTTTTAGTCATTACGCACTCCCCCCTTCTCAGATTAATTCCGAGGGTCTGCAGCCGGGCCCCGCAGCGAGAGTCATGTAGCAGTTCCGCTGCCGTGCGGGGGGAGCCACAGACTCCACGTTTAATTAAATGGAAGAAAACCACAGGACCTTTGTTACTGTCAACTCCCAGCAAGGAGTAAGCTGGGGCTGGCAGTGACAACTGTACCAAACACACATATGACACTGGTGACTAATACCTAATTGTGGTGTTACATACAACACCGGAAGCTGCGTACCTCTGTCAGCCACATCCCATCAGCTAGATTTTAGATCTTTGTAAGAGTCTGAACTTTTCTTATGATTATATGTAATATATGATTATAGTTTTGCTGCTTCCTTCGATCATTTAGTGCACGCTGCAGCAATGATGTAACAATAAAGGCGCTGCAGATAATCCACTCAGCTTAGTGGCTTGTGCTGCTTAACTCTTAAGGTTACTGCCACACTTAGCGATCTGGTTAGCGATCTCAATAACGACGCAAGCTAACGAGATCGTTGGTGTGATCGCTTTTAGGTCGCTAGTAGCTGCCAAACAGGAGATCTCATAAACAACTCATCAGCGGTCAGCGATCTCTTTAACGACTTTGGCGGTCGTTAGGATCTGTCATTAGCATGTACTGAGCGCTTCTGATTCATAGGAATTTCCAGCATCGCTCCTGCTCTCTGCGTCCTGCTAGCCTGCTTTGCAACTTCTGCGATCCTCTCGGTGATGCAAAAGAGAACTTACAGATATTGCGATCCACTCCGTGACGCTAAAAACAGTCATGCGTCACAAACGAGGTCACTCGTCGTTCACAAAAGGTGCCAAACACAGCGATATAGGCTCACCAGCGGGACGCCAACGATCAAAAAATGGTCCAGAACGCTAGTGAACGATCAGCGACATCACAGCAGGGGCCACATCGTTGCTACATGCCACACACAACGAGGTCGCTAACGAGATCACTAAATAGTGACGTTTTAGTGATCTCGTTAGCGATCTCGTTAGTGATCTCGTTTAGTGTGGCATACCCTTTAGCCCAGTGATTGATTGCAGTTCTGTTAACATAACATCAAAACTCCTTTGGTGATGACGTACAGGAAGCAGCAGCGACGTCACATAAATGGTGCTGCAGCCAATTAACAAACTTGCTGCTATTTACCACTTACCCCTGCAACTGGCTGCAGCGCTGTTAATGTAACATCACCACTGCTTTTGTATTTATGTACAGGAAGCAGCAGTGGCACTGCAGCCCATCACTAAGCTTCACGGCTCGTGCAGTCTGTCACTTAGCAGAGTGATTGGCTGCAGTGCTGTTGACATGACAACACCACTGCACCCTTTACACAATAACCAGAGCAGGGACAGAACATCAACAACTGGCAGGGTGAATACGAGGTGTTTTTATTTTTAATAATGCTTTAATATAGGCTGTTGGGGAAAAAAATAAAGTTGAAAGGGGAAAACCTTTAAAACATGGTTTTAGGGAGTCCTGTGGGAAAAATGTCCGAGAACGTCAGACCCAGGGCATGCTGCATTTTGAAGAAGAAAGATACTGACCAAAATTAATCCACAAAGGAAGTCATTGTATGTTGTGTTTTTCATATTTTACTATAGACTTTAATGAAAAATCTAATCACAAAAAATGGCAATAAAAAAACTACCTTTGTTTAAAGAAAAAAAAAAAAAGCAAATCACGAACTGCAGCAAAATTAAGTATGTAAAATAAATATATAAAAATAACATTAAATGTATAAATGTATTCTGCATAAAGTGAGAGGTTTTTTTTTTTTTTTACACAATATTGTACATTGAAAATAAGCACTGAACCATGGAAGTTAGTTTCGTTGGGCAGAACAATAATCAGACATGCGTCATCGTTTTTCTCAATTGGTAGTTCACTAGTAAGCATTGAATGCACATGTAAATGGCATAATAAAAAAAGGAAAAATGGAAGCTTTTGGCTATAAAATCCTGATCTCAACCTTAAAGGGGTTTTCTGCTTTTAGAAATCCTCTGTCCCCAGGGTTGGATGGTTTGTTTAAAATTAAAAAAAAAAAAAAAATTGGCTTTACTCACCATCCCTGGGTCCAGTGTGGAGACTCCACTGTTGCTAACCGCTTCTGGTAGGATATGTGCACGTTAAGTACGGTATTCGGATCCAGAAATTTCTGCACCGTTTTGGCATCTCTTGGCAGAAAAAAACGCACGCAATATATTAGAAATTTGCACCCTGTGGAACTTATTGGATACCGTTTTTGTAACCAGCAAAGGTAAAGCAGACAGCTGAGAGCTTATATTTTCAGGCTGGGAAGGTCCCTGTTTGTTATGCCCTGCCAGCCTTAAAGTACCAGCCTGCAGCCGCCCCAAAAGTCACGCATCACATTAGATACTCCAATTCTGGCGCTTTGCCTTGGCTCTTCCCAATGACCTGGTGCGTTGGCAATCGGGGTAATGGTGCCTGGTTTGATGTCAGCTGTTTAAGGTCCAAAAACTCAGGTGACATCAAGCACTGTTTTGAAGGAAAGCGATGTTGCGTATTTTTGCTTTAAAGGGATTTTCTCATCCAATATATGCATTTCACATCTGTCTTCAGAACTGCGCCCTATTTCCTTTTTATAGACTGCCTTACATCCTGTTTGTTGTATAACCAGATGTTGACATCTGCAAGTTGTCGTCTTCACTTTATATTGTTTTTTCCTCCCAGGATGAGCGAGAAGCTAGAGAAAATGTAAAACGGGAGCAAGATGAAGCCTATCGTCTGTCTCTAGAAGCGGACCGAGCCAAGGTGGGCGCCCCACATCCACGTATGGGCAGCGTTCACAATGAGATGATAGATGTTTAAAATAAACTGATATTTCTTCTTCCTGTCACAGAGGGAAGCCCAGGAGAGAGAAATGGCCGAACAGTCCCGACTGGAACAGATAAAGAAAGAACAGGAGCAGGAAAGAGAGGTAACTTGCTGTTCTTTAAGGGAGTTACTGAAAAAGTGCGCCACGCCTGGCCATGGTGGGTGTCCGGTATTGGAGCTCTGTGCTAATGAAATGAAAGATGCTGAGATGCAATACCACATGCCACCTGTGGACAGATATGGCGCTCTTTAAGGAAAGAGGCAACTTTTTTTTTTTATTATATTCTGGGCAAGCACTGAAATTGACCAATAAATTCTTCAACAAGACTGTAATGAGGTGGTTGTCTGCAGTTGACAAAAGGGGGTTACTTTCTGTGCCTGCAACAGCACTACTTTTGTCCATAGGCCGTGTCTGGTATTGCAGCTTTGCGCTATTATTTTGATGAGCAGCAATAACAGATACAGTTCATTAAAGGGTTTGTCCAGGCTTGGGGTTCAAATCTGCAATTACTCTGTGACTGGAGACTTGTGGATCCTCACAGCGCGCAGTTTGCATGCTGTCAGGATTCTCTGGCGACATGAGCGGGTGGTGATGTGACTGCAAGTAGGCGATTTCCATACTTCCAGCCACATTCTGACTAGACGTGCCCAGCTTCACTCAATTCAATTGTATTCAGCGAGGTCTTGCATGTCTAGTAGGCATGTGTCCGCATGTATGCAAATCACATACTTGTGGTCACATGACTCCAGCACTGACACCGAAGAATCCTGACAGCGCGCACACTGTGTGCTGTGAGGATTCCTAAGACTGAAGACTTGAATCCCAAGCCTGGACAAGCCCTTTAACCGTTTATTGTAAATGGATGTAACCTCCCGCACTGGGAGCTGCAAGTGTGGAGGGGACATAGGTGAGCACACAGCACTTGGATTTTTTTCCAATTATTTAATACGGTATGTGATACAATAAATAGATATCGTTCAAAATGACAACTTTAATGTTAATGAAAAAATAAAGTTTTGACTCTGGAAAGTAGAGGAGGAAAAAATGAAAGCGGAAAACCCAAGTATTGCCAGGGAATGAAGAGGTAAATAAGAGTGGCGCTGCTGGAATAAAAAAAAAAGCACTGTGGATAAAACGCATTTTAATATCTGATTTTAATACGTAGATATTTTTAAGGATATTTAATTTAAATTTGTCATTTATTGATACATTGCTTTATTTTTTTGTCCGTTTTTTTAAAGAGGGCCTATCACCAGGTCGTGTGGCCAGTTTTTGCTCATTTTAGTTCCCAAGTGTAACATTTCTCCTTTTTTTTTTAAATCCATAGTTATGAGCGTTTTAATTTTGTGTGCCTAATATGCTCATTTTTATGGTCTTTACAAGGGGGCATAGCTTACAGGATCCTCGGGGCTTGTCTTTAGCCTGCTCTGAATTATTACTCTGTAAGCCACACCTCTGGGGATCGACCATAAAATTTAGCACCAAGTATTAAGAACCATATCTCTGAAACTGTATTGTGGATTTAAAGAAAAACAAACCTGAATATTTAAGGGAGCAGTGGATATAAGAAGAGCGCAAAAACTGGACACTTGGTGAAACTTCTTTAAACATACAAACATGTGCTAACCTAGCCAGCTATACTGGAAAACCCTGGGGGGCCCCAAGTTGCCAGCATAGCAGCCTCATCCCGGGGATTGTATGTAGTAATTTGTCATAAGCCCCCCGAGTTGAACAGGAATTAAAAAAAAAAATTATGCAAAGCAGAAAATGACATAAACTGGCTGAATGACAATGACTCACCTGGCATGTGTCTATAGAAGCCAATCACTGATCGTAGCATGTTCGGCACTTTTTACGTCACCGCTGATAGTATCATTCATTTTGCACTTGTGTACCTTCCTTTAAGGAGGTGATCAGCCCGACACAGCGACTCTCTCCTTGTTGCTTGAGTGGGCACAGCTGAGAGTACCTCATATTACCCCACTCGCTTACTGCAGCCGATCACTGATCGTAGCACGGTCGGCACTTTTTACATGACCACTGATGGTATCATTCATTTTGCACTTGTGTACCTTCCTTTAAGGTGGTGATCAGCCCGACACAGCGACTCTCTCCTTGTTGCTTGAGTGGCCACAGCAGAGAGTACCACATATTACCCCACTCACTTACTGCAGCCGATCACTGATCGTAGCACGGTCGGCACTTTTTACATGACCACTGATGGTATCATTCATTTTGCACTTGTGTACCTTCCTTTAAGGTGGTGATCAGCCCTACACAACGACTCTCTCCTTGTTGCTTGAGTGGCCACAGCAGAGAGTACCACATATTACCCCACTCACTTACTGCAGCCGATCACTGATCTTAGCACGGTCGGCACTTTTTACATGACCACTGATGGCATCATTCATTTTGCGCTTGTGAGCTTTCCTTTAAGGGGGTGATCAGCCCTACACAACGACTTTCTCCTTGCTGCTCGAGTGGGCAGAGACCGAGTTCCACGTATTGCCCCACTCGCTCATGTATGAGGCATGTCCTCCTGTAGATGGAGAGTAGTGGATATAAAGCCTGGTGGCTTCTTTCTGTAATATTGCTGATGGCTCATGATGGAGAGATACGCTCTTCTGCTACATCAAACTTGGCTCTGCTACATCTTTCAAAGAAGTCAAACAAAACCTTTAATTAATTGGAAAGTAAATGATTTTTCTAAAAACCTCCAGCGCCAGACACGAGCCCGGCCGCTCGCTCTCCCATTGTATACATGTATTTTCCTCCTTTGTGACTCTGTGCATCTGAAGCAATAGTTCCTAGTAAAACAAACAGATATTCTTTCCCCGGCCATTCATTCTGTTACCCTACCTTTCATTTTCGAAGCCGGTGCACAATGGCTGTTTGGAAACTATATTTTCCTACTAAAAAATAAACCCCCGGTCTGGGTTAGCATTTTTTTTTTTTCCGGAGTGCGGCCAGCGCTCTGTTCTAATACAGTGTGCAGCAATGGAAATAATAGATATTTGCTTTGCAAAACAAAAGCCATTTTTTAACAATGCTGTTTATCAGAGAATGCCGCAGTTGAAGTTCAGGGATTACCCATAATCTATTGTTGTCGGGCCGTGTTTGCTTACATAGAGGGGTTTTTGTTCCGCGCATATATTTGTAATGTGGCTATTGATCTATTCACAGGACGCCGCCTCCTCTCTTTTATTTCGAACCCCCGAGTCGGTTGTTCAGATGGTGGAGTTGTATCATCTAATTGTTTTTTTTTTTTTATTATTTTTTGCCTCTAAGTTGGTCCATTGCCTAGGTATAGTCATTGTGAGTCTCCGTCCTGTGACGACGACATCGGGGGAACTGGTTACATTGGGGAAATAGGAACTCTTTGCACAAAGGCAAGGGACTCTAATGAGCTACTGTTTATCCTTCTGCGAAATAATTGAGCGGGTGCAGTACATAAAATGGCATCTGTTATTGCAGCCGGCAGGAAAATGTCAAAACAACAGAAAGAAACAGGTGCTTTAATAACAATGGAAGCGGCAAGTGAAAGGAGCGCGGATTATAGATTAAACATGAAATGTAAAAATCTGGAGAACGCTCAGCGGCATAGTTCTAGTATTCTCGCTCTCCACCTCTCAAGGTAGCAGCCAGCGTTACTTGCTCATTTAATACGATTTTGCCATATGTATTTTATATTTTATTGTTTTTTTAACCAAAAGAAAAATGAACGGAGTATGAGTTAGTATGCATGCAACATAGGAGCAGGTTCAAAAACCTAGGACAGACACAAAATGAGCATAAATATAAAGCAATAGTGCATATAAATAACACAGGGCAGTTCAGCGAGCGATGTGCTAAGTGTAATGTACAGGCAGTCCTCGGGTTATGACCTAGATCTGTTCTGTAGGTTTGTTTGTAATCAAGTTGGAACAGGTACAAGACCGGCAAATGGTTAATTAAAAAAAGACAAAACACTAATAATCTCCCCAGCGCTCGACTTTCTGGATGTTCTGTTGCTCACTGTTCGCCATCAGGTCCTCCTCTTTCCGCCCTCGCGCACACCACAGCTCCGCCTCGTCACTTTACAACAGGACTTTTGGCCACCCCCCAGACCTCAGAGGTCACATCGAAGGGTCACTGTGCAAAATCTCCGTTGTCACAATTTTAGAACGCACATTGACCGCCGAAGTCTGGACCCACGTGTCTTATTCTATAGTGACCAGGCCAAAAATGCAGATCACAACAGTGGAAGGATGAGGTCTGGAATATAAATATGTATTTGTATATAATATCTCTCTTTATTCTAATTTCATGCCAGCTATTGAGAAAGACACGCATATGTATCTTTTTATATAGTGTATGTAAACTTCTGGTTTCAACTGTTTATATAGAGATAGATATATCACATGTCTACATCTCTACAGAGTCACCTTCTTTTGCACTGGACAGCATCACATTCAACAATTGGCAAAATGTTGGAAAATTTGCTCAACTAATGCACAAAATATCTCCAGTATATGAACATTTTTTAAACCTATTCTTCTGTTTATATATGCGACGCATTTGACCAATTCTTACCTTCTACTATAGCACCTAATATAGGTTTTAAAGTGCACGCGATGCTTCTTCTGGGTCATTCCCGAGCGGAAAAGTTCAATGGTTTCATTCCACAGCTTGGTCGCTCTGTACGGGCCCGGGCCTATGATGCTGTGCTCCATGTCCCCGATGCGGCCCGGCCGTGTCTCCCCGGTGCTGCCAACCCTGTATAAAGAATATACACTGCTCAAAAAAATAAAGGGAACACTCAAATAACACATCCTAGATCTGAATGAATGAAATATTCTCATTGAATACTTTGTTCTGTACAAAGTTGAATGTGCTGACAACAAAATCACACAAAAATCATCAATGGAAATCAAATTTATTAACCAATAGAGGCCTGGATTTTGAGTCACACTAAATTAAAGTGGAATGTAATGTCCTTAAACAAGTCAAAATGAGGCTCAGTAGTGTGTGTGGCCTCCACGTGCCTGTATGACCTCCCTACAATGCCTGGGCATTCTCCTGATGAGGCGGCGGATGGTCTCCTGAGAAATCTCCTCCCAGACCTAGACTAAAGCATCCGCCAACTCCTGGACAGTCTGCGGTGCAACGTGACGTTGGTGGATGGAGCGAGACATTATGTCCCAGATGTGCTCAATCGGATTCAGGTCTGGTGAACGGGCAGGCCAGTCCATAGCTTCAATGCCTTCATCTTTCAGGAACTGCTGACACACTCCAGCCACATGAGGTCTAGCACTGTCCTGCATTAGGAGGATCCCAGGGCCAACCGCACCAGCATATGGTCTCACAAGGGGTCTGAGGCTCTCATCTTGGTACCTAATGGCAGTCAGGCTACCTCTGGCGAGCACATGGAGGGCTGTGCGGCCCTCCAAAGAAATGCCACCCCACACCATCACTGACCCACTGCCAAATTGGTCATGCTGAAGGATGTTGCAGGCAGCAGATCGCTCTCCACGGCGTCTCCAGACTCTGTCACATGTGCTCAGTGTGAACCTGCTTTCATCTGTGAAGAGCACAGGGCGCCAGTGAGAAATTTGCCAATCCTGGTGTTCTGTGGCAAATACCAAGCGTCCTGCACTGTGTTGGGCTGTGAGCACAACCTCCATCTGTGGACGTCGGGCACTCAGACCATCCTCATGGAGTCAGTTTCTAACCGTTTGTGCAGACACATGCACATTTGAGGCCTGCTGGAGGTTATTTTGCAGGGCTCTGGCAGTGCTCCTCCTGTTCCTCCTTGCACAAAAGCGGAGGTAGCGGTCCTGCTGCCGGGTTGTTGCCCTCCTACAGCCCCCTCCACGTCATCTGGTGTACTGGCCTGTCTCCTTGTAGCGCCGCCAGCTTCTGGACACTACGCTGACAGACACAGCAAACCTTCTTGCCACAGCTCGCATTGATGTGCCATCCTGGATGAGCTTCACTACCTGAGCCACTTGTGTGGGTTGTAGAGTCTGTCTCATGCTACCACGAGTGTGAAAGCACAACCAACATTCAAAAGTGACCAAAACATCAGCCGCATTGGTGCTGAGATGTGGGCTGTGGTCCCCACCTGCAGAACCACTCCTTTATTGTGTGTGTCTTGATAATTGCCAATAATTTCCATCTGTTGTCTATTCCATTTGCACAACAGCATGTGAAATTGATTGTCAATCAGTGGTGCTTACTAAGTGGACAGTTTGATTTCACAGAAGTTTGATTTACTTGGAATTATATTCTGTTGTTTAAGTGTTCCCTTTATTTTTTCGAGCAGTGTATATTATATATATGATAACTTCTGTAAATGTAGAAAGCGTCTCCTCTATTTTTTTTTTTTTTTTTGCACAACTCAGATTTATTGGCTAATGAATTAATGTAATACATCCTACAAGTTTCTGATATCCACAGATCCATAAGCAGATATTAGTGGGATAAGTGTGTGAAGACTTGGGAAGAGACATTATGAACGGTTACATGCTATGACCGCTTGGAATATACTGCTGCCTGAGACATCTGATTAGTTTTCTATTGCTTAACTTATTAATAATAATATTATTTTCATCAAGTTTATTTTAGTCCTGGGTTTTAATTTTGCTTTTATCCATTTTTCATTGTATTTGTGTGGTCTACACTTATTTATTTTTTATTGCATACAAATATCAGCGTTTATATGGTTAAAAACTGTTTTTTTTCCTGAAAACAAAGACTGTTCATTAACTTAATTTTACAGTGCTTCTTGTTTTCATTTTTTTGTCACTTGTTGGGATGCTTAGTGTAGTTTTTATAAAATCATTGTTTTGACATCCGGAAATTATCACTAGAGGACTATTTGCCTGCTGTTAGAGAGTCCAAACACGCCCCCACCACTGATTGGCTGTTTTCTGCCTATGCATAGTGTCGAAAGAAAACAGTCAATCAGTGGTGTGGGTGGGGTTATACAGAGCTCTGCATTCAGAGAACTGGTAGATCTGCAGCAAATAAAGCCGTTTGGGTTTTTTATCAAAATTTTATCAATCCGTAAAGTAAATAACCACTGTAATTTTAATCCTTCAGCATAGAAGACCTTATGGACAATTGTAGCTTCCAGTCTCGAGAGAACAGTTTGAGGAAGGCCCTTTTCTGTTCTTCATCAATGTGCCTAGTACACAAGGTCCTTAAAGACATGGTTGAGGGAGTTAGGTGGGAAGAACATGACCGGCCGCACGGAGCCCGGACCTCAGCCCCATCCAGCACATTTGGGATGAGCTGGAACAGTGTTTCCGAACGCCAGTCATCAAGAGCCGCCAGCAGGTCATGCTTTCAGGATTTCCTTAGTATAGCCCCGGTAATAATTGCAGAATCTGCACAGAAAATAATTCCATCACCTGGGCAATACTAAGGTCATCCTGGAAACGTGACCTGTTGGTGGCTCTTGATTAATGGAGTTGGAGAACACTGAGCTAGAACTTAGATTATGCGCCCGGCCTCTCCCGAACATCAGTTTCTGACCTCACAAATGGTCTTCTAGATGAAGGGGCAAAACTTCCCACACAAACCTCCCAAATCCTGTAGAAATCCCTCCAACAAAAACGAGAGATGTTCTGTCTGTGGAAGGACTAACTCCATATTCATGCCTATGGCCTGGAGGTGTAATGTGGAGGGGGCCCTATTCTTTGGTTCATATAGTGTATCTATAGCTTCTATGGGACAATACCGATTGTAGGGACACGAAAACAGAAGACTTGTGTAGAAGCAAGAAAACCAATGTCCTGGGTGCAGTCCACCATCTCCTTATAGAAGTAAGGGGCAGTTGTCTCTCATTAGAGAAGTGATTAACTTCCCGAGGAACAAGATAACACTTGTTTCTTTGTTGACAAACCAGTCTGGAAAACATGTGAGGTGTTACATGGAGGAGATGTAATACCACTTATATTAGGATCCGATTTAACTCTTCATTGGTTTATCACCTATTCATCTTCAAAAAAAGAAAAGGAAAATGACCCTGGTGAAGCCGGGTTTGTTAAGTAATTACACTTCTGAAGCCTCGTTAACCTTTACGTCCTGACAATTGAATCAGGTGTCCTCTCAGGCAGGGCTATCTGATCTAATTGGGATTTGTAAAAAGTAGGATTTCTTTTAATTAGCTGCACTGCACGCTGTCATTAAGTGGTGGGAAATAAACAGATTTGTCACCTGGCACTCTGAGACAATTCAGGATCTTTTGACACCTGTCCCTAAATCTTACGAAATGGCAGTTAAAGGGGGAAACAAAGATCTAATACAGGGTTACCTGCACGCTCTTGTTTATCTGCCATTAATTGATCACTTGGTTGGATTATGTTTAGCTGAGCTCTTCATCCTAACTGTGATTAAGCAGCAGAGGTAAGGACTGGAATGGGATTGATCAAGAACTAATAAGCCTAAACGCTGTGTAGCCTTTTCTATAGAAGTTTCACTAAAGACAGTGACACTTGGATGACCTTCCCCTATGGGAAAATATACAGGTAAAGTATAATTACTCTGACAAGTCTCGACAACAGAAAATAACTAAAAGTCAAACTAATTTGAAATTTTGGAAAAGCTTCAGAGTTCCGGGTGATCTAGAGTGGTGGATGGGTTTATGGCGGCTTACCTGGTGGTTTGAGTAGTGCATGAATAAATGCCCGTTTCTCTGGTGGTCTAAGGATGTGGATAAATTTACGCAGATTCACTTAGTGGGCTTGGATAATGGATGAGTTCATGGCAATCCTACTTGATGGTTTTGAGCAGTGGATGAATTAATACTAGTTCGTCTGGGTGTTGGTCCTGGGTAGTAGAAGAGTTAATATCGGTTTCCCTGGGGTGTCTAAGGTTGTGAATGAGTTTTCGCCAAATCACATTTTGGGCTTGGATAGTGAATTAGTTTATGGCAGCTTACCTCATAGTTTAGGGTAGTGGATTAGTGTATGCCTGATTCTCTGGTGGTGTAGGGTAGTGGTTAAGTTAATGCAAGTTTACCTGGTCATCTAGGGTAATGGATGAGTCTTTGCCAGTTTTACTGGTGGTTTTGATTAGTGGACAAGTTAATACCAGTTTACCTGGTGGTCTAGGGTAGTAAATGAATTTATGCCATTTGCCCCTGTGGTTTAGGGTAGTAGATGAGTTTATGCGTTTGCCCTCATGGTCTAGGGTAATAGATGAGTTTATGCCATTTTCCGTGGTGGTCTAGGGTAGTAGATGAGTTTATGCCATTTTCCGTGGTGGTCTAGGGTAGTAGATGAGTTTATGCCATTTTCCATGGTGGTCTAGGGTAGTAGATGAGTTTATGCGATTTTCCCTGGTGGTCTAGGGTTTTAGATGAGTTTATGCCATTTGCCCTGGTGGTCTAGGGTTTTAGATGAGTTTATGCTATTTGCCCTGGTGGTCTAGGGTAGTAGATGAGTTTATGCCATTTGCCCTGGGGGTCTAGGGTAGTAGATGAGTTTATGCCATTTGCCCTGGTGGTCTAGGGTAGTAGATGAGTTTATGCCATTTGCCCTGGGGGTCTAGGGTAGTAGATGAGTTTATGCCATTTGCCCTGGGGGTCTAGGGTAGTAGATGAGTTTATGCCATTTGCCCTGGGGGTCTAGGGTAGTAGATGAGTTTATGCCATTTGCCCTGGGGGTCTAGGGTAGTAGATGAGTTTATCAGTTTCTATTGTGAAACCTAAGATGGAAACAAAATGAACATATACCCTGATATAAGTAAGTAAAACCCAGTAGTGCATATAAATAACATAGGATAGTTAGTAAACATCATATTTTATTTAAAAAAAAAAAAAAAAAAAAGGTTAAGAGCCATCACACCAGCGACAAGGTGTACAATGTCGGGACGGTCCTACCCTCTAGTAATAAAACCTTACCATGTGTCAAAAATGACCTTAATATGAATAAGAGCCGAGCAGAACCGTGGACCCCCAGCCATGGGGAGCTATATAAATGTAATGCCCAGCTTATGAGTGCAAAAACCTAAAGCAAAACTGAAAGAAATGAGCAGGAGTATAAGTTGGTATACATGGAACGTGTAGGAGCGTGTATGAACGTGTGTTCCATTAGTGATTTTCTCTGATCTATAACAGAGAAAACTGCAAAGCTTCTCTAAATAACATCAATGCAGACTGATGCCATCCATGTGCTGTCTGAGATTCTCACAGACTTGTGTGGGTAACTTTGAGCCAAAAACTGACATGTCCCCATGATTTTATGTGGTCCACTCGTAACCCCCCCACCCCCAAAAAAAAAAAAAAACGAACATGTGAACAGCCAAGTACATGTGCGATCTGTGGAGAACATGGACAGAACACATTTGAGACTCACGGATGTTATTAGGCCTTATCCATGCTTCCATTCTTTTTCTCTTAAACTGTCTTTAGTACCTTCAGCAGCAATTGAGTGCAAATAAATTTGTGTAAAGGGGTTGTCCACTACTAGGACAACGCCTTCTTAAACTAAATGTTCGACCCCAATAAAATTAATAAACCTATTCTCCCCTCCTGTGCCGCCCTCCGTTCCAGCGCTGAGGTCTCTGTCTCTGCCTTCGGACAAACTGAACATGAAGCGGAAGTCAGGGATCGGCTAATCTCGGAGTCCTTCTTGTTCATTTCGACAGGAGGTGGAGACGGTGACACCAGCGCTGATTTGGCACCGGGCATCACGTGTCATTTCACCGCATCATTGCACACACCATTAGAACAGAGCCATCATGGGAGGCGAGTATAGGTTTATCTATTTTATTGGGGCCAAACATTTCTTTAAGAAGGCATTGTCCTATTAGTGGAAGACCGCTTTAAGTATAAATAGGGTTTATCTGTTCCAAGTATTAGAATGTGACCATCTCTTATTTGACCCTCTGCCGCTATCTCATTCGCAGGCTATCAGGCTTTCCCTGGAACAGTCTCTTCCACCGGAGCCACCAGAGGAGCTAAGCGAGCCACTGAGCAAGCTGCGGATTAGGACTCCGAGCGGGGAGTTCATCGAAAGGCGTTTCCTGAGCTCCAACCCATTACAGGTGGTCTTCACCTTCGTAGCATCCAAAGGATACCCTTTTGAAGAATACAAACTGCTCAGCACCTTTCCTCGTAGAGATGTGAGTATCTCCCCTCTCTACCAAAATATGGCCCAGTATGCTATAGAATTAGATCCAGTAAGGTGCAGTGAAAAATTCAGCTCTGCTACATCAGTAGGTCAGTTTCCATGATGTAAATGCTTACAATAATGTTATTATCCATTGCCAGTTGCCACCATTAGCCTTTTCACTTGGTGCTGTGTATTGCTTCATTTTTCCTGTGGAGGCGCTGTAGGGAATTGGACAATGAGATTCTCCCAGCAGATTGTAGATGACCATTGGGGGTAGTCATATCTTTAACCTTTTCCACGTTTTTTTTTTTTTTAGTTGCAGTGAATTTAGGTATGTATAATCTGTTTGATGTTGAAACATTCTGTTTCTCCTCTCATGGTTTGCACTGTAGCTTTTTGATTGTCATAGATTGGAGGCGCTGGCATTCCTACCTCAGTGATTTCTAATGCTTGTCATGCTCTAAAAAGTCAAAAACCTTGGTATAGCGAATAAAGCACAGGTTGAGCTTCTTCTGATACTCCCTCATCTTTCCGATGATCCACCTTAGGTTTGTGATGTGATTACAGGTTCCTCTCATCATGGATGTCTTGCTGGTCGCTAATTTCATGCCCGTCACGGTCTTTGATGGTGGTTTGATGTACTAAGAAATTGTTTCACCATGGTAAACAATTTTCTGGTGTGGGCCTTCTTATAGGCTTCTTCAAAGTTGGCACATAGGAAAATTTAAGGAAATTATTTTAGTGTTTCCTGGCTTCTCTTCGAAAGTCGTCATTGAGTTAACCTTGGCCACTCTATTCTTGATAGCGATATGGGCGTTGGTTACAGTTAACCAATTCCCACAATGCATTGACTTCTTGTATGGCACATATTCTCAAGCCCAGAAAGAGAAAAGACATAGGCTATAGATGCAGGGGATCACCAATAATATACAAGAGATATATAATCAAAGAAATTTTTATTGAATACAAAAAGACACCACCAAAATATTAAAACATTGTTAAAAAATCACAAATGTGATATAACAAACAAACATGTACAACAGCCCATAATGGAGCTTGTAGCCCTAAACCAGGTGCATGTGTGCACAATGACCAACCAAAATTAGCTAATACCCTATGCTAGACAGCATACCATAGAATATCCCCTGTATGAATAAGTGTTAAGGCTGGTACTTATCCTAAAGAATATACATTGCCAATAACCCACAAAGGAGAGATTCACCAACCATACCAGATACAGCATAATAGCTTACCAGGCTGCCCTGGACCTGAGTGAAATAATGCATCAAGCCTGGCAAATGTTAAAGACACAGAAGATATATCAGAGTCACAATCAGTGCCTATGGAGACAATCTAGCAATAAAATGTATACAAATAAGGGCACAAAGGGAAAAAATATCCACAAAACACTGTCAAAGTGCAGCCAGAATGAAGGTGTATAAGGAGCACATGCAGATGGTCGGGCTATCAGAGACCCGACGCGTGTCGCCACTAAACAGTGGCTTCGTCAGGGGTCAAGCCGCTTTAGTGATGGTTCCTTTGATCTCTGCCCATAGTTTGTCTAGGTCCTCTTCTTGCTGCACGAGCTGGTTGAACCTGTTACTTACTTGGATGGCATACTTACTGACATCAACGTTCCTCAACATGGGTAGGCCGTATGGTTGATCGTGCATAGTCTGACTTTGGCTACAAGTAGTTGGTCATTAGATCCACAGTCTTTTTTTTGCTAGCATAGGTGTTGTGATTTGGTAGCTGAGGAGAGCAAGCAAAAACGGCAATACACCAGAGAGGTTGGAATCTACTGGATTGCAGTACCCTGACTAACCACCACAACTAAAGGCAGCCGTGGAGCGTACCTACGTTGGTCCTAGACGCCTCGTCACAGCCTGAGAGGTTAACTACACCTAAAGATAGAAAGAGGAAAAGCTATCTGCCCCGGAGCAGATCCCCAAAAAACATAGGAAGCCCCCAAACATGTAATGGCGGTTAGACAAGAGGAAATACAGACACAGACAGAAAGTAGTATGAGCAAACAGTTGGGGCCCAATCTTCCTAGACAGAAAAGGATAGGAAGGACACTTACTGCAATCCCAAAAAACCCTAAAAAGTACCAACTCTACTAATTGCAAAAACACCTGAGATCACACAACCTCTACCACCTAAATTAGTTCTCTGGTGTAACAAAACTAAGCCGCAGCCACTGAAGAAAAACTGGAAAAGGCAAATGAACAAACAACAGTGGCTCAGAAAAACTGAGAGGAGCACAAGCCCCCGGAGGGGACCTGGCTGACCTCCACAAGAGTGCAGGAAACAATGCAAAAAGCAAGCACAAAAATAAAAACAGAAAATGTCTTAACTGAGAACAGGAGAAGAGGCAAGATTCAGCAAGCTTCCAAGTGAACCAGGAACCACAGTTGAGACAAGAACAACCTTGATGGGAGGGAACCTCCCTTATATAAGACCAGTCTGTAACTCCTGATCGCCAATCTTCACAATCTTCATTGAATGGTTCAGTACTGTTTGTAACCACCAGAGGGAGCTTCTGCTCAGAATTCATTTCCAACACATTCACAACACATAGGATGTAGTTGTTCTGGTTGTGATGTTGTCCATTTGGTGATATGCAGGTGCTTTTGCTTTGCATCCTCTGTCCTCTCCTCTTCTTTCCAACCTCCTGCGGAGGTCATCATATCATGAGGAAGTGGGATTTATACATACGATTCAAGTATGGGGATGAAAATAGGCAAAAGAGCCCTCAGCAATCGCTGATCCTGAAGTTGGAAGAAGAAAGCGAGAAGATTGGACTTTACCTACGCATCAAAAAGACCAAAATGCTGACTAACACCAACAAGGAAGTCCACTTAAATATTATCAATGAAGAAATAGAGTAGTCATCGGCTTCGTTTTTCTTGGGTCTCATATGGATCACCGTGACGGGTTGACGGCAGAGATCAAGCATTGACTAGCACTTTGACGTACACGTATGATGAGCATGGACCAAATATGAAAGTGCAAGGATGTCTCGGTCACAGTCAAACAAAGACTGATCAAAATTGTGTTCCCAATTGTGACATGTGGATGTGTGATGTGGACACTCGCAAAAGCAGACAGAAGGAAAATGAATGGCTTTCAGCTGTGGAGCTGGAGAAGACTTCTAAGAATCCCATGGACCTCTAGGATCACTAAGAAATATATTTTCGATTATATAAACCTTAGGGTTGTCCCTGCAAGGCAAGATCACCAGATGGAAACTTGGACATGTGTTAAAGGGAAATTCACTTGTAAAGAAAGATCTTACTCGGACTGGTCAATCATTGGTAAAAGGAAATTAGAGTCCAAAGTTTCGTTGGCTGAACACCATTAAGAATGACATGGAAATGAACATGAGAAGCATAGTGTGAAATATCATGGAGTATCTAAGGATCAGACACAACTGAACTGATAGAATCCAAATCTATTGTTGAGTTGGGGATTATTTTCAGCCATGTAAGCTCTATAACAAAGAGCTTGTAAGCGCTGCGCCCCTTGCCTCGGAAACTATACAGTAAACTATAAAATAAGAAATCCGTCTGTTCTTGAGAATGGAGAGTATTTTTAATATTAAGTAAATTGCAAAGTTGCACGTCTTCGCAAGGACTTTGCAGTTTTACCCAATTATGATGCTGTGAACATCCCTTTAGAGCTAGCCTTTCCATAGAAAGTTACTACTGGACATGATGAAGAAGTCGTGAAGGATCTGAGCTTTCTTGGTCCATATGAGGGGCGACCTACGTTATATTCAGCAGGTGGATTCATTGTTCGGACCGACCGGTAAGTAGTTAAACAGCCAGCGATTGTATAGTGTCAGTGACTTTCTGGTGACTTTATTTCCAGTCCTGATCCGGACAGCAGTTGTAAGCGGGAGCGCTGTAAGGAGGGGAGGCTACGGCAGATGCATGGCTAATGAGGCTTCCTTCTGACCTGCCCACTTTATACTGAGCGGCTTCATAAACTCAGATGAGAGGAAGCGACTCATTTGTAGATCATTTTATTAATAAACTGTTTACAAAATATTTACAAGCGGCATACAGAACCCAACATCGGGGCTTACAAATGACTAATACAGCTGAAGCTCCGAGATGTCTCTGTAATATATTCTAATCTCCTTAGAGCCGGCGATAATTAAACTGGAAAGAATACAATTTCCAGCAGGCCAAGAACTGCAAGTGCGTATTGTGCCGTTATATAGGGCACTTTAACCCTTTTCCCGCCGGAGTCCTCTAGTCATTTTGCTGGGCGCTTATCGTAAGGCCATGTCATCAGCTATGTAAAGCTTGTCCATTAACGGTCTCCGATCGGCATGTGAGTCTGGGAGACCTTGATCAGGCTAGCAGCGGTCTCAGCTGATTTTATCGACTGCGAGTACACAGTTAATAGGATCCCCCGACACCGCTCACATCAACATTGGGATGTGAGCCGCACTAATGACCACTTACCTACCTCCTGATCAGACCGGTGCATGATAACTTCTGTCCATACTCCTCTCCTGCCAATGCATCGTCAACGCCGCTCACCACCCGATTCGGAAGTAGCGCCAGAGACTCTCTTAATATTTCCATAGTATTTATTTGTACATTGCATTAGGAAAATTCACAGAATTCTTCCTATTGAGTTATAAAACATCATCAGGTTTCATCAGTTTATTGTCTCTTTTGATTTGAGACCAAATTTAGAAGTAAATGAGATTTTATTTTATTTTTTTAAGATTTTGTTGTGGATAATGACCAATGGTGGACCCTTGGAATTAACATGTTCTGTCTGGTGAAAAGACGGAGAAGCCACTTGTGGCAATGTGTTGGGTTTGGATCTTGCAGCCCATGTTTGTTTCAAGCTGTAGTACCAGGCACAATCACCACATAGCCTAAAAAAAAATAGTTTAAAAATAATTTAAAATGGGGTTTTCTCTTCTTTCCAAGAGGACCTGCCACTTGTTCAACAAAATTGAATTAAATACCGTGTAAAAATCCTTTCACTCCACTGATTCTTCCATCCTTTCCTGTTTTGTGCAGTGTTACTTTATTGCAGAGATATTCACATTTGCTTCTGGAGCGCACTATGGGAAATCTCTGCTTGTAGTTTAACTGGGCATTTCTTCACAAACACAGCTCTGCAGCTTATGAGATTGCTAGGTCCGCTGCCAAGCTGCGATTGGCAGCATCTGATAGGAAGGCATGTAACCTCATGAACCCAAAAAAGACTATGAAGAAACGCCCAGTAGGACTACAAGCAGAGATTTCTCATACTGAGCTCCAGAAGAAACAAATGTGATTATCTCTGCAGTGAGCAAAACAGGAAAGAGCTTCAGAATTAGGGGAGCTCTAGGATTTGTACAAGAGTTAACTCCATTTTTTTGGCTTGCTTGACAAGTCCTCTTTAAGAAATAGCCCAGCATGCTTTTTAGTACCGCTAAAGCCAATCTTTGGTCAAAAGTTGGTCATAGACTTATTGCATCAGTCACATGCTTGTTCCAGACTAAGCAGTGGGGATCTGGGAGATGATTTTCCTTTTTTTTTTTCTAGGAAGTTCCTTTAAAAAATGTTCCGCACCTCCCCTTTAATGACTGTGCCAAGCACTGTTTGCTCCGTGGCGTGTATGATACCAGGATGCTTGTGCGTCGCAGTGTATTCATATAACTGTGATCTTTGTCCAGCCTGTCTTGATAAACTTTATCTGCTACGGTTTCCACCACATTCTGCCCAACAAGTGCGGTGGGATTAAGTGGAACACGAGTCACTTAAGGTAATCCCACAGCTGAAGGCATTGCTTAATCGCTCTAAACCAGTTTGCTCTGTTCAGTATGGTGTGATTTGCTTAAATCTGTTTAATTGGCCACTTCCAACAAACAAGTGAGATAACATTCTGGCAACCATGTAACCGAGACGCAAAAGAGGAAACCGCACTGAGCATATTACTGTTCCGTTCCTCCACTTGTATCGAAGAGGCGTCGGAATTTATGTCGTGAGCTAATCCATTATTCACCCTATTCATTCACCGTGAACTCGTGACATCGCTATAATGTGACTCACTGAAACTTGAGATGGATATAGATAGCGCAGTCCCACAACCTTGAGCGAAGCCGGTACACAGATAACCAGTGCAGCCAGAAAATTGATTACATTGTGTCCCAATATTTCTGTCCTTGTGATGCATCTGACTCTTAAGGGGCTCTTCATTGAACACAAGCTAACGCCTGTCCGACCACTGGGACCTGCTCCAATGGGCGGAATGGGTGATATGTAACCCCGACGTTCATTACTCTTAGAATGGAGCGGGATCGTGCATATCTGACAGCTGCTCCGTTCATTAGAAGTGAGGCCATCCCGCCAGGAAATGGTGGAGGCCAGCCCGCCAGGAAATGGTGGAGGCCAGCCCGCCAGGAAATGGTGGAGGCCAGCCCGCCAGGATATGGTGGAGGCCAGCCCGCCAGGAAATGGTGGAGGCCAGCCCGCCAGGATATGGTGGAGGCCAGCCCGCCAGGATATGGTGGAGCAGCCCGCCAGGTATGGTGGAGGCCAGCCCGCAGGAATGTGGAGGCCACCGCCGAATGGTGGAGGCGCCCGCCAGGATATGGTGGAGGCCAGCCCGCCAGGAAATGGTGGAGGCCAGCCCGCCAGGAAATGGTGGAGGGCAGCCCGCCAGGAAATGGTGGAGGCCAGCCCGCCAGGAAATGGTGGAGGCCAGCCCGCCAGGAAATGTGGAGGCCAGCCCGCCAGGAATTGGTGGAGGCCAGCCCGCCAGGAAATGGTGGAGGCCAGCCCGCAGGAAATGGTGGAGGCCAGCCCGCCAGAAATGGTGGAGGCCAGCCCGCCAGGAAATGGTGGAGGCCAGCCCGCCAGGAAATGGTGGAGGCCAGCCCGCCAGGAAATGGTGGAGGCCAGCCCGCCAGGAAATGGTGGAGGCCAGCCCGCCAGGAAATGGTGGAGGCCAGCCCGCCAGGAAATGGTGGAGGCCAGCCCGCCAGGAAATGGTGGAGCAGGCCAGGTTGAGACCCGCCAGGAATTAAAATGGTGGAGCCAGCCGCCAGGAAATGGTGGAGGCCAGCCCGCCAGAAATGGTGGGCAGCCGCCAGAAATGGGAGGCCCGCCAGGAAAGCCTTCAAAACATGCCTCAAGGTGTGATGGGACCAAGAAGTTTGGAAGGTCTTCGAATCCACAGGTTTCCAGTTTTTGATCTGCAGTTATCAGCAGTGTGGGATGAGCTGTTTTTTTTTCTTTTCTAATTTTACTTTCACAATCTGGCAACTTTCTCTGTCCCGAAATTAATTTAGAAGAGATGAGCGTATTTTGGCCATCAGTTACTGCAGCATATGGCAATTTCAGTTAATTTAATACCTGCGCTGCAAATCTCCACTCAATACCAAAATTCAATTTATTGTCAGCCTGCTGCATCTGTGCAGGTGCGGGATGAGCCGAGCGCCATCTGTGCAGGGTTCTCGCTGGCTGTTTGTAGAAATATAGATATATTGCCTTCCTGGCTTCTCTTGTGAATAAATGATGAAGCGTCCGTCCATCCGCTCTCATCTGGGCATTTGTAAGATTGCTAAACACTGATCCATTCTGTATTATTGCTGCATTCTCCAAAGCCTCCATGATTCTTGCAGGTATATTCATAGAGCTGGAGGACACGGGCAGCCTCATCCTCTGTTGTAATTCTACTTCATGTTGCTTTCTGGCAGATGTCATGGCGGATTTACTTCCCACTGGCCAAAATAATTGGAATGATTATTGCTAATTAAAATTCACCCGTCAGTCTCTTGATGTCCATAATTTTCATTTTGTACACTAACAGCTCTGATCCACCCGTAATTGAAGCATTGGATGAACTAGAAATACACCTTACCAATTAAATGTGACTACCTATCCATCACAAGTGCAGATTTTGGTTTTAGGTCCCAGCTAGTGACGAGGGAGCGTGCTGGGATAAGGCGTTATCTGAGCATGCTCGGGTGCTAACCGAGTGTCTTCGGCGTGCTCGAAGAATATGTTCAAGTCCCCACAGTTGCTTGTCTTGCTGCTGTTTGATAACCACAACAAGCAGCCAATCCCTGCATGTGTTGTGGCTGTCGAACAGCCGCGGGACTCGAACATATTCTTCGAGCACGCCGAAGTCACTCGGTTAGCACCCGAGCATGCTCAGATAACGCCTTATCCCAGCACACTCGCTCATCACTAGTCCCGTAAATTCAGCTACAGTGACTATGTGACTGATGCCATGAGTTTCTAACTCAACGTTTCCGGTCATCCGAAGATGTAAAAAAAAAAAAAAAAAAAAAAAGATTTCCCATATTCTGAAGGTTGACCAAAAAATTATTTGTATCCCATTTGTGCTGCAACTTGGTGCAAGTTGCAGTTTTTGGATTTCGCCTTTTTCAGCAAATTGAATTTCTTCCATGTGTTTGTGATCCTATAAGCTACAAGGTCATCTCCTAATTTCTGCATAACACGTACTTTGCTGAATTGCAGAATGCAGGTCACTCTTCTCACGTAACCATCACAGACACCCAGTTTTTCCACTCTTGATTAGCTGCTGAATATTTTTTGCCTTTTATGATTAAAGGGGCATTCCGAAGTTACAGGATAGGGGAAAACTTTCCAATCGCTGGGGGTCCCACTGCTGTTACCAAGAATCAGAGCTGAATGGAGCAGAGGTCCAACATGCGCACTACCGCTCCCTTCAGCCTTAATGGGTGCGCCGGAGATTGCTGAGCGCAGCGCTCTGATGCTCTTCACCACTGCTAGTAGTATGAAAGGAGATGTAGTGCGCATGATGGACCTAGACTCCATTCAGTGAGGACACGGGTCTTCAGCAGAGCCTCGTTTCTTGGGATCGGTGGGGGCCACAGCGGTCGGATCCCCAGCGATCAAAAAGTTATTACCTATCCTTATCATAGATAATGTTGCAACTTGAGAACACCCCTTTAAAGCTCTGCACCATGTTCAGCGGCTACATTTGGCAAATAAGCTCTGGGCTTACACTTCAAATGTATCCTTAGGGCTCGATACACCCAACAGGGGCCAAAACTGTTTTCTTTTGGCATCTTTTAGAGAGAATATATCTTTCTCTCTCTTTCTCTTTCTTTCTCCTTCTTTCTCTCTTTCTTTCTCTTTCTTTCTCTCTTTCTTTCCTACTTTCTTTCTTACCTTCTTTCCTTCCCTCCCACAGTTCCTGCCGAAGGAATACAGTGGGGGGAAAAATGTGCTGCGGGGGGGGTATACTTAGTTTCCTCCACCCCCCCCCACCCCCCATACATTGGGAGATATTTTGGCACCAACCATATGCCTTGACAATGGGATACGTCACAGCATCTACCTCCAACATAGACTCGAGTGGTTTGAGCGTAATGCTGCGATGGTAACATGCATGCAATGTAATCAGGCGTGAACAGGTCACTGCCTCCCACAAGGTCAACACACTCCTCTGCTGCTGTAATCTGTTACCATTGCTATTCCTGACCTTTTGCAACCTAAGAAAATGGTCAGATAAGCAGGAGAAGAACTTTAAAATGACTGAATTCAGAAAAATATTTAGAATTGAGAGTCCTCAGTGGTTGATACCTTTTAATGGCTAACTGAAAAGTTGGTAACAAATTGCAAGCTTTCGAGGCTACTCAGGTCTCTTCATCAGGCAAAGACTAAAACAAAAACTGAAGAATCACATATTTATACACAACAATGTATAAATATGTGATTCTTCAGTTTTTGTTTGTCTTTGCCTGGTGAAGAGACCTGAGTAGCCTCGAAAGCTTGCAATTTGTTACCATCTTTTCAGTTAGCCATTAAAAGGTATCAACCACTGAGGACTCTCAATTCTAAATATTTTTCTATCTACTGGCTAACACGGTACGAAGATATACATCTTTCCTGAATTCAGAAAGTGAGTTAGTTTTGTGTCGGGGAGGGGACACGCATGTAATCCTTCAGCCTACTCAAATCTAGCGATTTCCCGTCCTCCGAATTTCCTAAATGACAGTCGTTCTTTGTGCTGGATCACATAATGGGCGGTGTTATTTTACAGAGCGAGCTTCAGCGGGACGCACTGTTCTTTCCCATAACTGTACTGTATAGAAGACGGCGTATACAGTTACGGAGTCATGATGTAACGAGAGCGAGCGGGGAACGGTACAAACTGTCCTGTATCTCTTGATTAAAAAAAAAAACACAGCTGTTCGGTGGCTTGCTGCTCTAACTGCTGCCTGAAACATGCCTCCTTATTGTCTGCTAATTGCTACCTAACGAGGCTTATGTTTTTAGCTTGCTGCTTTCCATGTGGAATAGCATTAATAAGAAGTAATGAGACCTTGCAGTATTACATGACACCCAGGAGAACAGGCGCCCCCCACGGACCTGCAGAATTGGATGCGAAATGGTCTGCATGGATGTTAGGCCTCTTTCTTACTGTTTCCACTTTTTTTTTTTTTTTACTGGCAAAAATGAATTTATTTGAAACCGTGATGATTAGTAGCCAAGTCCTAGGTGTGATGCGCTCATTTTCACATTGCAGGTTGCAGCACTTGTTTCCTCCGATTATTTATACAGGCGCCAGTTACCTGCAGGTAATGGTTAAAGAGGATCTGTCACCAAATTTCACAATACAAATAGTAGACGCCTGGTGTATTTACATTGTAAATCTATATGAGAATGACTGTATATTGGATCTAAGTATATTCAGTCTTTGGCCCCCCAAGCCTGACTGACAGTTACAGATTGTACTGAGCAGTGCGAGATCTCAGCAGGGAAGAGGGGCACTGAGGAGCTGACAGGCAAGTTGGAGGGAAATTGAGGTTCTTTTGTTTGTGGGATCCCAAAAGGGCAAAATATACGCTTCAGGAGATGCCTTATAGTAATAAATTTGGGAATTATTATACTCTTCAAGGGACTATTCAAAATATGAAGAACATGGCTGCTTTCATCTATAAACCGCACCACAGCTCTCCATATTTTGTGTCTGGTATTGCCGGTAAGCCATATTAAGTGAATGTAGCTGAGCTGTAATACCAGACGCAGCTAGTGAACTATTGTGGTGCAATTTTTGAGTTAAGGCAGCCATGTCTTTCTGATACTGGACAGTCCCTTTAATATGTCTGCATTAGTGGAGCTAGCTTAATCTTTCGACTTCAGCAAGTCCCGTTGAACAATATTATGTGTTTTCAAGCCTCCCGACTCCCACCTGACAGATGATATTGGAGCAAAGCAGGATCGGGCATATTGAATTTCAACATGCCCGATCATTTGTTCTCTACTTTCTGAATACGTATACACACAGCAAAGACATTGAAGGTGTATGGGCGCCATGTAGCTCTGCCCTGGGCGTAGTCAGCTTTGCTAGTATGTGTAGGTTCGTTATGAGGCCAGCAGTGATGACTCTGCACCGGTCAGAATTTACATTTACCCTCGTAATTTTCCTTTTTTTTTTTGTAAATTTAAGTCCGAGCGCATTATCGATCCAACATAGCAGTAAATGAACGGTTTACCCCTAACAGATCTGAACGTCTGACGATGCAGAAGGTTATGGGATGCTAATTAAGCAGAACGATGAGCCATACGAAGAGGAGGAGGGGAAAGCGAGGAGCCGCTAAAACAAAGCGACAACAGCTCTGTTTGTTGACAGATGCAGCAGGCGCATATTCAGTAATTGGGTAATGGTGTAAACATTGGCAATTCGGCAAATCCCTTAGTGCATTGGAAACAGAAGGCAAGCTAAAATCAAGGGTATAAACAGACCCTCCCCTACTCATGTCACCCACAGTCCTCCTCCGGAAACTATTCTAAGGTCTCCAAAGTAAAAAGAACGATGAAGAAATGGGCATCTATCGCCGAGGTTCTGCTCCTCCTTAATTAGCCGATGCCCATCTGGAAGGACTCGGTGCCGCTCTTAAAGCAGCAAAGACGTCGTGCCAGTCTCTCCTTCCACACTTCTTCTAGCAGCTGTTTCAACATGTAAGGTTAAGTATAAGAGTATGCTCATTTAACCACAAAACCCACATAACACAACAAAGAGATGAGAAGACACAGAATCGTCCTTCCCCGGCCGAGGAAGTTGCCACGTTCTAATCGTCAGTTCTCACAAATCAGCGATCCAGGGTGATATCACGGTGTAATAAACTGGCTGGACCAATAATACACACTGGCTGGAGATTGGGCACACCGTGGGTAATTGCACCCGTGTGCCAGTCTTTTCTTTCTGGTGGCTCTTTGTCATTTTAGTTGGCATCAAATCACTAAATATAAACAAAAAGACACCGATCTGCTGTAAGTCAGGGATCGGAAGCCGTCACCATTCCAGCCGTTGTCAAACTACAACTCCCAGCAGTGAGGGGAGGCCAGGAATCCGCGTTTCCCAACAGCTGGAGTGGAGAAGGTTGCGGATCCTTCCTTAAAGTGCATAAAGTATTCTGGGACCTGAAAACTAATCTCGGGAGGGTGTCATTGTTTTCATGTTTTGGGTATATGTTTATATATTATAGCATATGTGTATGTGAGTATCTGTATGTAGTTGTAGAAATTCCTTTCATCAAGCATTAGTTGATTAGAAAATGTTATTGGGCTTCTCTGGAAAAAAAAAAAAGACACATATTTATTTTGGCTATCTAAGGTTCGGCCAACAGAGATCTTCCTCTTTCAAGATGGATGGATGGTTAGATGATCGATGGATAGAGATACATAGTGGATGGTTGGATAGATGGATGGTTGGTTGGTTAGCTAATGAGTGGATGGAATAATGAAAAGATTTAGACAGGCAGATGCCTATGTGTATCTATGTTTGTACCCATGTATATATGTATATTTATGTGTATATGTCTCAAAGGCTGGCGTCACACTTGCGAGGTCCTGAGTGTGCGGCTGCATGTATTTCTATGCAGCCGCACACTCGGGTCCGAGAGCGGGCGGCCGTGCCGGGTGTTGATGCGAGAAAGTCGTGCGACTTACTCGCATCACACTCGCAAGTGTGACGCCGGCCAAAGGGTGGAAATTGCAGTTGATATTGACACTTGCCAGCGGTCACATGCCTCGTTTAACGCTGCTCACACTAGGGGTGCACATTATATATAATTACCTAGAAACCTTATTTTAATTAGCATCTTGGTGGCATATTCTAAATCCCCCATAACCATCCTTTGATCCCCTCACACATACCATTTGCAACGACAAAAAAAAACGTAGGACCTTTTTATGTATTCTTTGATGTGTAATTGTAGTTGATTTTATTTTATCAATGTAGCAGAGCTGAGTTTGGCGCGTCACCGATTATATCACCGTTTAGTAACTAATTGAACCTGCTGCGTGTGTGGCACTCGGTGCCTATGGCGTCTCTAGAACACTGCATTCATACAGACTACTTAATGGGTAACTAAACTTTTTTTTCAGTTTACCGTAATTATTGATCTCTTTGCAATATGTAAATGCACCATTGTATATACCACCTGTACTTTGTATCTCCCCACCTCATTGTAGATTGTAAGCTCTCACGAGCAGGGGCGGCTTATTTGCTTTAATTATTGTATTGTTAACGTTGTTACCTATGACTTGTGTTTTGAAACTGTTAAACTGTAAAGCGCTGCGGAATATGTTGGCGCTATATAAATAAAGATTATTATTATTATTATTATTATTATTATTATTATAAAGTTATCAGTCTTTGTAATATACTCCATTACATTATCTTGCTTTATTTTGCACTCAAACTTCCTGCTGAAAGCGCTGTTTTATCTGCCTTGTTCATGCCCTTAGCGTAGATGGTGTGAACGGAAGATCTAGCAAATATCCATACTACAGTGTCTCCCCCTTTCCCCACTGCAAACTCTCTTCCTGCCTGAGCATGAGGGAAGAGAGACGCTCACACAGATCTACAGATATTTGCAAGACCTGCACTTCAAAAAGCCGCCATAAGTGCATGAACAACACAGATAAAACAGCACTTTTAGCATGAAATTTAAGAGAAATGGAAGCAATATAAGATCATGGAGTGCATTACAAAGATTCATAACTTTGCAAAGACTGATCAATAATTAAATTAAAAAAAAATAGTTACTCTTTAAGAGAAAACCTTTGTATGTCTAGTTGTAAAGTTTTGGTCACATTAATATGTATCCATATAAGATTGGGGCTGACTAATACCCCAGAAACAACTTGCAATCCTAAATCATTGCATGCTGCATTGCTTTACAAATGTTTTCGTTCTTTGCAGTTCATTGGGAAATAGTAAAGAATTATAATCAACAATGTATATTGTGTGCAGACACTGAACCAGCAGGGGTATACTGGGAGATCTGAAGTCAGAGAGTAACTAAATGCTGTTCTCACTGATATAGTTACTCGTGTACATTTGCATCTAAATGCACTTTGATTCATATATTTATTTGATTTATTTGTGGGGGAGATTCAATAGAACCAGACGTTTATTCATTTTACTCTTTTTTGGGGGGCTTAGGAGTCCAGTGGGCGGTCCTACAACGGAGCTGATGAAAGATTGTTAAACTTCTGGGTTTAGAAGTCAAGGGGGCGGTCCTACTCTGATTGACAGGGCGTCTCTTATAAGTGTGCGTAGAAAAAATGTCAATGCCTGAGATAGGACCGCCTACTGGACTCCTCAGTTTTGAATAAGCAGAGGTGTAATTGGATAAATTACTTTTATGCTGCATTGCATGTGAAAGGGACAGTTTTAGTTATTTGCATTGCATGTTCTGTGCAGACACTGAATCAGCAGGGGAATACTGGGAGAATTGCGGATAAGCTAAATGCTGCTCTTAACGCATCTTCTTACTTTTTATCTTTCCCAACTCTGTTTTCCAGATCACTCAATTGGATCCCAGCAGGACTCTCATGGAACTTAAGCTATATCCTCAGGAAACACTTTTCCTGGAAGCCAAGGAATAATTTTCCCTTAGCGCGGACTGTGAAAGCGGTGGAGGAGGTTCTGCTGTATTGGATAAATAAAATCACTCTGTGACCTCCCACATCCAGAGTGCTCACATGCATCATAGGAGCGGGAGTCCGTAGCCCCCCATTCTGGAGGCTTTCAGCCCGGGCAGGAGATTCTCACCAATACAACTTTAAATATTTCAGATGGCCATCATCCAGCTTCTCATTTAATAAATGCACTGTTCTCACACCAAAAAACATTACTTTAAGTTTCTTAAAGGGGAAATCCAGGCAAAAAAAAAAAAATAGATCTTCAGATGTGATAAATGCATGTGAGAAGATGACATTGATGACATCTTTGATCGTGGAGCACCACTAATTTCCAAAGTGAAAGGGCTCTGGAGAGTCAGATTTTACCAAATGTGGTGACACATTTACCTATGTCAGGCTTTCCTTAAAGGTGACCCATCACTGTAAATACGCAGGCCGATCTAGAGGTAACCGCTATGAGCTGAGCAGATTGATTATACTTATTTTTGAGTAAAAGGGTTCAATAAAATAAAACTAGTAACTTATGCTCATTTTTAGGAGTCCAGTAGGCGGTGCTACTTAGAAATTGACCGTTTCTTATGCTTATACAGGAGAGATTGTCAAATATCTGCCCAGTCTGGGATTAGAAGTCAAGGGGGCGGTCCTATTAAGTGATTGACATTGTTTAAAGTATGAGTGTGCATAGAAAAAAAAAAAGGTCCGTACCTAAGTAGGACCACCCACTGGACTCCTTAGAATAGGAAAAAGAATCATTGGATAAATTACTAGTTCTATAGAACTTTTCCAACATACACATATCAATCCTCCCTAAATGTGGTAACTGTAGATTGGTGGACATATTAGTTTCCCTTTTTTAAGGTTTCTTTGCAGTGCCAGAGGGGTGCGAGCTTTCTATAGAGCGCCTTCACTCTGGACATCACCGGTGTCACGAGATCAATGGCTTCATGCAGGTTTCTCGCATGTCAGAAGGTCTTTTTTTTTTTTTTTTCTCTACTGGATTTCCCCATTAAATATCTCCTATTTCTAGAGAGGGATTCACACGTCCTCCATAGTAATGCCGAGTATCTGTCTGCTGCTACTGCTGCGTCCATACAATGGAGGCTTTGCTAGTCTTCATTCATTCATTCAGACTGAGACTTATGCACATAATGAATCCTAGAATAATTCCGTCATCCACAGTCTTATTGCTCAAGATTTGGGTGCGAGGAGGGAACATTGCGTTCTATAATACATACTAATACTCAGCGAGTTAATCCAGACCTGAAAAAAAAGTCAAGCTTTACCTTTGACTTAACATTAACCTACAGAGAGCAAAATTGCTCTTTAGGCTTACCTAAAAAGTGACCACCCGGCCCTGCAATGGCGGCTGTTTGACAGGTGGGTTGTCGATAGTCTGCTGTCCTCTAGGCACATGGCGCTCGTCTGTAAAATATATTCTGAAATATATATATATAGACACTGGGGCCCTTCATCAGTCCTAAATGTATAACCTATATGAATGTACTTGGTGGGGAAACCCTTGTAAAATCCGAAGAAGGGGTGTAGCTAAGCAAAGGTGGCCACGTCTGTCACTGTTTTGGCATCCAAAGTTCTTGCCATTATCGGCAGTAAGTAAAGTGATGAACGTCTAGCTTACAGAAGATGCATCCAACCTTAATCACCTCTATGTTTGCAGCTATTCTGGAAACATCTTGCCCCCATTTTTTTTTTTTTTTTTTAGGTCCGTGAAAGTTTTTTTGGGGACTATGTTTTCGGGATCCTACTTAAGATGAGATCTATTTTTCTTGCCAGATATCAAGAGCTAATCTACATCAGTAGAGCAGTAGGAACTTTTTGAAAAGTTGTTCCTACTTTCCACTGATGGGATTTTTTTTTCACCTTTTTTAAGTAAGAAATCTATTTTATCCCCCCACTCCAATTTCATTACTGTTTATCATAAAGAAACCAAACTACATGGATTCCTCCCGATCATTAATGGATGGGTTGGATGAAGTAGATAAAGGGTCAGCCGTGGGCTGTGACTGGTCCTACAGCTCTGCTCAAGGTATTAGTCGCTCTGTTGCGTCTGGAATTGCAGCACAGCCCTATTTCTGGAGAAAGAAACATAATTTACTAAATCTCATAAACAATAAGCAATAGCAGCATTTACAGACACTCAGCGTCACTATATTGTGATTTCTGTTTTGTTTTTTTGTTTTTGGTTTTTTTCTTTCTAGATTTTCTCACATACTCATCCAGTATTTTACTACTTTTTAATCTCCTTTCCGGATCCCGGACCTTGTTTGAATTTTCTACCTTTAATTCTTCAGAAGAGGGAAAAAAAATGCTTTATTGTCTAATCTGAGACCTGGTAAAATGACATGAGAATGAGCAAAAGTTTCCATATAGATTTTACAGTATTACATTGAACTGACGTGAGGGATTATTTGAAGAATATACTTTGGTCAAGATGCCAGTTATTTATTTCTGATTTAAGCTTTTGGTTGCAATCGGTCATTTATATAATTTTCCCTTTTTTTTTTTTTTTTTTCTTTTTTTTTTTTTTTTCAATTTAGGCAGAAGAGGTAGGGTGCATTATTTGCAGTGTGTGCCTCTTTACATATATGCATGATGTGAATACCATATTTAACGCTGAATAAATTACAGACCAACACAAGATACTTGAAATCCTCCAAATAATTCAGAACTTTTCCCACTCTGGTCCATAATGCTCCAGAATCTTGGACTGGCTTAATGTACGGTAAACTTATGGATCGCGCAAACGGACAAGTTATGACTCTGAACAGCCTCAAAAAAAGTCTGGAGAGCTCTAAAGTTTTCATTTTCTGAGCTTCAGTTTAATAGGGAAACCTCTGATTTTGTTTTTTTATGTTTTTTACCAAGCCTGAGCACACCTCATCATAAAGTTTGGAAAAACACACAGTTATTGTTTTTTTTTATTATTTTATCAAAAGCCAAAATTTGACCCCAAAAAAAGAAACAAAAAAAGTTTAAAAGGGGGACTTGTACCCACTCATGGCTTTGGCTATAGCATCAAAACCTTCATTTATGACTCCAGCCTAAAGCCTGAAAAAGACAAAACCTATACGTTGGAGATTATTTCTAGTTCTTTAACTTGTTTTTTTTTTTTAGAAGAGTAATATTTTCCTATTAAATGAGTTGTAAGGATCTGAAACTAAGCAATATGTCACTGATACATAGGGTATTGCTCTTTCTATGATCCAGATTACTGAAAGTTAGAAATTGGAGTTGTATCGGGATGATACTGAGGATACGGTCCCAGGACTGGAGGGTCGGTTGTATAGAAATGTCCATATAGTCCTTAATTTATTATGGATACATACTGCATACTTCATTGTAGTTTGGGGGCTGAATTGCCGCATCTATAAGAGGGGTCTCTACCCTTGAAAATCCCAATTTCTTAGAAGCGTCATTTAGTCCTAAGGAAAGCAACCAGCTTACTGCAGCTCCCAGCAATCAGCAATAATCTGGCAGGAAGTGTTCAGTTTTCCTGCAACGCCACAACTGGATAAGTTGAGTATTACACAGTGCCTATGTATACTGATGGACACAGACATGAGGGCCCCTGTGCAATAGCAGTATATGGGCCCTTTTGCAATCAAGTAGCTCAATATAATGCACAATTCCACCTTTTTTGGAGGTAGAACTGGGCCCCCTTAATCTTTGAGCCCCTGTGCGGCTGCACAGGTCGCACCAGTCATATGTCCGCCCCTGCCTATGTAAACCATTGGGTTGTCTGTGTAATGAAAGACAGAACTTGGCCATGGATGTGGATCCTGAACTAATGGCATTCTGTAATCCTTAGTTTCTTAATTGAGTATGTAAAAATTGGTTTCCTAAACTGTAAGACCCCTTATAAATGGAAGCTTACAAGCACTGGTAATACATTGGAGACCGCCAGATGCCTCGGGATGGACTAGGAATTATCATGCAAAAGCCCTTAAGGCTTATGAGGAGTGAATCACACGATGCCAATCCAGCTAACGTCTCACTTTCTTCCCCCGCATTTGTCTTGTAGAAATAATATAGGAGCGCAGATCTTGGAGGGATGTCATGTGCTACAGGTATAGGCGTTATTTGCAGTGGCCTTCCTTTATTTCAGTCTTTACAGCAAAATGTGAACTGTACAAAGCTCCGATTGTACCTCTTAATGCTGATGTAAATTTTTCACGCCCTTCAGGTAGCAGAATTTTTTTTTTTTTTTTTTATTAGGCTGCTGATTTAATTTACAGACCTCAGATCTGGTATATGTGAGCGCAAAACATGGCAGCCAATGTGTATAAACTAGTCCTTTTGTGTATGGGCTCTAGCCAAGCACAAATATGGCTACCGTAGGGTGTAAGCACTTAACGTGATGGTACAGCCCAATATATACATATGTGTATTCTAGAAGCCCCTTATATTTCACGACATAGGGGGTCACTTCACCGGCCAAAGCTTTTCAGATAATCTGATTTCTATTTTACCTTAAAATAAATCATAGGAGCCTTCACCTCTCTGCTCCCGCACCCTGGATGTGTCTGTCCTTGTTTGTAAATTGTTATTCTGATGTTTTTAAGAATGTTGTACTTGTCACACCACAAAAAAAAATGAAAAATGCAAAATGTGTGGAAAAAAAACTGTTTCATTTATTGCTTGGGGGATGCCATTAGTGGGGTTCCTTTATAGCTCACAGACGGTATACATTATACGAATATCACTTCTAGATGTTGAATGGTACATTAAGTTTCACTATAGAAAAATAACACCACTAAAATATATATTTTTCACTAATGTATTACTCATCTGTTTAAAGGGGTTGTCCACTTTCAGTTAAATTTAATTCCTGAGAGCAGTTTGCTATATAAAAAAAAACGCACTGGAATCACACTAGGAGAGTGACGTCAGCACCACAGCCAATGCCAGACACTAGGAGCAGAGATATAGACTGGTGGACCCAGGGAAGATAAGTAGCAAACTGTACTCAGGGATGAAATTTAGCTGAAAGGGGCAACCCCTTTAAGGCTACATTCACACATCCATTGTAACACGCCCGTGTGCAGTCCATTGTTTTCAGATAGTACACAAACCCATAGAGTCTAATGCTGTTGGGTGTGGACCCACTTTGCCACTGGCCAGGCTTACCCTGGAGATACATGACTTAGTATCTGTTGGGTCTTCACTAGGGCCTCTGATGGTTAGGATAAGCTGGGCTGCCACTGGACACTAGGTACCACTCCAGGACAAGTCCCCAGGACAGAGGAAGGTCAGCGGCACGGGTTCAAGGTACATGAGAGCGAGACAGAAGCGTAGTCATACGTTCTGAGGTCGGGGCAGGCTGCACATAATACAAAGCTGGAGTTAGGGATGGAGACATCAAACCGAGCTGGTAAGCAGGCATTGTCAATAACTGGAGACAGGATACGGAGATATGCATAAACAGCTGCTAGTAGGCTAAGAACCAATGTCCGGGCAAGGAGTAGTAGGAGTTGCTACTTAATATATATCCTGCTGGCACGGGATAGGCCAGGGCTAAATTTCTGCAGAGACTGGCCATGCCCCCCAAAGCCACTTGAAAACATGCAATGCCCAGGAGTACTGAAAGACAGTAATCCCCCTTATGCTCCCCCTTTCTTGGCCAGACCGACTGAGAAACCTCTCCAAGATGACAGGGGCACAGATATTCACCACAGGTTCCCAGGATCTCTCATCAGGTCCAAAGCCTTTCCAGTCCACCAGATAGAAGGTCCTCCCCCTAACCTTTTTAGCATCCAGGATGTCCTGAACCTTGAAGTAGTCTAAGGGCCCCTCCGGAACAGCGGTAGCGGAAGTTGCTTGGGGCTTCGAGAAGCGATTCAAGACCACCGGCTTCCGGAGTGAAATAGCAAAGGAGTTTGGGATCTGTAAATTTGCAGGGAGTTGTAGACTGTAGATCACTAGATTAAGTTGCCTGAGGATTTTGTACAAATCAAGGTACTGGGAAGCATACTTGTACAAAGCCACCATTAGGCGAGTATGTTGTGATGGCAGCCATACTTTTTCTCCAGGATGATACTGAGGCGGCGAACTTCTCTTTATGTTGGCATGACTCTTCATCCAAGACACAGCCTTAAGGAGGGAAGCTTGTGTTTGCTGCCGGATCTGGAAGAAATTGCCGTACGAGGCATCAGCTGCTGGAATCCCGGAGGAAACAGACATAGGAGAGGGCACTTGAAGATGGTGGGAGAATACCACAAAGAATAGAGATGCTTCAGGAGACTCTCCAACTTGGTTGTTGCAGGAAAACTCCACCCAGGGAAGTACAGTGATGGCCAAAAGTTTTGAGAATGACACAAATATTATATTTTCACATGATCTGCTGCCCTCTGGTTTTTATGTGTGTTTGACAGATGTTTTTATCACAGACAGAAATATAATTGCAAACATATGAGTAACAAAAGCTTATATTGACAGAATGAGTTAATGCAGCAAGTCAATATTTGCAGTGTTGACCCTTCTTCTTCAGGACCTCTGCAATTCTCCCTGGCATGCTCTCAATCAACTTCTGGACCAAATCCTGACTGATAGCAGTCCATTCTTGCACAATCAATGCTTTCATTTTGTCAGAATTTTTAGGTTTTTGTTTGTCCACCCGTCTCTTGATGATTGACCACAAGTTCTCAATGGGATTAAGATCTGGGGAGTTTCCAGGCCATGGACCCAAAATCTCTATGTTTTGTTCCCTGAGCCATTTAGTTATCACCTTTGCTTTATGGCAAGGTGCTCCATCATGCTGGAAAAGGCATTGTTGATCGCCAAACTGCTCTTGGAGGGTTGGGAGAAGTTGCTCTTGGAGGACATTCTGGTACCATTCTTTATTCATGGCTGTGTTTTTAGGCAAGACTGTGAGAGAGCCGATTCACTTGGCTGAGAAGCAACCCCACACATGAATGGTTTCAGGATGCTTAACAGTTGGCATGAGACAAGACTGGTGGTAGCGCTCACCTTGTCTTCTCCGAATGAGGCGTTTTCCTGATGTCCCAAACAATCGAAAAGGGGATTCATCAGAGAAAATAACTTTACCCCAGTCCTCAGCAGTCCACTGCCTGTACCTTTTGCAGAATATCAGTCTGTCCATGATGTTTTTTCTGGAGAGAAGTGGCTTCTTTGCTGCCCTCCTTGAGACCAGGCCTTGCTCCAAGAGTCTCCGCCTCACAGTGCGTGCAGATGCACTCACACCTGCCTGCTGCCATTCCTGAGCAAGCTCTGCACTGCTGGTAGCCCGATCCCGCAGCTGAAACACTTTTAAGAGACGGTCCTGGCGCTTGCTGGTCTTTCTTGGCGCCCTGGAGCCTTTTTGGCAACAATGGAACCTCTCTCCTTGAAGTTCTTGATGATGCGATAGATTGTTGACTGAGGTGCAATCTTTCTAGCGCAATACTCTTCCCTGTTAGGCCATTTTTGTGCATTGCAATAATGACTGCACGTGTTTCTTTAGAGATAACCATGGTTAACAGAAGAGAAACAATGATGCCAAGCACCAGCCTCCTTTTAAAGTGTCCAGTGGTGTCATTCTTAATCATGACAGATTGATCTCCAGCCATGTCCTCATCAACACCCACACCTGTGTTAATGGAGCAATCACTGAAAAGAGGTTAGCTGGTCCTTTTAAGGCAGGGCTGCAATGATGTTGAAATGTGTTTTGGGGGATAAAGTTCATTTTCTAGCCAAATATTGACTTTGCAAGTAATTGCTGTTAAGCTGATCACTCTTTATAACATTCTGGAGTATATGCAAATTGCCATTAAAAAAAGTGAAGCAGTAGACTTTGTAAAAATTAATATTTGTGTCATTCTCAAAACTTTTGTCCATGACTGTAGTTGCATCCAGTCATCCTGATGGACAGTGATAAAGTGACAAAGGTAGCTCTCGAGAATGTGAATACACCGATCCAGTTGCCCATTGATTTTGCGAATGGTGTGCTGAGAAGTCCAGGTGGACATTCAGCAGCTTGCACAGAGTTTTCCAAAACTTCAAAGTGAACTGGGCTCCACTACCAAAGACTATGTGGAGAGGTAGACCATGAAGACAAAATACATGCAGGAAGAACTGTGTGTCGAGCTTAGGCGCGAAGGGAAGACCAGTCGGGTATGAAGAGAGCCATCTTAGAGAACCGATCCAACCCAAATGGTGTAACCCTCTGAGAGAGGTAGATCCATGATTAAGTCCATAGCAATATGTCGCCAGGGAGCTGGAGGAGACCAGCAGGATAATTCTTGGCAGTCTTCTTTCTGGCCCACTGTGAACAAGTGGTTATGGAGTCACGGACATCCTTGACCAGCAAGCGCCACCATAAATGGCGAGCAATTAGCTCAGTGGACTTGTTTATGCCTATGTGACAAGCCAACTTGGATTTGTGTCCCCAGGACAGATCTCTCCTCCTAGCATTGGGGACAAAGGGGTTGCTTCAATAATCCCTGCCTGGTCAATGATGTGCTGAGGTCCTCCAGGGAATCTGACACATCAAAGGAGCTTTGACCTTTTTATATGGAGGGAAGTGTAATTTGAAGTTAAAATGAGCAAAGAAGATTGCTCACCTGGCTTGATGAAGATTCAACTGTTGGGTAGACTGCAGGAAGTTCAGATTTTTACGGTCCGTGTATATTACCAGAGAACTGCCTTCCATTTCCTTCAAACACCGTCTTGATGGCCAGAAGTCCAAGATACCCAATAGTAAAATTTCGCTCAGTCTGCAAAAAACAGTTTGGAGAAAAAAAAAACGTAAGATTTCTCGAAATTCTTTGCAGGAGCACTGACCTTGCACCAATAGATGAGGCATCTACCTCCAAGAGAAATTGCTTTTTGGGATTGAGGAGATGCAGCATCGGAGCACTCAGGAAGGCCTCTTTCAAATGCTGGAGAGCTAGGCCAGTCTCTGACTTTTTGGTTAAAGCTGAGATAGGTGCTATAAGGGAAAAGAAAAGCATGATAAATTGCCTGTAGACTTTGGCAAAACCCATGAAGCGCTGGATGACACACAGACCTTGAGGGCATGGCCAGGATAGAACAGCAGGAACCTTCTGAATCCATTTCAAGACCTTGATTGGAAACAATATACAGAGGACAGTTTGACAAACAAATTGTTCTCTCAGAGATGCTTCAGAACTTGACAATATTGTTTTCTGTTGGGAGGTAGATCATAGAAGAATATCGGGGTATCGTCCAAATACAGCACCACAGAAAGAAAGAGGAGAATCCCAGAAGATGTCATTAACAATCTCTTGAAACACCGCGGCTGCATTACACAGCCAGAAGGACATAATGCTATAGTCGTAATGACCATTGCATGTATTAAAGGCCGTTATCCATTTGTCACCTTTACAGTTACGGATCAAGTTGTAAGCCCCTCGCAGATGCAAATTACAGAAGATCTTGGCTCCACAAGTTCTGTCAAATAGCTCAGAAATCAAAGCCAGGGGTTACTTGTTCTGTATAGTGATTTTGTTAAAACCTCTATAGTTTATACAGGGGAATGTGGAACCATCCTTCTTGGTTATGAAGAAGAAAGCGGCACCAGCAGGAGAAGAGGACTTCCAGATGAATCCTTTGGCTAAATTTTCTCGGATGTTTTCAGACATGGCCCAATTCTCAAGTAGACAGAGGGGATACACCTTTCCCCGGGATCATGAAGTGCCAGGAAGAAAATCGATGGGAAAGTCATAAGGTCTGTGAGGTGGCAGAACCTCAGCCGCCTTTTCACAGAAGATGCTTGCAAAGACACAATATTGAATTGGCAGCGAAGCAAAGTTTGAAGGCACAGTAGACTGAGTCTTGGGCATTACTTTGGTCAGGCAGTTGGAAGCACAGTGCGGACCCCAATTAAGTACCTGGCCGGAGGACCAGTCAGTAACTGGCACATGTAGACCCAGCCATAGAAGGCCCAGAACAGAATTCACAGATCTGGGTAGCACGTAGAAGGAAATCCTCTCAGTATGTAGGACTTCAATCCACAGCGTTACTGACAGCATGATAAATCGAACATGTTCTGCCAGATGTCCATCAATGGAGGGAACAGTCAAGGGATGATACAGCTGTTGTGTATGGAGCTGAAGTCTTTGGAGCAGATCCAGATGGGCAGCATCGGAGAGGAACCTCTCCTGCCAGGTCAAGGCAACCTCAGACAGTAGCTTTGGAGAGCGGAAGATCGTCACCAGTGCTTCTTCATTCCAAGCCAGCTCCGCTCCAACATTTCCAGGTACTTCCCAACATCGCGGGTTTCTGGACCACGCTCACAAATGGGTTTGCCAGGCAAAGGCTTCTCCAGACATGAGACCATTAACACTATCTTGGTCTGGCACAAAGGAAAGTGGTAAGCGTGGAGTGTGATGTGAAGCTGACATTGATTAATGAAGCATTAGCTCTTTTTGGGGTCTCCATCATAGCGGGACGGAAGCTGGAGCATAGCAGTTCCACCCGAAACTGGAGCATTGGACTGTTCCCTCAGAGAGACTGACTGTCCAGGGGAGGGTTGGCCAGATATGGTAGAAGCTGAAGACATGAAAGACATTGCGGTGGACAGAACCTGTAGCTGGGTAGGACCCATTGATGACCTGCATCAGCTAGTTCTGACACTCAGCTGAAAGCAGACCTCTTTGCTTAATACTTGTACACTAGACTTGGGGTCCCTGGGTTCTGATTTGTTAGCAGGTTCCATGGCCTGAATGTAATGTAATGCTGGTGGGTGTGGACCACTACGCCATGGGCTGGGTTTACCCTGGAGGGTGTGACTAAGGTCTACTGGGTGTTCACTAGGGCCTCTGATGGTGAGGATAGACTGGGCTGCCAGTAGACACCAGTTACCACCCCAGTGCAGTTCCTGGGACTACAGCAGCTGACCAGAAGGTCAGAGGCACTGGTATGTACAAGGCACAGGAGTGCGAGACAGAAGCATAGTCAGACTGTCCGAGGTCGGGGCAGGCTGCACACGTTCATAATACAAAGCCAGAGTCAGGGATGGAAAAGTCAAACTGAGCGGGTAAACAAGCTGGGTCGATAACTGGAGATAGAATATGGAGATATGCATAAATCTCTGCTAGCAGGCTAGGAACCAATGTTTGGACAAGGAGCAGTGTGATCAGCTGCCTAATATATATACTGCTAGCACAGGATGGGCCAGGGAGCCTAATTTCTGCAGGACACAACAGGGTTAAATTCCTTAACATTAGTGGTGGCAGAAAAATCACAATATGCACCACACAATGGTATAAAAATGACAATTCTTTATTAATTCAAAAATATATATGCAACAAAGTTACATATGAACTATAGCTTAGAAAGGTGCTAAACACAAAAATACAATATAATATAAGAGGGACGATCAAGCCATAGGAATTGTCTCAACCAACAGCGATTGCCAATTGGGCTCTTATACACAACATCTATAATGTCAGAAACTCAGGCCTAAGTAATCAGCACACACACCAGTTGCTGCTATAATACAAGCGCTCCTATTTCCTCCACAATGCTGCACAGTATATTGCTATGTAAAACCAATTGTCATGAATACATACCGCAAAGCTGCTGGTGGAAACTCCTCGGACGTCCCTCTGCCCCGACGCGCGTTTCGCACTGCTTCTTCGGGAGCTGTTTTTAATTGATCCATTGTTAAGCGTCAATGGATTATGAAGTTCAGATAGTGTACTTTGTTCATTTTTGAAAAACCAAGGAGAAAATGCCACATTGAACACGGAGTCAAAGTGGTGGACAGATGGAAGAAAAATGGTCCATTTTTAACGGATGTAGAAATGTAAACTGATGTGTGGATGCAGCCGCGCACTTTTTTTTTTTTTCGTCAAAAGGATATTGGAAAGAAGAAATATTTAATCGTGTCAAGATCCCATTCTCTTATAACATACAAAACATTCAGGGACTACTTTGATATGAGTGACATGTAGAAAACAATTTAAGTACATAGTAAAGAAGTCAAAGGAAAATTCAACACAACTTATAACATCCAAATAAAAGGGAAATGGAAGACGAAAGTACTACTTGATAAAAAATAAATACAAAACTGTACAGAAAGCCATAACTATCGATACTACTTAAGGAGAAACAGTTACTTGCCATAAATGTAATTTTTTACCTGGTCTAGTCGTTGCTGTTCTGTATAATTTTTTTTTTACGGAACCTTTTTATTTTAGCCCTTTTGTATGTAAATCTCATCTTGATATTCAAGAAAGAAGACCTCCGCAGACAAGAGAACAGATTTACAAACAAGGTGCAAAAAAGGAAAATTGGAGTATACCTCATGAATGAAGGGGCTCAGGAACAAAACACTGCCTGACTGAGAACAGAAGCAGTTAAAATAGGTAGAAACAAAAATTATATATTAATGGGAAGGGATAGGTCAGCTTTAAAATATCTAAACTTATTCTCATATATTATTCATTATAGCCATATAGAAAAACACCCTATAAGCATGACTCGCACATACAATCCTGGTAAACTGTTACCAAACATCAGTTAGCACTTTACATGTTTATGTATTTATATGTAGGGGATGTATTGACCAAAATAAAGTGTGCCGCTACTCCCCTAGGATCAAATAGTCTTAAAATAAGTGTATAGAAGAAAATAAAACTTAAAGAGCACCTATAACCAGGTCAAAAGTGGCTAATGTTTGTACTGATTTATTCCCGCTGTTCCCTTGAGTATTGCACCTTTTATTCTTTTTCTAATCCTCCATCGGGTTAGTGCTGATTTTTATGATCCTTACTAAGGGGGCGTTGCTCACAGGATCCTCTTGGGCGTGTCTTTAGGTGCTCTGCATTATTACACTATGAGCCATACCCCTTAGAAAAACCATAAAAATTATCACTGGATAAAAATGCCAATATCTCTGGAACCATTTGGTAGATTAAAATAAAAGCAAGAATTGATTACTTAAAGGAGCAGCAGGAATACAATATGCGAAAAACTTGGACATTTATGACCTGGTTACAGATCCTCTTTAATTTTAAGTTTGTTGCAACAATATTGTTCTACTGAATGTAGATTAAAACTTTTGGATGTTCTGTTCCCTGTCAATTTGAGGTCAACAAAATAATTATTTCACAAAGTCTATTATCTGCTATATTGTTTGGAGAAATCTGGCAACGTTTGTTCAGTTTCTCTGTAGCGCCACTTCAGGTGATATAAAGTACTACACAGTGCATGTATAAATCATTGGGATATACACGATTCAACATTGCAATTGCAGCTTCAAGATGGAAAAGTGATTGAGTTATGGAAATCTGAAGATGGATTGACATGTTTCTGATCTGCAAATGATGTAAAAATGAAAACAACGTTTTTAAAACATCTCAATTTATTCAGTATTGATATGAGTAGTAACCTCCGCACTTGGAGCCCTGGCTGCTACCAGTGAGGTTATTAATGGTCGTCTGAGAAATGTCCTGCTGCTCTGAATGCACTTGGATAAATCATCAAGATCCACTGCTGGCAGCTCCCTGTGTAATCACCGACCAATGACGTCCCAGATGTGCTCTGTGTGAGTCAAGTCCAGAGACGCTGCAGGCCATGGTAAGCCACTCGGGTTGATCAAACTAACACAAGCAACATGCGGTCTAGTGTTGGGTTGAAAACCAGCTTTTGGGACACTTCCATGTTACCTTGTGATGACCATTTCTCCTAAGTGTTAACAGTAACAGCTTTTTAGATTTTCTTTTTTTTAAAGTAAAGTCTGTTAGAAAAGTAAGAGTTCTTAATTGGAATATAACTAAGTGCTTTCATTAAGGGACTGTTATCTTCAAAGCAGAGGTCCACCTTTGACTAGCGTGAGTATTCTGTTGGTACGGAAACTGGTCCATTGTTTAAATAAATGTCATAGACACATACATTAGTAGTAGGAATCAAAGTGATCTAACTTCTGACAACTTTCATTTGCATAGTTGAAGTTTACTGCTACATTTTACTTCAGCAGGCACGCACCGCTTCCCTATTAATCATAGTTGATCGACATTTGGAGCAGTCAGACCTACAGTTGCCAAATGATCAAAAGTGTCCTTATCGACAGCTTAACAGATTTACACATGTAGAGAATCACTTTGGGCTAAACATGCAGGAGTCACAGGAAACAAAGGATCATTGCTTTTACTAGATCGGGATCCACAAAAAAATAAATTGTGGTGATTAATTTTTTTGTTGTTTTTTTTAACCAAAATGTACGTTGATGCTTTTGGTTCATGTAGTCTTTAACAAGTCTGTAGAATGAATTCTTTACTCCTTAGAGATGAGTTGCGTATGAGGTTAGAAGGGCTGTCGTATCAATGGTGGGAAAATTATGGCCTTCTATGAAACGTAGGTCACTGGAGACTGGAGTGGTGATATTATATGGTGGAAAATCACAATGATCAAAAATACATTCCTAAATGTGATTTGTCAACTAGGACACACTACTGTCAGCAAGTGTTTCTCAATTGTTCTTAATAAAAATTAAATTATATCACTGTTATCGCCATCGCTATGATCATATTCACAATATAGGTTGAGGAGAGTTCCCCATACACCTTAGACTACTGTCGACTGAACCTGCCGATGTCGACGGGTTCGGCCAACTAAAGGTTTGGAGAAATGTCGATCGGACATGTCTGATTTTGGGCTGCTGATCACACTGTTCTCCCTGAGATAAGCTGATGACTAATGTTGTTGTTTTCCTTCATGTAAAATTAACCAACAAGGCAAGAAGTTGTTTTATTTTTTTAATTCCGATATTTTGTTCCATAGACATTACATTGGATTTTCCGGTATCGGTATCGGGTAGCGCCGATATTTTTTGGGTATCTTTTCTATTTTGGTATCGGCGATACCCATTCCGATCCGAAACTTAGTGATATCGGAAAGTATCGCTCAACACTACTGATGACCAACTTGTCAGACGTTGGCTTTCATAGAGAACACCGGAGCTCTTGGCCGAACAAGCATTCTCACTTATGGGAGTGTTGATTGAGATGGCTGTTGAGATCAACCAAAGTATCGTTCGGCCGACAGCCATCTAATATGTATGTGCCTTAGTGTACCTTTAGAATCATGGGATGTACCCCGGAGTTGATGTACCACAGATTGAAAACCTAGGATCTAGTATATGAAAACCAAGAGTTCAATACGCCACATGACATGAGTAAATTTGTAGATTTAACCACACAAAACTTCAAATGAATTTTCACTGCCAATACAATTATGTCGTATCACTTAGGTTAGATATTAGCTTTAAAAGCATCAGTGTGTGAAGAAGTCATGTAAGACCCACCACCGAGAAAATTATCAGCAGTTAGACCTTAGAATTAACATTGGTGAAACAGGACATGCACCTAATCCACCTATACTCCGGCTCCTTGATCAGAGACCTAAAGGGATTTCAGGGGCACATGACCTGTGTCCTCCAAACCAATGCCTTCCAGAAATTGTGTAAGATGTGTGGTTTAGACTTCAATTTGCTTCTATTTGTTATTTTAAGAGTTTGAGTTTGATCTAATCCTTTCACTGTATTATTATTTTGTCTGGTTTGGTGACCATGCCCTCTGTAGTCTTTGTGAAACCAATCTTCTCTTCTGTATATGTATAGGTCCTGATCCTACTAAGGCAAGGCTGTTCATTCTAACCCTGTTTATTTAGTTTAATAACCTTCAGAAGATAGCGATTAGGGGAAGGATCTGGAAACAAATTAGAGATTTTTGTAGGTACGTTATCACTGCACAATGTGAAAGGGTTGCTTGGTAGTGGTGATGCCCTTGAGAAGAAACAATGGAGCCCACTTGGCAGCATGGCGGGCTGGATTGAAGTTGGTAAGTTGGGCATATACATTAGATCAGTGTTCTCAACTCAGACTCAGGACCCCAACAGTCATGTTTTCAGATTCCTGGAATTATGCTTAGCAGTGATAAAATATCACCTGTGCAATGCTATCACCTTGCAATACTAAGTACTGCAACTAAACAATCCTGCGATCACGTAACGACGCATACTATGCATCGCTAGCGATTGTTCTATATCGCTAAATGCGGCACATTAGCGATAAGTTAACGACGCATCGCCGTTAGCGATCTTTCTTACGACTTTAGCGGGACAAAAGTACCGCTAAATCGCTAAGAAAAGGTGCACACAGCGATTAGATACTCACCCCGCGAGCCCACGATGAAATAGGGTCCGGAACGATTCGCGACGACGAGATCACAGCAAGTCGTCGCTGAAGCTGCCGCACTGAACAATATCCTAACGGATCGCTAAATAGTGACTTTTTCGATCCGTTAGCGATATGTTTAGTGTGCATACCCTTAAGGAAATCCTAAAACATGACCTGTTGGTGGTCCCAGACTGAGTTGAACAGCATTTAATATATATTTTCTGAACCTTCGATTTCCAGTCGATCATCTGATGTGTGTGTGCATCCAGATACCTCTGACTGCAGCTTACTCCAACAAATTCGAGATCCATTGCTTGATCATTTTGTCTCGTGAAGAATTTCTGATAGTGGCTATCTTAACCCCTTCCTATGCATGGATGTGGTCAAGACAAAACATTTGGCCGACAAGTCTTCGGGCCGCAGCTATCTAATTCTATATACAGCGGGAGAAACAAAGGCTAAAGATTGGGTGTGTTTCTTCCTGTGCCTGGGGGAGCACCTGAAAATTTGCTACAATATATATGTATATCCAGGACCAAAGCAGCAAACTGAAACCAGGTGAACAAAAGCCTAGCCGCGACTCTGGTTTCTTATAATTTTTTTAGGTCCTGGAATATCAACATGTTTTATCCTCCAATGAAACCAGAAGAGGAGACTAAACTTGGATGAAAGTCAACTGCTCATTCATGGGTCTGGCCCTCTTGCAGTAAATTTGTCCCCTCTGTCTCCTCTTCTTGCCATCCTACTACCAGTTGAAGAGGTGGCAGTTGGAAGAGAGTGATACATAATTACAAAATCAGACTACACTCGGTTTGTTTGTAGTCTGTTACCATGGAAACAGAACTTGTAGGGGAGCTGTGTTCACAAATCTTTAGGATATTTGTATTAAAGACTATTTGCAAAGTTCTCTTATTGCATTGAAATAAAAAAAAATATAAAAAATTGCATGTTCCATTTATATTAAGTCAGTGCCGAAAATGTATATTATGGGGCATTATTTTTTGGGGGTGGAGGAGGGGATCGTTGTAAAATTTAATGTTTTGAGATTGTTTTTATTTTTTTTTTTTTTTCGACATGTTGAAACTAACTGCATTTACCTGTAATATCCAGTTGTAGATTAGAGTGGGCCAGTGTCAGAAGGTTAAGGGTCAAGTAAAAAGGAGGTAATTGGGATGGCTAAGATGCTTAATATCATTTGTGTCCAACTCGCTGCACAGATAGGGATTTAGCGCCTGCTAGGGTGTCACTCATGAGGTTAAATACCAGATTCACCCCAGTTCTTAAACTAAGATGAGCCCCCTGCAGCCCCTCCTGAAATCTCAGGATAAACTATCCCGCAAGGTCACGAGGAGTTTACTTTCTCAGAGTCGCTGTCCTGCAGGTGGAAGAACCGTTGTCACTATGTCGCTGGAACGCCGGCCCAGCCTTGGAATGTAAATCCTACAATCCTCTTACAGGGAACTTGTGTTTTCTCTGCAGGGTCCAATTCACAGTTAAGAATATGCTTTACAGCTCAGCAGACTTAATCCCTGTCACTTGTGTCATTTCAGAAAAGACACAAGAAAAACTGTTTAATGGCTGTGATTTTTATTAGCGGGGTCTCGTAGTGGAAATATGGAAGCGATTGTGCAGAGAGATGAATGAGCCTGATATTAGAAAAATTCCTGCAAGTACAAAATGTTGAATTTATTTTATAATATTTTTTAACTTGCTATCTTGAGAATAACCCTTTATCACCTATTCATAGGTGACCGGCCTCTTGGACCCAAAGTAATCCTGACACAGGGGATCTGGAACACAGGAACCAGGCTCTGCAGAGCCCATCTAAGAAGCTCACAAAGGACTATGGTACGTTTATTACGTGTGGATGAAGACGACTAGGGACATCTACATAGGAAAGGGTTCTTTACAGTTCGAGCAGTCAGACTGTAGAATGCCATACTGCAATAGGTGGTAACAGCAGATCCTGGATCAGCATTTTAAAAAGTCTGAATGCTTTACTAATAACTAATAATATTGGGGGGTTATATATAATCCAGAGATTGATGATATATAAAAAATATGACTTATCAACCTGCGTACCTGTGACCTCTGCTCCATTCATTGTCTGAGACGGTCATAGAAAGTGTAGCCCAGCACTCTGCTTCTTCCTGCAGTCTCGTAGACGATGAATGAAGCGAAGATCACACATGCACACCTCTGCTTCATCTAAGATGGGGCTCTGCTAAGTCCGGATGCCGGAGCCCCATTCTTACTATCTCTGGGGTTTCCTTGTTATATTTTATGGATAAGGAAAAACTATCTTGAGAATAAGACGTTTTACATCAATTAAGGAATTTACTCCAAAGACCCTGTGAGAACATCACAAAACATTACCAGACCCCAATCAGAGGGCAATAAAACTTTCACACTCCTTATCTATGAACTGTTCCAATATTTATGTTCATCTCTATGTCCCATAATGACCGTTCTGCTTCACGTCACTTGTCTTACCTATTGCATTTTTTCTGTGCTGTGTGGTGTATAAATATGTGATTCTTCAGATGTTGTATTAGTCTTTGCCTGATGAAGAGACCTGAGTAGTCTGGAAAGCTTGCAATTTGTTACCATCTTTTCAGTTAGCCATTAAAAGGTATCAACCACTGAGGACTCTCAACTCTAAATATTTTTCTATCTTGAGAATAACCTTTTAAGAAAGCCTTGCGTGATAAAATGTTTGAAATAACACTAAGGTGAGAATCATTGGGTCATGCTGAAAAAGTGTTAAAGGGGTTGTCTTATCAGACTTCAACCTTTAAAAAAAAAGGTGCTGTTTTGCATCCTGCCCCTGTCATCCCTGTAAAGACCTGATTTAGAGCAGATACTGTAGAGAAAATGTAGTATTACATAGCAGCCATGTAGATGGATGACTGTCTAAGATTCTAACATTGATGGCCCAGCCTACATTTGGGTCATGGATATCAAATCAGTGGGGTCCAGCACCTGTCATCCACCGCTAATCTGTTAGCAAGTCCTGCGGCCACCAGGGGGCCACGATGTGTGTAGCGTGCAGTCACCGGAATACGCAGTTTATCTGTTGAAGTTAATAGGTTGAACTGCAGTACCTGAGAACGGCCACTACACGACGTAAGGAGCTCTGGAGTTCTGACTCTACACTATACCTTTGGCAGCTGCAGGAGCTATGGGTGGGGTGTGGGATGTCTGACTCCCACCACTCTGATATTGATGGCCCTTCCTACGCATAGGACATCAATTTCGTAGTCCTGGACAGCCCCTTTAATGTAACAAAAAGGCAATCTCAAGTCTTCTAGAACAGAAACAGTTCTTACACCGTGGTGAACCTCTTGTATGATGTCTACAGAGACATGGACAAGACATCTTCCACTATGCAGACTCTAGCTCTTAATTTGCATTCGACCATGAGCTGATCAGAGGAGACTAACTGCTCATTACAGCACACAGACGGATTCCTCCTGTTCACTCCTCAGCTAGCACTTAGAGACAAGCAGCAACATGAGAGAAATTATATAGCAGCACTGATCAGAGTAGATGTGAATCCAGCTCTGCAAGATCGTTCTGTTTCCCTTTTCTGCAGCCAAGAATGGACAGTGCAACAAAGAAGTCAAACTGTGCAAAATTTTTAATGAAACACAATTGCGAAAATTATTTTTAGGCAAAAAATAAATGCGTTTAAATATTTAAAAAAATGAAAACAAATTGTCGCAGCCGCTGTCCATAACCTTAAAAGGAAAGGAGAATTAACAATAGCAAAAAATGTTGAAAATGAGATTTTGATGAATAGGTTTACCACTTGCCGGGTATAGCCGTTGAATAGTCGTGTATGAGCGCTGCATCCTATATATAGATCAGATCCAGTCCGGGGCTGTGGCTCCTTGTTTCGGAGTTCATCCGCAGTACAGCTCAGCATGGGATCAGAAGATAAACAAATACGTGGAATACCCAGAGATTGAATATACTGTTGATTTAACTCCACTTCTGGATATTATCTATCTGAGTAACATGACAGACAGACACGGATCCTTTTTCAAGGAGCAGCATTTTCCTTACAAGCAATAAAGTCACTTGGCAGAGTAGTTACTGTCTAAATCCCGGAGTGAGAAAATCTGGTTCCATAATGTTATGGCTAATGTCGTTATTTTGCGGTGGAAACAAAGCTGACGTGGAAGCTGTGGATTGATTGAATGAAACACACAATGTTAAATTCTTAATTTGACGTCCATTCTGGCACCAGGTCTTTGAAGAGGTTGTCCATTACTGGACCACCCTTGTCTAAGAAATTCAGTGCCCCGTAGTTTTTATTTTCTATGATGCTCCCCACTTGTAGCAATGATGTTCCAGAGATGTCGGTGCTTCTGTTCCCAGTGGATGATTAGGGGACGTTTTTTGGACAGTACCTCATTTTCACGTGACAATCGCACCTCAGGACTGACAATCCCCTTCATCTACTAAACACCTTAACGCTATGCTGTTTTTGTTGACTGTTGCACCTTAGGGGTTGAAGAGCTGAGATTAGATGTTTCTCTGATCCCGCTGTCAATCATAACAGATTTTTCTTACCATAATCATATGAGAACTACTTCTGTGTTTTTGCAATCACCATGATGTAAATGGGGTTAACTAGCACATGGAAAAAAAAAACGATGATTACATTTATTTTTGGGCCTTCTACCCATCCCTAACATCATCCTTGAATGGATTCATAAAGTTGGTTTAGAAGGCGTTCCTGTTACATCTTATTTCTCACTTGGCGAGGTGAATCCCTAAAGCCCTTGGTCCGGACAAGCAGACATGGACAGAAATGCAAAGCAGATGGAACAGGGGAGCTGAAGTAGCAGAACAGTGACCGGTATGGCAGAGTTGTAGTCCGTGAGGGAGGTTGGATAGACTCAGCAGTGAGGAAGCGGTGTATTTGAGCTGCATTGTACAAGAAGTTCTGAGAATTCCAGCAGTGTGTCAAAGATGGATCAGTGATTTAGCAGGGCTGGGTTTGCAGCAGAGTTCACAATTGCAGAGCTGGGTTTGCAGCAGAGTCCATAATTGCAGAGTTGGCACAGCAATGTAGCAGAGCTGGGATTAGAGGAAGGCAATTGAGTGTACCTAATAATTGGATGGGGACAAAATCCACATTAGTGGTGAACGTTAACTCACTGAATGGTAAGTGATCAAGGAGACTGATATTGGAGAAGCACGTCCGGTTGCCAGACTGTCGAAGATGGAGGATGAAGCGCCTGGCGCTGGCTCTAGGAGAAGTAAATCTTTTGCTTTGAAACATTCTTTGTTTTCAGAATTGTAAGTTTTGAACACATTCATATATTGTGAATTGCATTTTTTTTTACTTTTTCTTTGGCTCTTTAGAAATTAAGGCCCTGATTAATCTAAGTGTTATCATCAGAAATCTGGTATAAAACATTTTGACAAGTTGGAAAATTTTTGTACAACTCAAAATTGTGCAAAAATGTTGCGACTTTTGGCATTCTCATGACAATTTTGCCCAGCTCTGCCATAATTGCCAAAGCTGGGACAGGGCCTTGATGACATAGCCTAATTTATAACAAGCTGTGGTGTTCCTAAAGCCATAAATATTACTTCAGTCCCTGACTGGGGTACAATTAGTGGCGAGGAGCATGCCACTATTCAGACTCAACTGATTCCTAAAGAGGCATGCACCTCTTAAAGGGAACTTTTCACCATTTTTTTTTTCTTATATGCCCCATGTGACTGCATTCTATAATGCTGCAGATATTACTCCAATATGCCATGCAAGGCAAAAAAAACAACCTTTTATTGTACTTACTTGTGGAGCAGTCCAGTCCGATGGGCGTTGCTCGTCTTGGTCTGGTGCCTCCTCTTCTTGCGATGCCGTCCTTCTGTGCTTTGTGTGGATGACGCATCCTACATCATCCACACAGTACTCCCCTTCACGCTTCTGCTCGGGCGCACTTCTGTCTGCCCTGTCGACTGCTGTACGCATGCGCCGGTAAAGGTCAGAAGAGCGTCTGCGCATGTGCACTGCAGTACATTCTCTGCCCTCGGCAGTGAAGATTGAAGTACATCTGCGCAGACGCGCGAAGGGTAACAATGTGAATGACATAGGATGCGTCATCCACACAAATCACAGGAAAAGGACAACATCACAAGAAGAGAGGAGGCACCGGACCAAGACCAGCAACGCCTATCAGATTGGACCACCCCACAGGTGAGTATAACAAAAGATGGGGGGGGTTTTGCCTTGCAGGGTGTATTGGAGTCATATGTCCAACATTATAGAATACTTTGTTGGGGTGATCTCTTAAGATGAGATCTTAGTGACTGCCTGCCCCTTACCTGATAAATATGAGCCAAGTGCATGCATAGAAGAAAGACATCGGACACAGGGTCAGATGTGTCCTCCTCTCTCGGCAAGAGCTGGCACAGAACTGAACTTTATTAGTATAAACAAAAGATCATGTAGAAGGCAGGAAGAGGGTGTTGCACAGCTTCTCAGTAGCCATTGTATCAGTCTGTGATAGGTCCACGCTAGGTCTATTCCATATATGCATACATGTTAGTCCTTAAAGCCTAAAAACTATAGGTCTCACTCTGTATTAAACCATGTTACCTCAGAGCCATGAGATAAAGTAAATGGCGCAAGGAGTGTATAGAAAGATAACAATTTTATTCACAATCAGATAATACATAAAATCATATGAATATGTGCAAATGGATGCCTCTAAAACAAACTAGGAAAACCGCATGCAGCTAGATTGGACACAAAAAATACCACAATAAATTAATAAGTGCTACATGGTATCTCAAATGACAGACACAATAGGGTTAAATGTAACCAATAATCTGAGCAATTGCAATAGATCATATACAAGCCAAGCGAAATAGTCACACTTATATATTGGCAATAGTGCCTGGACTATAAACAACTTGTAGTGAACCACATGTTAAGCTATCAAAAATCAGGAGACCATGAAAAGTGCATAGAAGTATAAAACCACCTGTGGTAAGTGACCAAGCTGCCGCTGCGACCCACCCCGACGCGCGTTTCGCCTGTTCTTCTTCCGGGGCGTATATTCCATATATGGTCTTCAGTGTATCCACCTCACATTCGAAGGATTCCAGGGCGTAGTTCCAGGATGTAGACACCATCTTGCCACACCATATATATTACTAGCTTATGTAAGGTTAATAATTGATTTCATTAGCCATTCTCTCCTTCACACTGTCACATAGGGCTTGTACGTGGCGGCCATAGGTTAGATCAGAATAAAAAATGGTAACAGGTTTCCTTTAATTACAAGCATTTGACCCCAACAGGACATCTCACCATGAATGGGGTTGCTCACAAAGGTCTTGATGAATTGGGGCCTATATGTTCCAGACTTAGGAAATCATGGCTGCTTTATGCCCAAAACAGCGCCACACCATTCCACTGGTTGGGTATGGTATTGCAGCAAAGCCCTATTGACTTTAATGGAAGTCAGCTGTCATATCAGACTAACCCCATGGAAGAAAGCGGACACCTTTCCAATGCACATTGATAAGATGGGGTGGATTGACCGTGCGGCTGTCCCCTCCTGATACCATAGACTGGTGTGACACATCATTTCCTATACCGCATTATATATATTAATATATATTTTCATTAATTATTTTTCAGACTATTTTACCATGCCTCTTTTCCTTTATTGCCGCCATCCTTCTCCCTGCTATAGAATGTTTATCTAACCTTGTAACACATCAGCAGAGTATCACAGTATATCTATTTATTATAATTAATTTGGCATTATGCAATGCTGAAGCCGGCTGATTTGTAATTAGTACATCATGTTTAATTAATAACCGGAGTAATACAGAGTGTAATTGAGGAGATGTAAAGTGATAGTCCATTCAGACACTTTCAATATGTTGCTTTATTTATCCTGCACATTCCTGGAGGGGTTTTAAGCTCATGGGCTACTAAGGCAACAAACATCATTCCAACGAAAATCCCGGCAAATCCGAGAGGAGCTGTCAGGAATGATGAATAAAAAATACAAAGATTAATTTGCAGCTTTGCTTTAATGCAGTTGTAGGGAACCTGTGGCTTTACAGCGGCTGTCAGACTCCAAATCCCAAAATAACCCGACAGTAAAAAGGATCAGGAATACAATCTCCATCAGCTTCTGTGCACAATGAGAGTTATAGTACTACATAAACATTATATATAAAATATTTTTTTTATTACCTACTAACAGAGATATCAGATATGTGCATTATATCACTCACCCCTCTCCACTTCCTATGCCTAAAGTAACCAGTAAGCATTGGATGGCTATCGGCGGTCCCAGATAACGCTCGACAACAGATCATATGTGTGAATTTACAAGTTCTCCTTTTTTTCCATAAACAGCACCACTTTTATCCAAAGGTTGAGTCTGGTATTGCAAGGTAATCCCATTTAGGTGATGGCTGTAATACCAAACACTGCCTATGGACAGGAGTGGCGCTATTCTAGAAAAAAAAAAGCAGAACCTTTTTCTCTAACCAATTTAAGAACTAGGTTCACACTAAAATTTTTATGCTCCACTTTTGAGAAATCTCCATTTAAGGGGTTGTCCAGCACTTTAACATTGATGGCCTATCCTTAGGATAGGTTATCAATGGGGTTGCAGCGTGTCAAACCCACACCGATCAGACATTAATGACATTAATGACCTATCCTGAGGATAGACCATCAATGTGCTCATTAAAGAGGTTTTACTCTTTTCTTTATGATCTTGTTGTGTTAGACAGAGCCCTTAAAGATAAGAATCAGTCATCCGCTGGAATCTGTAGAAAAACCTGGGTGTAAGTGTTCAGTTCCCCTGCAGTGCCTCCGCAGGAGAAATTAAGTATTACACCATGTCCATTTAAATGAATAGTCAGCCCATAGAAAAATATTTTGACTTGAGAGTCCTCAGTGGTTGATACCTTTTAATGGCTAACTGAAAAGATGGTAACAAATTGCAAGCTTTCGAGACTACGCAGGTCTCTTCATCAGGCAAAGACTAAAACAAAAGCTGAAGAATCACATATTTATATACACAAAAGGACACAGGAATAATGCAATAGGTAAGACAAGTGACGTGAAGCAGAACTGTCATTATGGCAGAGGGATGAACATAGTCAGCCCATGTAATGCACATTGTGCCAAGTTTTCCAGAGAGCGATGCTCTTAGTTGCTGCTCTCCACTTCTACTAATAGATGGCAGCTCTTATTACACAAGCCCTATTTTATAATGCAGCGGTCCCTAATAGGGTAAGAGGACGGCCCCATTATTGGCTGCCGGTGACCATACATCACGATCCCCTCCAGGTACTCAGATCCCCGTCCTCCGCACACTTCCAATCAGAACGGTTTTGACACTTCAGGGAAAATCTTTTGTGCAAAACTCTTCAAGTTTAAAAAACAAGAGCAATCCAAGCGGCGGGGCTTAAAGGGGAAGCCTTTGTTATAGAAACACATTGAGTTTTGATTTTGGACAATAGTGTTTCTCAAATTTCTTCCAAAAACCTGCACCCCATCTGTGATCTCAATACAATCGCCTTTTATTTCCCTCAGTTCACTTGGTAAAGGGAAGGCAGATGCCAAGGACTGGGCCTGAATGTTAATGATTAGGTTTTACCTGGGACAAAGCTGTAAAACTGTACAAAAGATGATCAAACTCCGCTCTGGAATATCACTTACATAAGTGCAAGCAGCAGAAACCCTACAAGGGGGACGCAGAGCTCATAAATACAGACCCCCGATATGTTATTTACAATATTAAGATATCTGTTGATACATTGTCATTAATAATGATGTGTATATCACCAACATATTCTATGGCAGTGTACAGAGAAAGTCGTAAACTTACAAAGTAAAAGTGACACTTTTAGGAAAAAAACAGAGGATTGCATTTAACTCCTTAGCACAAATGTGCTCATATCCGTTAGTCTGCTCTGGGGCTCAGGAGCTGCGCTCACTCCCCACATGGCACATGCTAGCCATGTTAAACCCCCAGGATGTTCCTAACTGCAGCGACCGGAGCTAGCTCAGATCGCAGCTGTTTAACCGTTTCAATCTCTGACAGTGGCATTTAAACGGAATGATTGCCAGTGTACCCCTGAAATGTGAATGCGGGAGTGCCAATGGGTTACCATGACAGCTGGGAGCCTGCGGAATGCCCCTAAGAATGCAATCTTGGTTATAATCTTAAGCCCAGAGGCTGAGCTTCATAAGAGACCATGATTTACACTATATACTGCAATAATGTAATTTTACAGGCAAAAAAAAAATTAAATGATTGTAGGTTCAAACCCCCTATGGAACTTAAAAAAAATATATATAAATATATATATGTGTGTGTGTGTGTGTGTTGTGTGTGTGGTGTGTGTTGGTGTGTGTTTGTGTGTGTGTATTATTACATTGGGGAAAATAAGTATTTGATCCCCTGCTGATTTTGTAAGTTTGCCCACTGACAAAGACATGAACAGTCTTTAATTTTAAGGATAGGTTAATTTTAACATTGAGAGATAGAATATCAAAAATAAAATCCAGAAAATCCCATTGTATAAATTATATAAATTTATTTGCATTTTGCAGTGGGAAATAAGTATTTGTTCCCTAATAACCATTATGAGTTCTGGCTCTTACAGATCAGTTAGACGCTCCTAATCAACCCGTTACCTGCATTAAAGACAGCTGTCTTACATAGTCACCTTTATAAAAGACTTCTGTCCACAGACTCAATTAATCAGTCAGACTCTAACCTCTACAACATGGGCAAGACCAAAGAGCTTTCTAAGGATGTCAGGGACAAGATCGTAGACCTGCACAAAGCTGGAATGGGCTACAAAACCATAAGTAAGACGCTGGGTGAGAAGGAGACAACTTTTGATGTAATAGTAAGAAAATGGAAGAAATACACAATGACTGTCCATAGACATCGATCTGGGGCACCATGCAAAATCTCACCTAGAAGATTATCCTTGATCATGAGGAAGGTGAGAGGTCAGCCTAAAACTACATGGGGGGAACTTGTTAATGATCTCAAAGCAGCTGGGACCACAGTCACCAAGAAAACCATTGGTAACACATTACGCCGTAAAAGTTTAAAATCCTGCAGTGCCCGCAAGGTCCCCCTGCTCAAGAAGGCACATGTGCAGCCCGTCTGAAGTTTGCCAATGAACACCTGGATGATTCTGTGAGTGATTGGGAGAAGGTGCTGGGGTCAGATGAGACAAAAATTTAGCTCTTTGGCATTAACTAAACTCGCCGTGTTTGGAGGAAGAGAAATGCTTCTTATGACCCAAAGAACACCATCCCCACTGTCAAGCATGGAGGTGGAAACATTATGTTTTGGGGGTATTTCTCTGCTAAGGGCACAGGACTACTTCATCACATCAATGGGAGAATGGATGGAGCCATGTACCGTAAAATCCTGAGTGACAACCTCCTTCCCTCCACCAGGACATTAAAAATGGGTCATGGCTGGGTCTGCCAGAAAGACAATGACCCCAAACATACATCCAAGGCAACAAAGGAGTGGCTGAAAAAGAAACACATTAAGGTCATGGAGTGGCCTAGCCAGTCTCCAGACCTGAATCCCATAGAAAACTTATGGAGGGAGATGAAGCTCCGAGTTTGCCAAGCGACAGCCTCAAAATCTTAATGATTTAGAGATGATCTGCAAAGAGGAGTGGAGCAAAATTCCTCCTGACATGTGCGCAAACCTCATCATCAGCTACAAAAACCGTCTGACTGCTGCGCTGCCAACAAGGGTTTTCCACCAAGTATGAAGTCTTGTTTGCCAGAGGGATCAAATACTTATTTCTCACTGCAAAATGCAAATAAATGTATATAATTTATACAATGTGATTTTCTGGATTTTATTTTTGATATTCTATCTCTCAATGTTAAAATTGAAACTACCCCTAAAATTATAGACTGTTCATGTCTTTGTCAGTGGGCAAACTTACAAAATCAGCAAGGGATCAAATACTTATTTCCCCCGCTGTGTGTGTGTAAATATATATAATATATTTTTTTAATTACCCACTCTTTTGTTATGATTAAAACTATATATTTTAATATTTTATTTGTGATAACCATGTCCACAAAAGTCCAATCTATCAAAATATAAAACTAGTACAATAAAAACTGTCAAGAGAAAAAAAACATTAAAACACCAGAATTTTATTTAAATAAAAAAATTGATCAAATGTCATTTACAACAAATTTGTGGCAATACAAAAATCATATTGCAGCTCAAACAATAAACCATCAGGCAGCTCAATTGATGGGGAAACAAAAACATTAAAAGTTTCAAGAATTGGTGACACAAAGTAATTTTTCTTTTTAATAAACTTCTGATTATTTTTTTCACTACGAACAAAAACAAAATGCAAATTTATACTGAGTTGGAGAATCATGGTTCTTGATGGACCGAGGTCTTTTTTTCACCATATGTATCCATGTTTCCTGGTCAATATTAATTTGTAATGAACATTATAAAAACTATTGTAGAATTTTTTTTTTTTTTCAACATTTCATCCTATTTGAATATTTTTCACCTTTTTCAGTACATTCTAAGATAAAATAATGAAATTATTTAGAACTACAAACTAGTCTGGCAAAAAATAAAAAACACAAGACCTCATACAGATTTCAAAGGAAAAATTAAAAAAAAAAATTGTTGACCCTTGGAAAAAAAATAGGAAACACATTTAAAGTGCAAAAATTAAAAATCAGCCAGTTCTTTAGAGGTTGAAAGTATCATCCACATGCTGTGGTTAAATTTTCCTACTAAAACTGACATGCACTGTGGATTTTTTAATCTGCATGTCAGTTCTCTGCTGATTTTTCACTAGGGATTTTGCTCTTTGCAAAACATAAAGCAAATCTGCAGCAAAATCTGCATGTAAGATCCACAACAGAATCATCAGTGGATTTTTTTTCTATCATATGTGAGTGATCATACCCTTAGATGATGATGATGATAATAATAAAACAGCCGTGGAAGGTAGACAGTTTATTGATGATGTGTTTGTGGGAATCTCCCATCTGCAGACTGGAGAGACCACATCTGGGCAGGACCTGACACCACCACTCATCTTCTTGCAGCTGTTTTTACAACTCCACACTCATTTCCTTCTTCTGATTGGTGCAGGGCTCAGAGGTTTTAGTCACCCATCATTTACACATTAACCTGACTTAAAAGTTGTACAATGCAAAAAATATATATTTCATCAAGAAATCATATATTGAGCACTTGTAAAAACAATCTATGTATTTGTGTGTCCCATCTATCTTGCTAAATCAAATAGGCAGCACCCCAATGCAAAATACAAACAAAAACTGCTGTATTTTAATTACCAATAACTGTTTTGTCCAAAGAATAGCTCATTGTTTGGCCAGAGCCTGAATGTTGCACAGATATGGATCACTAACCTGCCCGCAGTTTGAATTGGAATACTGTGTGCTTTTGTTTTTCTCTAATAAGGGGGATTTTATCATGATGCTGCTATCCTCCATCCATCCATCCATCCATCCCATGTATTGTGCGTTTTATAAATCAATTTCTATCAAATTTATATAATCTGTATTATATTTGTCAAATTTATCTATATCTATTATCATCTATCTATTATATATCTATCTACGTATCTATCTATCTATCTATCTATCTCATATCTATCTATCAATCATCTATATATCATCTATATCTCATTATCTATCTATTATCTATCCCATATATATCTCATTATCTATATATTATCTATCATTAACTATTATCTATCTATGTATCTATCATCTATATATCTTTCTATCTATTATCTATATATCTTTATATCTATCGATTATCTATCTATTATCGATCTATCTTCCCATTATCATATATCTACTTAGATAATGTGATAGATAAGCTATGTAGATATATGATAGATGGGAAGATAGATCGATAATAGATAGATTTTAGAGATAGAAATATATATAGATAATAGATGATAGATTATAGATAGATAATATATAGATAATGAGATAGATAAGCTATGCAGATATATGATAGATGGGAAGATAGATCGATAATAGATATCTTTCTATCTATCTAAAATCTATCTATATAGATATATAATAGTTAATGAGATAGATAATGTATAGATAATGAGATAGATAATAGATAAGCTATCTATTATCTATCCCATATCTATCTCATTATCTATATATTATCCATCTATTATCTCATTATCTATTATCTATCTTCCCATTTATCATATAGCTACATAGCTTATCTATTATCTATCTCATTATCTATTATCTATCTTCCCATTTATCATGTGTCCATCATTTATCTATATTTGTATCTATTGTCCTATCTAGGATACATTCCTGGCAGTGTGAGTTTTCTTGCTGAGATCTGGGACCAGGCTGCCATTACCTGTCCCCTGTGTGATCCTGTGGAGCCTGTGTGATGGGATTAGTGTAGGGAGCAGATCCCAGTCCAGACTTCGCCATCTCCGTGTTATCCTACTGCCACTTGTACTTTGAAGTGTCCCTGATCTGCACATCCTGCTGCCGCATTGTCACTAGAACACTGTACACATACAACAGTTGCCGCTCTGTCTCCAGCCCCCCACTGCATCCCCTCCTGCACCCATTGACCAGACTGGGGAGGGGAGGCTGGGATGAGCTGTAATCCCGGCCTCGGGGTGGACAAGAGGAAGGAGAGAATTATTTTTAAATGACCTAAAAATCTGCACAATGACTGATGATGCAGGGGGCACTGATCACTGATGGGCACTGGAGGGGCATTAATCCCCCAAACCAAAGGAAATCACACAGTAATTTGTTAAAGGATGTAAAGACAGAGATCAGATTATTGTAAGGTGCTCCCTCCCACTGTCTCCATGCTCCAGGTTGTGATCTGGTGAGGATTTTTTGGATGGGCTGCTCCTTATATACATTCTGATCCATGTTCCCCATTATGCCCATACTCAGCATTAATATCCCAGTTCCCTTCTGCAGTTTTCCAAGTGACATAAAAGCTCAGATCTTCCACAGTAACGAATGTCTGGTTTATAAATATTCACTATGGTGATCAATAAAATCTAGAACAAAAAAAAATAAAAATAAATCATAATTTTCTAGAAATCCTGTGTGTTTGATGGAGACAATTACTTCTCCTTTTTATTCTTGCTCCCCTTTATGTTAATAGACAATGTTACTCCTATACATGATGCACAATGCTTGAAAGTTACACGAAAGAAAAACATCTGAATGATAACACATAAGAATGATGGTGGAGGTGACCATCCCCAGATACATTAATATCTTTTAGGACAATTGCTCTCCAGCCTTTGTGAAACTGGACGCTGAGAGTTGTAGTTCCACTAATGAACACCACTGCTGTGTGAGATTTCCTTTCAGACTAGAAGTGATCATTCTGCATGACCCAAATATTCAACGTTCTGTAAATGTCACTTTATACTTTCCTTTTCTGTAGGGAAGAGTTCTCCAACCTGTGACCTCCCAATGTTTCTAAACTACAACGCCTATGGCTCTCCTGATTCCTGACATGATGAGAGTGGTAGCTTTTGAAACTGCTGGAAAGCAGCAGGTTAAGAAACACTCATTTTGAAGGGAGAAAAAAAAAATATTAGCTCTATTTAGATTAAAAAAGGTGGAAACCCGAACCAAGCAAGGACCCTACATAATAACAAAGACATCTTTTGGTGCCCAAATATCTTCTAAAACTAGAAGAATCTTTGTATTCCATCAAATCCCAAAGCTACAAATGGATCTAAACGTGTGTTATTCATATAAACTTAGTTTTAATATTTGTTTATTCACATATGTCTATTTATCTATCTATATATCTATCTATTATCTATATATTGACTATTATCTTTCTATTTTCTATCTATGGTCTATTATCTATTTTATTATCTATTTTCTTTCTATTGACTATCTATTATCTATTTTCTATCTACTGTCTATATCTATTATCAATCTATTGTCTTATCTATTTTCTATCTATTATCTATCTTTATCTATTATCTATCTATCTGTTATCCATCCATCCATCTCCATAGTCATTTTCATAGCACTGGTAAATGCTCTTCCTAGTTGACTGCCTCATTATCTCCCAAAATGTTTTTTTTTTCCTTTCTTTTATCCACTAGCATACGTTTTATACGTTTTTCAGGATTTTCTTTTCCCACATTAGAACTCCCTGTAGGTCCTTTCCTCTTTTCTTTCATAGCATTGTCGCAAACGTCTAAATATAATCAGTTTAAATGTATCAGAACAATATATTTCTGTCCCTTCTACGAATATCTGAAGTTTTAGTTTTATATACTTTAACTTGTTTGCTATTGGCACATAATAAACTTATTATATTTGACAGGAAAATCTGGATTTCTTAGCAGCTTCTGTCCCCATATATTTGGGAAGATGGGTCCTGTGAACCCGGGGTGGGATAGAATTCATGTTATTCATCTTTACTTTTAACATATTTAGATTGAGTTCTAATGTTCGTTTCCAATCTCTGCTCTGTTGGGAAACTAATACCCCCAGTATCCTGCTGCTGTCGGGTCATGTTTGGAGTTATAGTTTTGCAGCAACAAGAAAGTCACAGGTTAGTGAGAACTTATTTTTTTTTTTAACAAAATCAATATCCATTTCCCTGCTGAACAGATATTATACGCATCTAGGTATTATCTACCATATGTTTGTGTATTTTTATTTTCCATGTTTTTGAGGGGATAATGACAAATGTAGAATAGCTTTCAGGATTGACATGTCTACAAAAATCACTGGAAGTCATGTATTATAGAGCAGCAATCAGGACGGAGAACTGGGGAGTCACAAGTATGAAGAGCATCAACAGATCGTTATGTACAACTACAACCAATTCTATATGGTGGCAGAAATTCTAGACAGTCCTGCTATGCCATGAATCAAGCTCAGGTGAGACTACAACTCCCAACATTCTGTAGTTACATGTAAGATACACATCCTTTCTACAATCGATATTGAACGAATATTTATAGCTGGATGACAGGTTCCAGCTTCTCCATCCCTCTCATGAAGCGATGTTGTGAGTTGTTCCCCTGGATAGGAGCCATCAGCCTGACTGTCACCAGGAGAGAAGATCAGGATCGAAACCTAATGACTGATACTTATGATACACAGACCATATATCAGGAAAAAGGCAGATTCTAAACATAGATCTGTAGAGGTTACTTACCCAGCTCTCCATAGATCAATAGATGGAGAAAGAGATCGAGAACTAGATGCATGGAGAGATCTATCAATCATCTAACTCACCATCTATCTATCGATCTAATATCTATACATCCATCTATTTATCCATCTATCCATTTATCTCCCCATCTATATGTCTCTCTTTATTTTTCCAACTC
>JARQOD010000009.1:90297438-90404871 GCA_033576555.1 Oophaga sylvatica | reverse complement strand
AGGGATGGGGGAATGAGCGTACTTTTTCCCCAATGGCCATTGTATACTAAATTTAAAAGAGCAGATCAACACTGATCTATCCCTTGAGGATAGTAGTTTCTCCCACAATACGTTTCTCTTTGGTAGGTCAAGATCAGAACAAAATTATGTAAAGGTTAAATATTTGAAAGCTTACTTTGTATTTTATGCCTTCTTGATTACTTTTCTTGAATGTCTGGAAGACTCACGAAGGTAAAAAAAAAGGAGGACATCTCCTGGACTCCTGGAAGAGCAGGCAAATGCCCTGAATGCCAAATATACCAAGTGCAACCCTAGTGCTGAATGTAACTCCAACACCATCTTGTGTGGTCTCCAAACTCCAGAACACAATCCTATGTGTCTTGGTGGTTCAGTAAGACACAGCCACATCCTTCTCAGGCAGAGAATGGAGTGCGGTCATGAATCATTGATTGTAGACATAAAAGTGCAGAACTTGATTCTGCACATGGAGTACCCGCTAGGGTCTTCTCATATACCTCCTGCATCAAAGAGAAGAGAATCAAGTTCTCCACTTGTATGTCTACAACCTTATGACCGTTTCACAGTGTATGCCATATATACTCACTCTCGGTCAGGAGAATGAAGGTCTCTTGCTCCCTTGTTTCACAACTAAATTATCTTGACTAAAGGGATCATGTCACCAAAGATCACAAACTAGTCATGGTCTTCACTAGGCTTTATCAGCTTTACTTGGAGTGCTCCTTAAATTTTGCACAGTGCCCACATGCAGGGGCTCTCATGATATTTCTATGCAGCTGTAAAACACTAGCCGGAGGGTGGACTCACCAACGCTATCCGTATTCTTCACGCTGGCCACTGCTTCATCCCTGGGGGAATTCTCACCCGTTTCGGAGTCTAAAGAATTGGAGTCAGAGTCCATAACAACGTCAAACAATTCAGCTTCATTTTCCTCCGGACACAGCACATCCAAGACACCATTAGCACCCTTGACACGGTACCACCAATACATCTTCTATAGCTCTGCTTCACTTCTTCAACTACACCAGAATGGACCACAAAGTAACTGCAAGACAGGAGCCCGGTGAAAACGCCACTTCGATCTCTTTCCCTGGAATCAACTTCAATCCAGTCACGGAAATACACATCTACTAGGTCGTCCACCCCCTTCTGGTTATCCTGCCCGTGTACTCGCTGGTGGCCCACTCGACTACTTCTTCTTCAGCACACACACTTCTGCTGAACGTTCCCATAGTGGCTCTTCCACTGGCACTACTACTTCATCAGCCCACAGACTCTGGTTGATGGTCCCACGGTGATTACTTCACCGGCTTCACTACTGCTGGTACCTTTTACACTTCACTCTCCCTGTCCGCTACACAGCTCAGGACCAGGGACATCTGACCAGTAACAGAGTCCACCCCAACTCTCTCTATCTAGGAAGTCCCTCACACTAGCTCCCGGCCGACACTCCTACTTAACCCCTTGGTGTCCTACCAGTCTCCTTTAGGCTAAATGTGCTCAGTGCCCCCACCTTGTGTCCTACCACTGTGCTTCACTAAACATCTAACAACTTCCTAACTTAATCCACTAATATACCCCCATCTAATGGCCCTTTGCAATACTACACTTACCTCAACTATGAGTACTATACTACAAGTGCCCTCTAATATTCCCAAAGGATGCACTACCTACCTAAATCTAAGTGGAATACAATACAGAAGACACTAAAATACGTCACTATAAAGTACATAACAATTATATACAAATACATAGTAGCACAAACATTCAAAGGGCTAAAACCTGACCCTCCTTACACAGCTGTCACGCTCGGGTCAGCACAGCGGCCGGCCAGTCCTTGCACTGCGACAAGATCAGTGTCCGTGTTATAGGACCTTCTGACTGCGCCCTAAGGGGGGTATTCCAATGTTAGACATTTAGGTGCGTACCATAAATGTCAGAGGAAGCGACAAAGTAGAGCCGGGACGTCTCTATCCAATATAATTTAGTGGAGGTGTGAAATGTGGGAGCAAGAGACCTTCATTCTCTGGACCGAGAGCGAGTATACGGCATATACTGTCAAACGGTCATAAGATTTACTGAGCCCTTGGAAATGTTACAATTAGACAATGTGGCCCCTGAACCAGTTGTGGTCCTCGGCTTTACAGAATGCAATGGGTACACATTTATAATATACAGAATAAATATTCAGGTAGCAGCTGAACAGACGGACGCTCATATAACACCGCTGTCGTCCATCTCTCCTCCTCCCATCTGCCCAGTTTCCTTAATGTTCACAGACGCCTTTCTATAAAGTGACTTATAGTGATCCGTATATATCGGAGTTTTATTATCTACATTTGTTTAGAAGACGACAGTTCCATCCCAGGTTGTATGAAATACTGTGACACAAAGACACCTGGCATTGACTGCGCATATTATAAATGCTCCCGTTATGGAGGAGAAAACTGACACTGAATGCTTCCATAAAATACGCAATCTAAGATTGACTACAAGGCTTAAAGGGGTTATCCACCATTGGGGACATTTTTTTTTTCGTTTAACTTAAATTGATATGATTGGGATTTAAAATAATTTTTGAAATTGGGGGTTCATTAAAAATTTTGCACCGTTTGGCTCTTTATTTTGCTGCACATTAAAGTTTGATGTCATCTATGGTCAGAAATCAGCTGAGAGGAGCTCAGAAAAAGACAGATAAGAGTTTTACAAACTAATCTGTTAAACCACCATAGCAAGCTGACTGACGGACTCTCAGTTAACTCACTCTTTAGCCAGTAGTAGACAGTGCAGCACCGAGGCTACAGAGGGCAAATGGTGCAACATTTTTAACAACACTTTTTAACACAATTGCAAAAATAATTTTTAGGCTGAATTAAAGGGGTTGTCCACTTCTCTGACAACCCCGTCTCACTCAAGGTTTGCCCCTGTTAAAATAAAGAACACCTACTCACCTCCGAGGCTCGTGTGATGTAATAAGCTCATGTGAGACCTGAGAACTTGAGTGCCGGAACGTTGCCAACACCGGAGGTGAGTATAAATATTTTTATTTTAATGGCTAAAATATGAGGAATGACAATGGGTTGTCCTAGTAGTGGACAACCTCTTTAAATTAATTTAAAGTAATAAAAAAAAATATGTCCCCAAAGGTGGTCAACCTTACAGTTTCAGAAAAAAAAAATTCACAATTTTTTGCCTTTTTTTTCGGCAGCCCACTTTAAGTGCACTTTCTGAAACAATCACATTTTGATTTCTGACTAGACAAATCATGTTATTTCACAGCATTAAAGGGTTGTCCATTCATTTTTTTTGTAAATTTCAGAACATTGTAAAATAATACAACTTCATTCCGTTCCATCTCTAGTCTGGTCTTCCTCCGGTCTCTGTATATCCTGTTTGATCCGGACGGACATATGACCACTGCAGCCAGTGACTGTTCGCAGCAGTGTACAGAGACCGGTGGGAGACCCAGGCATCATTCGTACGGGGATGGGTAAGGTGGGTATTATTTTACTGCATTTTAAATTTTTTTTTAGATTTTTTTTCAGTGGCTGGACAACTTTTATTTTTTATTTTTTGAGGACTTATTGGCCGAGATTGCGGTGATCCAGCAAATGTCCCACTGCCTTCATTGTACATACAGAAAGTGTCCGTGTATACTGCATCTAATACTACAGGCACGGAAGCAATAAACTTCATGCCCTATTATTAAAGCACCAGAAAACCCCTTTAATTCTGTGCATAGAGGAATAGTACAACGCTTCTGGTAAAAATGGCAGCACACGGCTCCGTCCCGCTGTCCGGCATCGCAGATAAGATGTGATGTATAAATACAGAAGAGAAGATTATTATCATTACTTTCCGCAGACCTCACCACTCAGTGCGATAAGGATTTCTCCGCACACTGCTGAGCTCGGGGTAATGCATCTATTTGCCTTTTGTTGTGGCTCTTATTCTGCGTGACACAATGGGATGAAATTAGAGAGTACGCCAGGGGAAGCAGCGTCTTGGAAAGTGACCTTTCGCTTTTCTCTGCTTTGTGCGCTAAGCTTTATCAGTCCAGTGATATTCTCTTCATTGACATTTTTTCTTTTTTTTTTTCTTCTCAAATTATCCAGCTCCTTCACACAAAGAAACAACTTTACAATCTGATGAGTTCACCTAGGCATGCCTCGATTCATGAAGGAAATAAGGAAAAAAAAAAGGATTTCCTCACATCATTCCAGACAAAGGTCAACTAACCGAAACTGTGCGGGTTGTGTGGAGCCATAACAGGACTGTGTGCATGAAGAATAAAATATATTCCCAATCATAGGCTGGGGACTTAAAGGAAATGTATTTTAAAAAATGTCCTAGTTTTTGGGTTTCTCTTATTTTTAAGATTTTTTTTAATTTTTCATGCTATTAAATATCTAAATATATTAAAAAAATACTGAAATCTAGCAGTTTTCACATGACCACTGAGAACCTCTCTATATACAGCAGATAACACAGGATCCACCATTCACAATAGGTGATGTCACAGCTCACCTCCTCCTCCTGTACAATGACTGATAACACCTCTATATACAGCAGATAACACAGGATCCACCATTCACAATAGGTGATGTCACAGCTCGCCTCCTCCTCCTGTACAATGACTGATAACACCTCTATATACAGTAGATAACACAGGATCCACCATTCACAATAGGTGATATCACAGCTCACCTCCTCCTCCTGTACAATGACTGATAACTCCTCTATATACAGTAGATAACACAGGATCCACCAATCACAATAGGTGATGTCATAGCTTACCTCCTTCTCCTGTACAATGACTGATAACACCTCTATATACAGTAGATAACACAGGATCCACCAATCACAATAGGTGATGTCATAGCTCACCTCCTTCTCCTGTACAATGACTGATTACACCTCTATATACAGTAGATAACACAGGATCCACCAATCACAATAGGTGATGTCACAGCTCACCTCCTCCTCCTGTACAATGACTGATAATTCCTCTATATACAGTAGATAACACAGGATCCACCAATCACAATAGGTGATGTCACAGCTCACCTCCTTCTCCTGTACAATGACTGATTACACCTCTATATACAGTAGATAACACAGGATCCACCAATCACAATAGGTGATGTCACAGCTCACCTCCTCCTCCTGTACAATGACTGATAATTCCTCTATATACAGTAGATAACACAGGATCCACCAATCACAATAAGTGATGTCACAGCTCACCTCCTCCTCCTGTACAATGACTGATAATTCCTCTATATACAGTAGATAACACAGGATCCACCAATCACAATAGGTGATGTCACAGCTCACCTCCTCCTCCTGTACAATGACTGATAAAACCTCTATATGCAATAGATAACACAGGGTCCACCATTCACAATAGGTGATGTCACAGCTCACCTCCTCCTGTACAATGACTGATAATTCCTCTATATACAGTAGATAACACAGGATCCACCATTCACAATAGGTGATGTCATAGCTCACCTCCTCCTCCTGTACAACGACTGATAATTCCTCTATATACAGTAGATAACACAGGATCCACCAATCACAATAGGTGATGTCACAGCTCACCTCCTCCTCCTGTACAATGACTGATAATTCCTCTATATACAGTAGATAACACAGGATCCACCAATCACAATAGGTGATGTCACAGCTCACCTCCTTCTCCTGTACAATGACTGATTACACCTCTATATACAGTAGATAACACAGGATCCACCAATCACAATAGGTGATGTCACAGCTCACCTCCTCCTCCTGTACAATGACTGATAATTCCTCTATATACAGTAGATAACACAGGATCCACCAATCACAATAGGTGATGTCACAGCTCACCTCCTCCTCCTGTACAATGACTGATAATTCCTCTATATACAGTAGATAACACAGGATCCACCAATCACAATAGGTGATGTCACAGCTCACCTCCTCCTCCTGTACAATGACTGATAAAACCTCTATATGCAATAGATAACACAGGGTCCACCATTCACAATAGGTGATGTCACAGCTCACCTCCTCCTGTACAATGACTGATAATTCCTCTATATACAGTAGATAACACAGGATCCACCATTCACAATAGGTGATGTCATAGCTCACCTCCTCCTCCTGTACAACGACTGATAATTCCTCTATATACAGTAGATAACACAGGATCCACCAATCACAATAGGTGATGTCACAGCTCACCTCCTCCTCCTGTACAATGACTGATAATTCCTCTATATCCAGTAGATAACACAGGATCCACCAATCACAATAGGTGATGTCATAGTGTTTGACTCACGCACCACAATTGTGGATACCAGGGCTATGGGGTACTCGGAGCCGAGCCCATGGAAATCTATGGGAGTTGTCACTGGTAGCGGTGGCTCGGTCCGTGGCCCTGGCAGTCAATGCGATGGGGGAATATTTACAGGGGATTATTAGGATAGTTCGTGACGCCACCTGTGGTTTCTGGTAATTTGTACCAGCGCTGCTGTAAGGGTCTTCACAGGGGATGTTATGGGGCAGCTTGGTAGTAAGTCTCCCACAGGTGAGACGTGTCCCTGGAAGTCTATGGTGATGATGATGCAGGGTGTAGTAATAATTCAGCCAAACACAATGCAGCTTCTTTTCATACCTTTTACTGATGATGGTTCAAGCAGATCCCGGGAAGCTGGTCGGGGTGGAGAGTGCACATTCAGGTAGCAGCCGAGCAGGTTAGAGGCCTCCTTAACTTCCATATAATGTGAGTCCAACTTGCCTGAAGCGAAGTTAACTCTAAAACTCCAGCTTTCTCTGTAGCTGTACTGCCCGGCCAACGTTGTGGTGAAGCCTTCTAAGTGATGAACTAAGTCCTTACTTTTGCTTGGCCTAGCTCAAAGTCCCTGTTCCACCTGACTCCGGTTACGTATTGACGCTTTGGGCTGCACTCTGCGACCTGTAGTCCAGATGCCTCTGGTTTTCTTGTCACTATGCTTGAAACAATAGTAACGCTTCGGTCCCCAGTGACCGGTGATTTAGTGCAGGTAATCCAATACCTAAGGCACTGCTCTGTCTTCTCCACTGTGCCCTTCGCCCTGCTTTCCGCTCTTAACATAAGCACTGCTGCATAGAAGTCGAATCACAGATTCCCTGTTTGGGCTCGCTGAGCAGCTCTCAGTATTCTCCTAGTCCAGGACCTCTGTCGACTGAACTTCACTGTCCTGGGACAGGTGGCTGAAGTCTCTGCTCTGAACTCAGCAGGAAACCAATCTGACTGACTAACTCAGACAGGTAACTATCCAAGGGATGACTCACTCCTGAGCCTCCCGGAGCTAACTGACTGACTCACTGTCCTAAGACAGGAAGCTGAAACACACTCCCCTATGCTGACACCCACCAAACTTATATACCCCTATGGGTGTGTCTTAATGTGAGTGACATGAGTGAATGCATATCGAGCTTTGGCTGTTACCTTCCAGTGCACTCTCCTGGATTTTCATGTGTGCCTGCGAAGCTGGGCTACACATCAGCTCACCTCCTCTTCCTGTACAATGACTGATAATACCTCTATATACAGTAGATAACACAGGATCCACCATTCACAATAGGTGATGTCACAGCTCACCTCCTCCACCTGTACAATGACTGATAACACCTCTATATACAGTAGATAACACAGGATCCACCATTCACAATAGGTGATGTCACAGCTCACCTCCTCCTCCTGTACAATGACTGATAACACCTCTATATACAGTAGATAACACAGGATCCACCATTCACAATAGGTGATGTCACAGCTCACCTCCTCCTGTACAATGACTGATAACACCTCTATATACAGTAGATAACACAGGATCCACCATTCACAATAGGTGATGTCACAGCTCACCTCCTCCTCCTGTACAATGACTGATAACACCTCTATATACAGTAGATAACACAGGATCCACCATTCACAATAGGTGATGTCACAGCTCACCTCCTCCTCCTGTACAATGACTGATAACACCTCTATATACAGTAGATAACACAGGATCCACCATTCACAATAGGTGATATCACAGCTCACCTCCTCCTCCTGTACAATGACTGATAACACCTCTATATACAGTAGATAACACAGATCACCATTCACAATAGGTGATGTCACAGCTCACCTCCTCCTCCTGTACAATGACTGATAACACCTCTATATACAGTAATAACACAGATCCACCAATCACACTATTGTATGATGATCACCAGACTTCACCACCATCCTGTCACAGTACACCTGACTGCTAACACCTCTATATACAGTAGATAACACAGGATCCACCATTCACAACAGGTGATGTCACAGCTCACATACTCCACCCTTATGCATAGATCACAGAGCATGTCCACAACACGCCCTCATAGAAGTAATTGAGCATCTCTAGATGGTTTCCTGTGGTCTATGGTATGTAACTTCTGTAAAGAGTATGTCTGAATGATGATAAATGCTGACTCATCATATATAGAAAAATTGAATGGAAAAATGTACAATAATAATAATAATATGTAAAAAATATATATTTATAAAAAAAAGTATATATAAATATACACACACATACATATACACAGGTGCTTCTCACAAAATTAGAATATCATCAAAAAAGTTCATTTATTTCAGTTCTTCATATAAAAAGTGAAACTCATATTCTATAGAGTCATTACACAGAGTGATCTATTTCACGTGTTTATTTCTGTTAATGATTATGGCTTACAGCCAATGAAAACCCAAAAGTCATTATCTCAGTAAATTAGAATAATTAACAAAAAACACCTGCAAAGGCTTCCTAAGTGTTGAAAAAGGTCCCTTAGTCTTAAGGGTATGCCACACTGAACAATATCGCTAACGGATCGCTAAAAAACGTCACTATTTAGCGATCCCGTTAGCGATGTTGTTCAGTGCGGCACTGCCAGCGACGAGCTTCCTGCTGTGATCTCGCTCGTCGCTGGAATCGTTCCGGACCCTATTTTCTCATCGGCGCTCCCGCTGGGTAAGTATCTAATCGCTGTGTGGCACCTTTTCTTAGCGATTTAGCGGTACTTTTGTACCGCTAAAGTCGTTAAGAAGATCGCTAACGGCGATAGCGTCGTTAACTATATCGCTAAATGTGGCCGCACTTAGCGATATAGAAACAATCCCGCTAGCGATCGCATTAGTATGCGTCGTTATCGTGATCGCTAGCGGGATTGTTTAGTGTGGCAGTACCTTTAGTTTAAAGTAACCTTTTGCTAATATTCTGATTTTGTGAGAAGTACCTGTTTATCTCTCACTGGCTTAAATTAGTAAAATTAAAATCTATAGGTGATACATTACTTTTTACATTAGCCCGACATTTTAGAATCTCTTTCCCTAACTTTCTCAGTAATGGTGTTGTCCATCTTCCTGTATAAGAAAATAATCTCAAAAGTGCACGTTCGCTGCCACTCCAGCACTGCTGTAGTGTTGCTGATCTTGCCTGCTGAGCCCAGTAATTGGCAGCAGAGGCCACGTGATACTGAGGTGACGTCACTGCTGCAGTCATATCTACAAAGATCCAGGGCAGCAGCAGAGAGAGGCAGTGGATAAGTACATCTGTGTTATGTTTTCACTTGGTGAAAAGAATTATTGAAAACCATGCAATTCTGGACCATCATGGACAGGTAGCAGTGATGCAGCATAACAGTTGAGATGAGTTGAAGTGGTGTCAAAGATGTAGCGAGACTATAGAAGAGATGCTAAACAGGTGTAGCAGGGCCGGGACAGAGATGGCTGATGCAGCAGAGGAGGGACAGGGATGGCTGATGCAGCAGAGCAGGGACAGGGATGGCTGATGCAGCAGAGGAGGGACAGGGATGGCTGATGCAGCAGAGCAGGGACAGGGATGGCTGATGCAGCAGAGGAGGGACAGGGATGGCTGATGCAGCAGAGGAGGGACAGGGATGGCTGATGCAGCAGAGGAGGGACAGAAATGGCTGATGCAGCAGAGGAGGGACAGGGATGGCTGATGCAGCAGAGGAGGGACAGGGATGGCTGATGCAGCAGAGCCGGGACAGGGATGGCTGATGCAGCAGAGCAGGGACAGGGATGGCTGATGCAGCAGAGCAGGGACAGGGATGGCTCATGCAGCAGAGCCGGGACATAGATGGCTGATGCAGCAGAGCAGGGACAGCGATGGCTGATGCAGCAGGGCCAGGACAGGGATGGCTGATGCAGCAGAGCAGGGACAGGGATGGCTGATACAGCAGAGCAGTGACAGGGATGGCTGATGCAGCAGAGCAGGGACAGGGATGGCTGATGCAGCAGAGGCGGGACATCGATGGCTGATGCAGAAGAGCAGGGACAGGGATGGCTGATGCAGCAGAGCCGGGACAGGGATGGCTGATGCAGCAGAGCCGGGACAGGGATGGATGATGCAGCAGAGCCGGGACAGGGATGGCTGATGCAGCAGAGCAGGGACAGGGATGGCTGATGCAGCAGAGCTGGGACAGGGATGGCTGATGCAGCGAAGCCGGGACAGGGATGGCTGATGTAGTAGAACTGGAACGGGTATGGCTGATGAAGCAGAGCCGGGACAGGGATGGCTGATTCAGCAGAGTCTACCTATGGTGATGGCTGCTGCAGCAGAGTTTGCGCATGGCAATCTGTGGAAATGTGACCCAAATGCAAAATCTTTAATTACCTGTTGTGGTACCAAAGCCATGCATACTACTCTCAGGAATCAGGGCTTAGCCTTGCAACTGCTACCTCTGCACCGCTCGATGGTACACACCACTGCTTTAGAAGTCACGGTGAAGTCAATACAGTGTTTAATAGAAAATGTAAATTTAAAATTGGGATAGATTTTTCTTGTGTAATGTAAATTTCTTCCAACATATACGGTAAATCAAAAATCAAAAGGACTTTTTGGGCCATAGCCCGCTCCAACAATGTCCTCAAACGCTCCATTTTATTCATGACCCCATTTGTGGTACTGGCCCTCAAATTCTAGTATGAATGTTGTATATAATGCCGCCGTCATTTTAAGGGAACGTGTGCTTTATTATATGGATACATGGGAAAATTCCATCATTTCAAGAACTACCCAAGGTTACTTCTTCCGCTCTTATATCTATTTCTATCTTCAAGACATTGCACACGGTTTCTTCCCTGCCCCCTACTAGACATCACTATTCTGTGCTTGCACCCGGCTAATTTTCTGTGTATTGTAAAATCCAGCCCAGGAGCCCTGCTCTCAATATTCCTATAAATATATTTAATCTCTCGTTTTGCTTCCTCTGCTCCTGACAGGTCTAATGTTTTATCCGTTACAATTCCCAGGTCTCTTTGCTCTGAAAACATCAATATCTTTACTAAATCCAATCCAAGCTCATATTTATTTTTCTTGAATTGAGCAGCCGTTTGGAGTTTGTTGGGTTTTATGAATTCCTCAACCTTGAGATGTGGAGTCATCCATGTAAATCCTTGCATCATCTCTATGTGCTGAGTATAAAATATTTTCACTTATTTGGCCTCATTCAGACATCCAGGTTGGACGTAGGAGTTCTATTCATGTTTTTCATGAATATGTAACGTGGCGGGTCAGAAGCCATGGACGAGTTGCTCGTCACCAACGCCCCTGTATGTTACATGAAAGTGGCGGTCCTGGCTGGGTGTGTGGATTTGCAGGCCACATTACCGATGACTTTTGCTGGCCAGATGTTGAAGACTTCAATGAGGGAGACTACCAGGCCAAAATACACTTTTTACTAAATAATAACTTGCAGGGGATTATATACAGTAGGTAGCGGGTACACATGATTATGAATGTTTCCTTCACAACACGAAGCATTTTTCACATACAGTTCCAATTCTTTCCTCTTTACTCACTCGTTCACTATCTTCACAGTTCCTCTCAGCTTCACTACAACCCAGCTCAGTTAGCAAGAGTCCTATTCTCAACCCGTGGTTCCACATCTTCTTTCCCCTCTAAGGATCTATATTGCCTTCAAATTCCTACCTGGGGCACTTTCTTCGTTTCACGTACTCGGTCCCATCTTGACCAGTTACCTCTCTGAGTTGAAAATGATATGGAAATTTAATTAGGATAAAAATATCCTTCAGTGTTTGCTGCTTGCCATGTCCAAATCTCTATATAATGTCTTCTTGAGCGCTCAGAACGAAATGAGGACTGTCCACACGAAAGTGTCAGTATAACAGTTCGTCAAAGACATACATTTATTATTCATTCAAGGTTTTATACATTTACAAAAAGGGGCTGGTTAGTCAATTAACATACAATTAAAAGCTGCTAGATTATTGGCTGTTCTAGTGTAAATATGATAATTATGATAATCATGATTAAAAGAGCTGAAGTTGCAGAATTATTGTTTATATTCTTGTGACCTAGTTGTCTTGCATAACTATAATGTAAACAACAGATATCTAATAGGACTTTTTGTACTTCATGCATTTGTTCCTTTACGAAGGCCTTATGAAGGCCAGATTTCTTTAAAACTACTGATTATAGCTGGCCTAGAAATATGTGAGCACAAGGTTTTTTAGCAAGTGAGATCTATCTAACTGTGAACTGTGAATACATATATGTGAATATACTTTGAATATATATGGAAGACATATATATTTCCATGACAAAAACTCTGGGCCATACTGCAAAGTGTCCTCTCCCACGACCCATCTCAGTCACTTCTCTACTTTCTTCCACTAGGATCTCGCTATCATCTGTCACGGTCTCCTCTCTCATTAGGTCACCCACGACATGGGACACTGCCCACTGACCACACCTTAGGTCTGCTTTCTACGCACACTGGCACTAGCCGACATCCTAAAAAAAGCTGTCTTTGTACCTTCAGGTTAGACCCTCACACTTTGGGCTAGCCCCAACCATTAACTCCAACTCTTCCTATTGTCTAGCAGAACACAATACCAACACTATTAGGCTATGTGCACACGTTGCGGGTTGTTAGCGTTTTTGCAACATTTTTTCACGGCGAAAATGCGGCAAAAACGCTTACACATCGCAACCAATTATATTCTATGGGATTCCGCAATGCTGTGCTAATGCGTATTTTTCGCAGCGGAATCGCATTGCAGGAAAATACGCAGCATGATTATTCTTTTTGCGGAATCGCGGCAATTCCGCCACCAAAGGAATGCATTGAACCGCTTACTGTCTGCATGTGGCTATGCCCACCATGCGCAAAGTGAGTGGTTCATGCGGTTCAGCCTAAATGCATGTCCCAATTCACATTACACAACACAACAGTGCACTTGTTCTTCAAGGCGGAATACGGGCAATATATACATTTTCTTACATTTCCCCTTTTAACAATGGCCATCTGGAACCTAGAAAACACCAAGACACTCTCCTGCCCATGACTTATATCAGACCAGAAAAGTATTTCTTTTTTCCCCAAGAGAGACACAGACCCAGGACCATCCGAGTCCTTTTTTTAATCTTTTTCCTAACCTGGCACCAGTTCCTCGGGTTAATTTGGTGCCTCTAAACAAGGGCCCTCAGGTCAACATGAAAGGGCGCAGTTCTTCCCTTTAGGGTAGCTCTTTATGTCAAGGGCACAGTCCATTGTCCCCTCATCAGTCCGTAGGATGGGCACACAGTCCTTTTACTCCACTCCTGTCCACGAGACAGGCACACAGTCCCTTAGGGGCAAAATCTATCCTCGATTCGGTCCAAACCTTAACTGAGGGTGTAGGACCCTTCAGCAGCTGCAATTTCTCAATCCAACAAGGGTAAAACAGATCATGGGAGTCATGCACTGTTGGACCACAGGTCCATTGGATCTTCACTCTTCTGGAGCCTTGAAATGCTACAGACTTAAGGGGTGCAACGAGCACAACATGAACTTTTACAGCTTCTAACTCCTTTGAGAATTATTCTCTTCCGTCTCCCTCAATAAGGGGTTCACACTCTGACTCCTGTCCTGCCTCTGATTCATTCACAGGAAACCTGGTGACCTGCTCCACCAAGCCACCTGGCCTTCCTTTGACCTCAGGCCTCTAACTAATCTGTCCCTGGCATAACCAGAGACAGGAACTAGCACTTTCTGACTTGGCACCTGCATTCGGCTGGCCAAGGAAGCGATCGCTCCCTCCATGAAGCCTTCATTCAACCCCTGCCTTTCGAAGGCCCATCAACTCTCGCAGCCGACCGCAGCCTCTTCCTCCATCGGATGGTACACACATCATCAGGTCTGCTTTCACCATAACTCTTGACTCTGTCACCCTGCAGTACTGCGCTCTCGTCAACTTCCAGATGACTAATGGTGCCGCTCAACATCCTACATCACTGCTCCGCCTTACAATGGGTGGGGTTCTGTTTGACTCACCATCCATCCAGTCTATCTTCTCTGCCCATTTTCCTAAGTCACACCTTACTGGGTGGGCCTTCTCCTTCCACTTCGTTTTACTGCAGTGGCCACTTCTCCTGTAGGCTGGCAGTTCCAGTCCTGAAACTCCCTCCGCTAGACTCTGGATGGCTCTTTGCACCCTTTTGTTCCTTCTACGCCCACTATGGGTGGGACCTTCTCCTTGTACTGCGCCACTAACCGCCTTTATAAAGTTTGTGCTCGGCGCCATTTTAGACTGTGTAACTGTCTTCATCCTCCACATAACTCGAGTCTTCTTTGCATCACTCTGTTCTTCCTGCTGCAAGGCTTGTTCCTGCGGACTACGAAAAGTGTAATGTGGCACTGGGCAGAACACACATAGGTGGATTATAATGAGGACAACCTTAGCTACAGGGGAGGGGCCCATGGCTAGATTTCCCTCATTTCAATGTTTTGTGCGTCACCCGCATGACAATATAGCAGATGCGAATGCGCAACACGCTCTGCATGGCCACGTCTGCTTTACTCATGTCACGCCGAGTCCCTGGGATTCCCAACTGTCTGCTCCTGCAACTCTGGACCTGGGCAGTGCACAGTGCTGGCTCGGCCTCCCTTCTCGTCTTGTGCTGCCTTTCAATGCTTCTCTCCTGCTTGCAGCTTTTGGTACCTAGTGATGGTAAGATGCAAGCAGCATATGATAGATCATGTGCTGTGAGTGTAGGTCGTGGGTATGCTACTGTGAGCGCCTGCAAGACATGTTGCCATGGGGGCTACAGGGCGTCCTCTCCCAGGACTCATCTCCAACAATTCACTCTGTCAGTCACTTTCCCTTCAGTTTAGCCCTTCCCACTCTGGGCTAGTCCCAACCATTAACTCTCACTCTCCCTATTGTCGAGCATCCCACAATACCAACATTACTAACGCATACCACAGTTCACATTGCACATAATTTGTGTATTCAAGGGGGACCGTGGCCAATATATCCATCTCCTTACATTCCCAATAACAAATTAAATATCCTTTGTATTCAATAATCTGTTCCAGTCTTTTGCTGCCCTAGCCCTGTGTCTTAATTCCCTTCTCATACAGATTTGTATATGTCCCCTGTGGTGACCAGCACCTACCTGTCCTTGTACTCACTGCAATATAAAATCCTCTTTACAGATCTATTCTTGTCCGCTGTTTTTTTAATCAGAGACACCCGACTCGGTTATGTTAAGTCTTCCAATCATGCTTTGCTCCTGGGCATTGCTCTAACAAAATATTTAATTCACAGAAATTATATGAACTCTTAAATGTCAAATGTACTGAATCCTGGAGAAAGAGTCTGCTGTGTTCTCCACAAATCCTCCAATTTGCTCCTGTTTGAGCTAATAAATAGATTTCATGTTTGCAGCTGATATAAAACACAAATACAGTTTCTCGGTCGTCATGTTTACCAGAAAGGTTCTTATTGGAATAGACATTGATCAAATTTATTTAATAAAGACTTGCAAGTTTTCCAGCGTTCAGAATTTCTAAAGAACTCTCTGTATGAGACAAATGGAAAAGAAGGAAAAAAATGAGCATTGTATGAGTTTTCTACAGCTAACCACAGACCTCAGCCTTTGTGAGCTTTAATTGGGTTGGTCAGCTCATTATAGCCAATGGCCGGTCATGTGGCCACCCATAAGACGCCAGTTGGACCGAACAAGAGGTGGCACTGTGCTTCCCAAGCCATTAGTGGGGGAGCACAGTAGTCAGATCCCATCTCATTGGACTTGTGCCCTCCTTTTATAGCTTTGTGCTGCCAATTCTTGGGCCCCTTTTCTGTCTTTCAAGATGACCACAGCGCTTTTGAGACTATCCACTGCACACTATCGCTAGACTGAGCCACTTACATGAGCAGCATTGGCCAATTCAAGAGTAAGTGGCACAATGAGAAAGTAAGGATCTTAAGGTCAGTCATCAGACACTTGCTGGCAGTGTCTGAATGCTGTCCTGGCACACGACGGTACTCAACATAGAATCATAGAATGTTAGAGTTGGAAGGGACCTCCAGGGTCATCATATCCAACCCCCTGCTCAATGCAGGATTCACTAAACCATCTCAGAGAGATGTCTGTCCAGCCTCTGTGTGAAGACTTCCATTGAAGGAGAACTCACCACCTCTCGTGGCACCATGTTCCACTCATTGATCACCCTCACTGTCAAAAAGTTTTTTTCTAATATCTAATCTGTATCGTCTCCCTCTCTGTTTCATTCCATTTCTTCTTGTAGCAGAATACAGAATAACATGACCTTGTTGTTAAAAAACAAAAAACAAAACAAAAACTATAAAAAATGAGCTTGGAAAAGTAGGAATTAGCAGTTTGGGTAAATTCACAGGCTTTCGGATTTCTGCAGATTTCGTGCAGAACCAGACATCTCCAGAGCTTTGTAATACAATACATATGAATATAGTTTTCAAAAATTGTGTCCACATTTAGCACAGAAAATCAAAACGGAGGGGATGTTCTGAAATTGAAGATATCCATTCTGCTGCAGATTTGTTACCGATTTCATCTTGAATTTAAGCTTTTTGAAATGCTTGATGAAATCTCCACATATAACACCTGCAGATTTTGCAAAAGATCTGGATGCAAAACCATGTTGGAAAAAGTCTGTTATGTGTGTGCGTTAAGGAACCTAGGAAAGCACCAAATGAAGACACTGCCAAAAAGTGTGGACCTCTCCAAAAAAAACAAAACACAAGTTCAGTTAACAGGTTCTCTACCCTAGGAATCACTGCCAAATGCTGCATAAAAAGCTAAATTTAGGACATACGGATGATCAATTTAGGTGTAACATACTTTTCTCGTCCCGAGAAGTGATGTCCCCCATTGCAGAACAGTGATGTCTTGTGCGTTGTGGGCAATATCTGGCTATTTTGCTACACATATACAACCACTTTTCGCTTTTTTTTTTTTTAGCTTTTATCCTGATATTAGAAAGGTACAAACTGTTTATTGTCGGCCATTACTGTATTTCGCTCCATAGTTTTGGTTCCTCTCCGATTTTCTTCACTCAGAAGCGAGACAGTTTAAATCATCGACCCGAGCCCCATGTGCCCATCTGTGGTTGACAAAAATGTGCATTTCTTTGTAGTGTATGGACTGAGATATTTCCAGTGGAAAATCAGCGATATCTCAGCTCAGACAGACGGCTCAGCTCCTTCTGATAATATCTAGCATTTCAGATGTTTTGACAGCAGTATCAAACATCCTCTCTTTCTCTCTTTTCTCACTCTTTTCCTTTGTTTGCACAATCGATTTAAATGCTTTTCACTTTCTCATTTTCGTCTCTTCTATTCTCCAGCACACATTCATTTTCTCTTTTTTTTTTTCCTCTCCATTAAATCAGAATAGGCTTCATCAATAACTTATGGGTTGCAAGCCCTGAGAAGTGAAGGTGAAATTAAAGGGAAAAAGGATGAGATTGCTTCAATTAAATAAACAAAGACTACAGCCGGATATTCTGTTTTGTGAAATGAAATCTCCGTCTGAAAGGCTTTAGACTGGATTTTATTATCCAAATGTCTTCTAGTCCTACACTTGTGTGTTCTACATGTAAGAATGTTACAGTGGTGGGGCTGACGGAATCGGCCAAAGTCGAAGGAGGGCATATAAAATATATAACAAAGAAGGAATATTGGAAGATGTAATTAACATATGACAAAGGTTTGTGAAGATTCCATTTTTCTACTTAGTGAAACCTAATGGGCTCAGATTGAAGACTCCACATAGCCTGATAGAACCAACACTACGACAAAAAATTTAAGTGGGAAACCATACTTTGACTTCGTCATATCCATTGTCATCCGTGATCATGATGTCACTGCTGTGTCTCGTGGGTTTTTAAATAATGAGTAAAATAAATATTAGGAAGACTGTCGTTGCAGAACAATAGTCAAAATATGTTCTGCAAAATTACAACTTAAGGGTCGTCCACTACTGGTTCAGGCCCCTTTTAAATACTGTATACTACCCTTTTAAAAGTAAAAATACCTTATAGTCACTTCCTGCAGCGGTGGTGTTCCAGAGATGTCGGCGCCATGCCTCCTGGGGTTCACGTGACATTGTTATGCCATACGAGTCCCAGGAGACACAGCACGAACATTGTTGGAACGTCACCAGTACAGGAGTGGAGTATACACCCTTATTCATAGGAGAACGGTTCTATGAATAAGGGTGTTGAATACACCAGAAACGCGTCCGGTTTCCTGAGGTTTCATTTTACCATGTTTTAATCTATTTTTCAATAAAGAAAGATTTTACTTACAGTATATCCTGGATGGATGTGCCGGCACACTTCCTTTTCCTCCACTATTTGTGAACACCAGCGGGTGCAGCACCCTCAGGACGAACTTCAGCTAAACCATTGATCCAGGGATTCACAACGTGGTGAGCTTCCAAACCTCCCACTCGCTCCACCCCCCACTATTATACTTTGGAGTACTTGTCTGCAAAGGGACAGGATGGCTGAATTATATGAAAGGGAGGATGGATGGGTCATGTATCATGAGATTTTGGCCAACAACCTCCTTCCCTCAGTAAGATCATTGAAGATGGGTCGTGGATGGGTCTTCCAGCATGACAATGACCCAAAACACGCAGCCAAAGTAACTAATGAGTGGCTCCGTAAGAAGTATTTCAAGATCCTGGAGTGGTCTAGCCAGTCTCCAGACCTGAACCCAATAGAAAATCTTTGGAGGGAGCCGAAACTTAATGTTGCCCAGCAACAGACGTCAAACCTGAATGATCTGGAGAAGATCTGTATGAGGAGTGGGCCAAAATCCCTGCTGCAGTGTGTGCAAACTTGGTCAAGAACTACAGGAAACGTCTGACCTCTTTAATTGTAAACAAAGGTTTCTGTACCAAATATTAAGGTCTGTTTTCTGTTGTATTAAATAGTTATTTCATGCAAAAAATGCAAATTATGTGAAAATCATACAATGATTTTCTGGAATTTTTTTTTACATTGTCTTTTACAGTTGAAGTGTACCTACGATAAAAATTACAGACCTCTCCATTTTTTGTAGGTGATAAAACTTGCAAAATCGGCAGTATATCAAATACTTAATGACCCCCCTCATAGCCCTGCATATAATATAATGACCCCCACATATTATAATGCGACCCTATTGCCCTCCATATAGTATAATGCGTCCCTATAGCCCGCCCTCCATATATTTTCATGCACACCCTTGCCCTCCACCTAGTATAATGCGCCTCCATATAATATAATGCACCCCATTGCACTTCATATAGTATAATGCGCCACCATTGTACTTCATGTAGTATAGTGCACCACATAATGTACTCCTTGATTAAAAAAATAAATAAATAAAACTCAACTCCCCTCTGTCTTCCGCTGCTCTGGTCTCCAGCGCCACATATCTCCATGCAGCGGGCACCATGTAGCGACGTCATCGCGCCCACTGTTCTGAGAAGCGAGATCGCAGACACCGTGGGAGAAGGATTGGGGAGGGAGTGGATGGCTTTACTCCTCCATTATTGCTTTCATCCACAATGCCGATATAGTTGAAAGTGCGACACGGTGGGGGTGGAGGTCCGGTGGTCCTAGCTTTGACATCGCCCCTCGACTCAGGTTCCCCATAGCGCCCGTGTGGTCTGGCACTGCCCTTCACTATGAATCATAATGCAATTTAGATTTTTTGAGACCATTTGTTGTAACTATTGATGGCGAATGTCGGTGTCCTTCAGGCGTTTCCTTGTTTTATGAGACTCTTCTTTATGGGGTTGTTGAAATATGCATAGACGGTGTTACTTATCTTGTTTACAGGGTTCAGTCCTTTCCATTTATTACCATCATAGGCCAAGCTTATTTATGGTAATTCCCCAGAATCTATTGCAGCCCGTTTAATTTAAATTAATGCAGTGACACTTAGCCTTGAATATATGATACGTTTTTCCCTTGTAACCATGAAGAAAGCAATGTATTTATGATGAGCTATTCATTTTATGATCATACTGAACTATATTTTGATTTATATTGTGGCACTAAACTCTGATGCAGATAGACTATAGAGATTTCCATTGCATAAAACATGGTTTATTTTAATAGTTTACAGGAAATTACTTCAATTAGATGCTGATAAATAAATATACTTGTTACAAGTTTTAAAAGGGACGGGATAACTGGAAAGGTTATAGGGGTGATGAAACAGAAGGCGCTAAGTGCCCCCAAAGAAAGTCTATGGAGTTAGGCATGAAAACAAAAGATATTTGATTGTCTCAGATCTCATTCAGTAGATGGAGCCATGTAAATCATTTCTTCTAACCCTTTTGTCTACCTTTGCTTGTAAAACTGCTGCTGTATAATGGAGGTAAATCCAAACATATTTGAGTCACTTCTTTATACTTGCACGGTGTTTCAGTTTTTTTTTAGCCTTCACCAATGCATCATATATAACTCATAGCTCTACAGAATGAATTGCAACAGTGGATTCTTAGTGTGCAGGAGAGTATGGCTGATGAAATCAATTATTGACCTTAGATAAGCTCGCTAAGCATAATATGGCAAGATGGCGCCTGTATCCGGGACAACACCCTGTTATGCAAGATGGATCCAGGAGGAAGCTGATGCAACACACAAGACCATATAAAGAATCAGCCAATCACGGACATACACGCAGCTTGCTAGCTACGCCTTATCTCTGCCCTATCGCTTTCTACTATATAAGATACTGTATCTGTACCAATGAACGAGTTCTGCACCTACTCCAATCAAGAGAGGAAAGTAACATATGACTCTGTGTCCGGTGTCATTTCTTCTGTGCATGCACTTGATTTTTAGATTAGATCAGGAGCAGGCAATCAGTTGGCCAATGGATCCCTAATGCCTCCAGGCTTCTTGCATCCCTCTATGATAACCTCAAGTCCGGTGCCGTGAGTGCATCCTACTTCCGTCTTTCGCCAAGTTCTGAATGTGCTATTGATGCACTTAAAAAAGCCATAATTTCTGCACCTGTCCTTGGTATCCCCAACTATGATTTGCCGTTCATTCTCTTCATCAGTGAAACTGATAGCTATGCAGCTGGGGTCTAGTGCCAGAAGCATGGAGGAAGGAAGAGACCCCTCGGATACTGCTCAACTAGATTGGACCCCGTCACTCTTGCCTCACCCTCCTTCCTCAAAGCAGTCCATGCTGCTCATGTTCTCCTGGACAGAACTGCTGATATCACTCTTGGACACAAGATTGTTTTGTGTGCCCCTCATAATAACAAAGCAATCCTTTCCCAAACCCAACCTCGACATCTCTCCACTCAGATACCTCCGGCTCCAGTGCTCCCTCCTACTCCCCAGAAATGTCAAGTTCAAAGGATGCACAACACTGAACCCATCCACTATACTTCCTCTTTCAAGGGGGGGATCCTGTATCTCCAGACCACCCATGGTCAGAGACCCATAACTCTTCAAATGACATGGACCCAGATGAGCTGGGCCCATTCAATCATGACTGCCTGGAACACATGCTGTCAGAAACCCAACACCTGCCCTGGATATCAAAAGAACCCCTGCTGGAAGCTGACCTTATGGTCTACACAGATGGATCCAGATATGCTGATGAAGGGGGAAGATTCCACACGGGATGTGACGTGGTAACCCAGGAAGAACTTTTAGCAACCAGATCTCTGCTACCTTCCATGTCAGCACAGGAAGCCGAATTCCATTCTGCGACTGAAGCCTGTAAGATGGCGGAAGGAAAGGTGATGAACATTTATACGGACTACAGATATGATTTTGGGGTCGCTCATGACTTTAGACAGCTATGGGCTGAAGAACGCAAATTCAATTCACCAACTGATGAGAGCCCTATCACTCCCCAAGGTATTGGCAGTTATCAAAACCAAGGCACATGGCAGATTAAACTCAGCAGAAGCAAAAGGAAATAACTTTGCTGACTAGATGGCTAAACAAGCAGCCCTCTGGGACCCAGGGAAAGAGGAAGTAGGAGTGTATGTTGTCACAAGGAGCAGGAATAAAGATACAGAAGAAGGAAAAGAACCACAGCTACCCTCAATAGCTAAACTGAAGACACATCAAGAGCAAGTGGAATCTGAAGAAATGGACCAATGGCTCAGTAAGAAAGCAGTGAGAGGCCAAGATGGATTGTGGTGCATAGGCACTAAACTGTGCCTCCCCAGGAGTCTTTACTCCCCAGTCGTTGCATGGGCCCATGGAATCAACCACAGAGGAAAGAATCAAATGCACGCTACTATCAACAAGTACTATGTGGCACCAGGAGTAACGACACCTATACAGGCTTACATTAAGTCCTGCCTGATCTGTGCTTCCTGTAATGCTGGAAGAACAGAAAAACACCCAAAAAACATCTTGCCAAACCTTTGTACCCCTTTCAGAGGATTCAGGTAGACCATATCCAAATGCCAAAAGCAGGAAAACCTGAATATGCCCTGGTGGTGGTGGACATGTTTTCAGGCTGGCCAGAAGCCTATCCAGTGACCAACATGAAAGCCCTGACAAAAGCAAAAAGAATTAAAATGGAAATGGTCTGCAGATATGGCATCCCAGAAGTTATAGAAAGTGACCAAGGCCCAGCATTACAGCAGCAATCACTAGAGAACACTGGGAGATGGTTGGGGCAGGGCTAGGCTTACACACACCCTACCACCCGCAAAGTAGCGGAAAAGTCGAGAGGCTCAATGGCACTCTAAAAGCAAAATCCTCAAGATCAGTCAGGAGGTGTCCCTTCCCTGGCCAGACATCCTTCCCATTGCCCTGTACTCTGTCAGAAACACCCCGAGGGAACCACACAATCTCACTCTATGAAATCCTTTTTTGGGGGCCCACCCAGGTTATGATGCTACTTTCTACAACAACTAAGTACAGGGCATGACGGTTTGGTGAACTTTGTTAATTGCTTTAACCAAAGAATTGTCAGTAACACATGCCAGAGTTCTCTTTTCCATTCCAAATCCTGACCAAGACGAATCCACCTACAGTCTGCAGCCTGGGGTCAAAAGATTTGACAAAAAGTCGCCACTTGAGACAAGATACGAGTGGCCATACCAAGTGCTCCCGACAACGCCTACCTCAATGAAACTTCAGGGAAAACCAATATGGATCTACGCCTCACACTGCAAGAAAGTGGATAAACCACCCAACCAGCCTATATACTTACTATAATTTGCCTGGCACTATTGGGTGGGGGAGAAGGACAGCAGGTGGCAATAATTAAAGGAGAGACAGAGAACATCTTCTGGTCCAACTCTTCAGACACCTTAGTGGCCACATACAAATTTGATTATTGTAGCATTGTCAGCTGTGGCGACAAATGGGCCCCACAGATGGGTAAAGCCAACCAATTATGAAGCAGGGATCAGTATATCTGTGTGACTGGTGGAGGGTGGGATAAAGCTTGCAGCTCTTGGGAAGCAGCAGGATGGAACACAGAAGATGATTGGGGATACAGACCCCAACCAGCACTGAACAAGAAAGACCCCAAGCAAAGATCCCTTCTCATTAGAATGACCCCCACTAAACCTGCAGTGGCCAAAGATTGTGGTTATATAGTGTCCTGCAATCCATTAGTCCTTAATATCGAGTCACTACAGTCTGGGGATGCAGGGACGTATGTGATAGACACATAAATATATGGGGAATGTTATGGTTGTTCCCACCTTGGAAAAATCAGACTAAAAGATATGGTGAACGCTAATGAATGGTGAAGTATGCACAGTCAGAAAGAAGATTCTGCGAAAAGCTCCCAACCAGACAACCCCCTGCTCCCAAGGAGAGTGCTAGCCATTGCCAACCCCACATATGAGGTAAGGGACAGATGTATCTGACTTCCATATGTGTAAAGTCTGTACCAAGGGAGGAAAAGGCTTAGCATTGTCCGTCTAGCGGACAGCAGAAAAAAGAGTTCGAGAAACACATTTGGACAGATACGTTAGGCTCTGGTAGGGACAGATTAGGTCAATAATTGGATTTGGGGGGGACTGTAAAGGAGAGTATGGCCAATGAAATCAATTATTGACCTTACATAAGCTCGCTTAAGCATAATATGGCAAGATGGCACCTACAGTACAGACCAAAAGTTTGGACACACCTTCTCATTCAAAGATTTTTCTGTATTTTCATGGCTATGAAAATTGCAGAATCACACTGAAGGCATCAAAACTATGAATTAACACATGTGGAATAATACATTACACTTTACAAAAAAGTGTGAAACAACTGAAAATATGTCTTATATTCTAGGTTCTTCAAAGTAGCCACCTTTTGCTTTGATTACTGCTTTGCACGCAGAAAAGGTGAACGGATGGATTCTACATGCCTGGTTCACACCGTGAAGCATGGAGGAGGAGGTGTGATGGTGTGGGGGGTGCTTTGCTGGTGACACTGTTGGGGAATGTTGGGCATTCAATACCCCTGAAGGGCATTTTGAGTACATAGTGATGCCCTTTGGGATCACTAATGCTCCTTCCGTCTTCCAGTCCTTCATGAATGACATTTTCAGGGATTTTGTGGACAAATTTCTGATTGTTTATTTGGATGATATCTTGATTTTTTCTAATGACTGGGACTCTCATGTGAAACATGTTCGAACTGTATTCCAGATTTTGAGAGAGAATGCTCTGTATGTGAAGGGATCAAAGTGTCTTTTTGGCGTACAGAGGATCTCATTTCTGGGATTCATTTTGTCCCCATCTGTTATTGAAATGGACCCGGTCAAGGTTCAGGCCATCTGTGATTGGGTCCAACCTACTTCATTAAAGGCTCTTCAAAGATTTTTGGGTTTTGCCAATTTTTATCGTAAATTTATTGGTAATTTCTCGGTTATTGTTAAACCATTAACTGATTTGACCAGAAAGGGTTCTGATGTGGTGAATTGGCCTCCTGAGGCAGTCTCTGCATTTCAGGAACTTAAGCAAAGATTCACTTCTGCTCCTGTTCTACGGCAGCCTGATGTTTCTCTGCCATTTCAGGTGGAGGTTGATGCCTCTGAAATTGGGGCAGGTGCCGTTTTGTCCCAAAAAGATCCAGAGACCTCTAAAAGTAACCCTTGTGCCTTTTTCTCTCGAAAATTTTCTCCTACTGAACGTAATTATGACGTGGGTAATCGGGAGTTATTGGCCATGAAGTGGGCTTTTGAAGAGTGGAGACATTGGCTGGAGGGAGCCAAACATCAGGTGGTGGTCCTTACGGACCATAAGAATCTGATCTATCTGGAATCTGCCAAGCGACTCAATCCTAGACAGGCCAGGTGGGCCTTGTTTTTCACACGTTTTAATTTTGTGGTTTCCTTTCTTCCTGGCACTAAGAATGTTAAGGCGGATGCCCTCTCGAGGAGTTTCCTTGCGGACTCTCCTGAGTTATCTGATCCTTCTGTTATTTTGAAAGAGGGTGTAGTTCTTTCCGCCATCTCGCCCAATTTGAGACTTGCTCTGGAGGGGTGTCAGGAGGATAGGCCGAGTGCTGCCCTGTTGGAAAATTGTTTGTCCCGGACCAGTGGAAAAAGAGTGTGATGTCTGAGATTCATTGTTCCGCATTGGCTGGGCATCCCGGAATTTTTGGTACTAGAGACTTGGTTGGTCGGTCCTTTTGGTGGCCTACCTTGTCTCGTGATGTCAGGGAATTTGTGCAGTCCTGCGGGACTTGCTCTCGCTCCAAGCCTTGCTCTCGCTCTAGTGGTTTGTTGATGCCATTGCCTGTGCCCAAGAGACCATGGACCCATATCTCTATGGATTTCATTTCCGACCTTCCTGTTTCTCAGAGAATGACCGCCATCTAGGTAATTTGTGATAGGTTTTCCAAAATGATACATCTTGTGCCATTATCTAAGTTGCCTTCCTCCTCTGAATTGGTGCCGTTGTTCCTTCAGCACGTGGTTCGTTTACACGGCATTCCTGAGAACATTGTGTCTGACAGAGGAGTCCAGTTTGTTTCCAGATTTTGGAGGACTTTTTGTTCTAAACTGGGTGTTCAATTGTCTTTCTCCTCGGCATTTCATCCTCAGACCAATGGTCAAACTGAGAGAACAAACCAGACATTGGAGACTTATCTAAGATGCTTTGTGTCTGCTGATCAGGATGACTGGGTCTCTTTTTTGCCTTTGGCTGAGTTTGCTCTTAATAATAGGGCTAGCTCTGCCACTTTGATGTCTCCGTTTTTCTGTAATTCTGGGTTTCACCCTCGATTTTCTTCAGGACAGACGGAGGCTTCTGTCTGTCCAGGTGTTGACTCTGTTGTGGAGCGTATGCAACAGATTTGGGACCAGGTAGTGGAGAGGTTGTCCCTCTCTCAGGAGAAGGCCCAGCGGTTTGCTAACCGGCATAGGACTGATGGTCCTCGGTTTAAAGTAGGGACTTGGTCTGGTTGTCCTCAAAAAATATTCCTATGAGAGTAGCATCTCCTAAATTTAAGCCTAGGTTCATTGGACCTTATAAGATCATGGAGATTATTAATCCTGTTTCTTTTCGTTTGCTTCTTCCAGGGACATTTAAGATCCATAACGTGTTCCACAAGTCCTTGTTGAAGAGGTTTGTTGAGCCAGTGGTTCCTGCTGCTGTGCCTCCTGACCCTGTTTTGGTTGAGGGCAATCTAGAGTATGTGATTGAGAAAATATTAGATTCTCGTTTTTCTAGACGGAAACTCCAGTATTTGGTTAAATGGAGAGGTTATGGTCAGGAAGACAATTCTTGGGTGTTTGCTTCGGACATCCATGCTAGGAGACTTATCCGTGCGTATCATAGAACTCATCCTGACCGACCTGGTTGCTCAAATGAGGGTTCGGTGACCCCTCCTCAAGGGGGGGGTACTGTTGTGAATGGGCTTGAGATGAGTTCTGAGCAGAGGCTCCCTCTGGTGGTTACAAGCGGTGCTGGTCTGTCCAGTGAAGATTGTGAGGATTGGGAATCAGGTGTTACTGACTGGTCTTATATAAGGGAGTCACCTTCCCATCAGGGTTGCCGGTGATCAATTGTTCTGGTCTCAATCCTTGAATCCTGTTTCCCTTGTAGCCTGCTGTGTCGTGTCTGCATCTCCTGCTATCAGATAAGACATTTTCTTCTTTTTGTTTTTGTGCTAGATTTTTGCATTTTGTCCTGCACTTCTGTGGGGGCCTTCAGGGTCCCCTCCGGGGGCTTTTGCCCTCTAAGTTAGTTCAGCCACTGATGTTTGTACTTTTGCTTTTTGCAGTTTTTTCAGTGGCTGCTGTTTTGATTTTGTTACACCAGAGAACTAATTTAGGTGGTAGAGGTCGTGTGATCTCAGGTGTTTTTGAAATTAGTAGAGTTGGTGCTTTTCAGGGTTTTCTGGGATTGCAGTAAGTACCCTTCCTATCCTTTTCTATTGTTAGTTTGGGCCCCAGCGTTTGCTCATGCTATTTTCTTTCTGTGTCAGTGTTTCTTCTTGTCTAACCGCCATTACATGTTTGGGGGCTTTCTATTATCTTTGGGGTTCTGCTCCGGGGCAGATAGCTTTCCTATATCTATCTTTAGGTGTAATTAGTTTCTCAGGCTGTGACGAGGCGTCTAGGACCAACGTAGGAACGCTCCACGGCTGCCTCTAGTTGTGGTGGTTAGTCAGGGTACTGCAATCTCATAGATTCCAACTGCTCTGGTGTATTGCCTTTTTACCTGCACTCCTCAGCTACCAAATCATAACAGATTAGATCAGGAGCAGGAATTCCATTTAAATGCTGTTGTTCGAGTCGGACAGCGGCATCCAAATGGTTAAATAGCAGCAATTGGAGCAATCTCCAGTTGCCACTGTTTGAGATATTCTACAAAACCGGCATCTGCCAAGAGTGCAGCAGTTTCAGCTCCTTAGCCTCTCCACACATGCGAACCACAGCGTGGGTGTTCAGGTTCGTCCATTTGCACTAAAGGGTTACAGTCATGGTCACCAGATTTCGCAATACAAATACATTACTACATGGATCTCTTAGATGTGATGAGGCTGGTGTACTTACAGTGCCTTTACTATCGCAACTGAAGAAGGTGTGACCACGACCCAACCCTGTGAAGAAGACACCCACCTGGATCTCAAAGCAAGACGTTTTAGGCTTGTGATTTACTAGAGGTCAGGTTTGTATGGAAGACATCAGGTACCTAAATGAAGTTACTTAATTGGGCTGCCTGTCCTGGTCTGAAAGCTACAGGAAGAAGAAAGAAACCACATCACTCACTGTGGGAGTGGAGTTAGGAGAGTTTCATTTTCTATAATTCATACAAAGGGGGTATTATTATTATCATCATCATTATCATCATCATCATATAGCACCAACCACCAAGGGGCCATTATCAAAATATGAAGGCACAGAAGGTGGCCATATTCAATATGTAGGGGGACAGAAGGCATATCTCCCAACTTTGAAAGTTCTTTATATGTGCCCACACAGAAATATTGCTCCTGGTGAAGCCCATTAATGTTCCCAGACAGTACAATACTACTTTCATAGCCTCCCACACACAGTATGATGCCCACACACACTATATGATGTTCATTGAGGTTCCTCACACAATATCATGCCCCAACAGTCCCCTCACACTCATGCCTCCATGCTCCCCACCCATACAGTATAACTTCACAGACCCGAAACCCACAGTTTGATGCCTTCACAGCTCCTAACACATTATAAAACCATCACACCCCCCACACAGTATAATGACCCTATATCGGCCCCACATTATGATGCCCACACAGCATCCAACACACATACACTATGATGTCCACTGAGGCTCCTCACACAATATGATGCCCCAACAGTTTCCTCACACTCTTATGCCTAAATGCCCCCCCAAAGTATAGCTTCAGATGCCCCAAACCAACAGTTTGATGCCCTCACAGCTCCCAACACATTATAAAACCATCACAGCCCCCACACAGTATAATGAGCCCACATCTCCCACAATTTGATGACCTCACAGCACCACACACAGTACAATGATCTCACATCACTCACAATTTGATGCCCTCACAGCATTCCACACAGTGTAATGAGCCCACATCCCCCCAAATTAATTCCTTCACAGCGTCCCACAAAGTATAAAGTCATAACGCCCCACACCCTAGGTAGTGCTGGAGTTATCATTGGTGCAACCACACAGGGCTCAAGATGTAAGGGGATACATCCATCCCCAAACCGAAACAATGTACCAAAAATCTTTTCCTTGGGGACCACATCCATCCCAAACCAACAACCAACTTCTGGACACAAACACATAGGGTAATTGAACTGCAAAGGGCCCAAATACTTTTATTTTTTCTTCACAGGGGCCCCTCTTCAGTCTGTGTCCAGCTCTGCCCTGGGGCCGATACTACAATAGGTAAGTAGTTTTACACTTTATGATGTCAAAATTCATGATTGTATAATACTTTTCAAAGTTTCTCTGCCTGATATTAAAATAATTATTTCATGAGTCTATGCTTGTTTTAATTTATGGATTTTGCAACTGTTCTGAAGTGCATTATAAAGCAAGTAAATCAGTCTCATTAGTTCTAAGAGCTGATATTATTAAGTGCTGTTTGTATTACAAAATCTGGTGACAGATCCATTCTAATGAATAAGGAAGTCTAGATACTCTGTAAAAAAAATGCAATGTGATGATCGTGCGGCCATGCAGGTACGTTTTTCCATTGTAACAGCAGATGGCAGTAGACGACACTGTATACGCTTAGATAAATATATTTGTCTATGCAGATGTGATCTGTGCATCAATCACCGCTATAACCGCTCCATATATAAATTAATTGTTTTTAGAGATGGGTAAGTGCCAGCCTCAGTTTTCTGTTTTAGCATCCTCTGCCGAATTTAAATTTTTTCATTAAATGATTTTATTGTAAATGCAAAAAAAAAAAAAAAAGAATTGACGGCACGGCGCGCTATTATTATTTAAAACCCACACTGCTTGCTGTAAGCTTTATTTTGGTGATGGAATCCGCCCTGTACGGAACCTGCTATGCTTCAGATATAATGGAGACTATTTATCCTAAAATTAAATAGTAGCTGAAACGTAGCAACTGCCCGATAGTGCCCAGGGCATTGCAGAACCTGGAATCTGCTGGATTACAGGAATCTCTTTACATTGAGATCATTACTAGAATTTAGCTTTGGAGACAGTTCTTGGCTATTGGGAAGAATCCGGGTGCCGCGCAAGGTTTACCGTAATAAATTTGGAGCATTTTTTAAATATCATATAACACTTCTGTCTAGAGCACTTTTTTTCCCCCACTTTTTACAGCACCCACCTACCGGAGTCCTTTTTTGCACTTTTAAAAAGTAACAATTTATAAATCTGACCTAACTTTATTTGCACAGCAAAGCATACCCAGATTACACCAACTTTTCAAGCAATTGCAGCTTAAAATAGAAAAATAAAAGTCAAATTTTTGCTCAAAAAGCGCATCTTTTTACACAAAAAACAGAAAAAAACCTGGCGCAACAATATTGAGAAATATTCACCCCATAAAGCTAAAATTATGAAATTTTACATTGAAGGCGATATAAAAAAGTGTAATAAGCTTAAAAGAGTTTTCCTGTTTAATAAAGTGATGACAAATTGATAATACATCCCATGACTTCCTGATTGGTGGGGGTCCGTCCTTTGGGATCATTGCGAGATGCGTTGTTGCATCCCTTTCTAATTTCTTCCTGCACAGCACCACTCCACCGTGCAGGAAAATACAGTCACCCACTTTCACTTTAATGAGGCTTTGCTGCAGATTCCTGCACAGTTTAAGGGGAAAAAAAAGTGGGACATAGCGCTATACCAAAGCCATGACACCTTCATCATGATGATCGGTGGGTGACCAAAAAGAGAGACCCTCACCGATCATAGAGTGATGTCACATCTTCGTTGTATGCCGACACATTATCACATGGGAAAACCCCATAAAAAAAATTCTTGAAGGACTCCTATTCGTTTCTATTGTAAAACCACTTTGCGATCATATGCTCAGTATTGAGCATTTTCACTTCAGGTTATGAAAAACGCCCAGTGGGATAAAAAGAAAGTGCATGCCACTTGTTTGAAGTCGCTCCTTATGGAATCCACTCGAAACTGTGCTCCGTTTCAGAAGGCTGAAAAAAAAAAAAAAAACTAAACTCTTAAGATTTGTACCACGCAGAGATAGCATATCAAAAGGCCTATATACACTGGCCGATTCCTTCCCATAAAGGGGCATCGATTGGCTATATACAAGTGGATCGGTGCTAGTTTGTGACTTGTTCACATGGGCCAATAAATGTGTACCGTTGTCTCCCCTTACTCTTGCATGTTGTTGATAGCACCTTACCAGTCTCCTTGTGACAATGTGCTGTTGACAACGATGATTTAATCGCCCATGTGAATGATCCAATTAACCAGAAAACCAGCTTTTTGCTTGTTTGTTGACTGATTGACTCCATGTTTACATTGGCTGATGATCTGGACCGGGAGTTCTTGAGAAAACCGATCTGTTTCTCATTTATTTGCCTGTGTAGAAGGGCATTTGAGGAGCTCTTTCAGCGTAAAATGACTGTTCAGACCAAGCACATGAGGGCAGTACAGCCTTGGAATGGCCAACCAGTTCAGTGAATCTTAATACTTACTTATCGACTTGTTTTCTATCTAACTCTGCTTCAGCCCCTTCTTCCTTGATTGATGGCTCTAGCTTCACAGGAGTCAGAGGAGTGGAGATAAATGGGAAAACAAGTAGGCGTGAACTGCGCGGTCACACCAAGGGTGCACCGAGCGCTCGTGCTTTGTTTGAACAGTCATTTTGTGCTGACAAACTACCTTTAAGAGTTCAGAAAAGATGGCAAAATCTACAAACCCTGTTGCTGCATCACTGAATACAATGGGTGGTAGGCTGAGATTAAAATCTGTTGCACAAGTTTTGCCATCACCTCTTACCGGATGAAAGGTCAATAGAAAAGCAAAGGGTTCTGTACAGCAAACACAGAACGCTCTATTTGCCAGTGACCCTCAATAATGAAATGTTTGCCTGAATGGTTTATTCCTATGTAAAGGTTAGACCAACCCCCCAAAGGTCAGTATCTCTCAAACTATATTGTAAGTCTTGGTCTTCTGATGTGTGTGGAGCGATTGTCCAGGCCTGCTGGGCTTAGGTAATTACATTCACCTAAAGCCACAGGAAAGAATTTCATTATACCCTTCACTGACAGATCGTCTACCTCCGTTATGATTAATAAAGTTGTATTCCCATATCAGTTCGACCGTAAGGAAAAATAAGTCGTCTTGAGAAAATCATGCCAAAGAAAATCAAACACTTCAACTGTAATCAGAAGAAAGTTAAATACTGGTCAAGGAATTTTGGATATCTCCTTAAAGAGGACCTGTCACTTGCCACAGGCATGTATTTTTTTACTTGTGTAAATTCAGTTGTTCTCCTGAATATGGAGCGGTTTTTCTTTCTTACCTACAGAACTCTGGCACAGCCATGGGTACTCCAGGGGCATGGACTCAGGCAAAACTATTCTTGGCTGCATTTGAGGACAAATTTGTATACTCCTGGCACAATTCCTTCCTGAGATACATCAGTCTATACAGGAGGAATGAAGATGACATCTTTACTGTGTGGGCTGGAGACCAGGATGCCTTCAATGAACTGGTGTCATGCCTATATTCAGCCAATACAATGAACATGAAATTAACTTCTTTTTTGGCAGTTCCAGTCTAGTTTTTCTAGATGTGAAAATAGAGGTTTGTGATAGTTGCCTAACTACAGAGGTACATAAGAAAACCATCTTCATCTAATACCCTATTGCATCATAATAGTTCACATCCAACCCACACCAAAGGAGCCCTTCCCTACAGCCACTTCTTGAATCTTAGAAGAATTAACCGCAATAATGACCGGTTCTTGAAACAATCCTCAGAACTAAAAAATAGGTTCCTGGGTAGGGGCTATCCAGAGCCCTTGATTGACAATGCCCTTAGAGTGAAAACTCTTTCCTAGGAGGGGGGATCTCCTACAGGGGAATTCTGGATCGAGACGGGTGAATGAGAGGAGATTCATCTTTAGTTTCAAATTCGGCTCGATGAATTGACAGATTAGGGAGGCCATCAATAAAAATTGACATATTCTTGAGACATTGAGATTGCGGAAGTAGCGACCTGAAACCCCTTGGTGTCTTTTAGAAGAGGTACGAACCTCAAAGATACTCTTGTACAAAACCATCTCAAAATAGAATCCAGAAATTGGCTTTCTGGTCTTCAACCAAAAGGTAATTATAAATATGGAAACTGCACTTTTTGTCTCTAAAAACACCTATCTGAGCAGGTTCGCTCATCACTATTGCTCACTTCTCAGGAGCGTCTGACTCCAGCACAACCCTCATCAAGATTGGCCTGAGTAATGCAGGTCTTGGCAAAGCAGGCACTTAATCTTTTTACTGTCATGGGTGTATCGCCACGAGGTTCGTCGCGATTACACACTCTGACTTCTCACAGCTGAGTTGCTGTTTCTTTGTGTTTGGTAATGAGGGAGTTAATTTTACCTAGCTCTTTGCTAAGACTAGGTCCAGCCTCGCCCGGCTGCTTTTGATTATGTTCTAATTAGATTCCTTCATATACCTGCCAGTCTGCTTGTTAGATGCCGGTGAAAGCATTCATGTAGTCTAGCAGACTGGATCGGTTCTGAGAATACTTAAGCTAAGAGTTCCTTAGTTGTTTTTACTCTTATAGCTTATAGTTTATCTCTGAGACCTTAGGTGTTCCTACTGTGTGTGAGTGTTGTATGTAAGACTTTATTTACTTTATTTCTTGTCTTTCTTGTATGTCTTTCTGTTCATTAACCGTTACCTGTTCATTCCCTTTGGTGGTAATCAGGGTCCTTCTTAGGACTAGATTACAGTTGGCAGGGATTGATAGGAGACAGGGTTTACGCTGGTGGCCTGGACCTCTGTACCTTTAACAGTACCTCCAGGTAGAGGGATTAGTTAGGACCCCAGTTTAGGGTCAGCATAGACCCCGGTCACCCTCTAGCCGGAGACAGCGTATAACGGATTCCGTATTGACCCACTGGACATTCTGTCAGGTAATTCTATGTTATCATATATCTATGCGCATGTTATATAGTATGTTGCCCTTTTGATATAGATTACTGTCATCACATATATATATCTGCTATACAGCGTGACATTTTCACCGGCCTATACTAAAGATTCTCCCCAGCTGTCATGGATCCAGTAGCCCAGCTGGCCCGGCAGTTGCAGGGGTTGTCCATGGAGTTGGCAGACATTAAGTCCAAGGTTTTGTCCCCCCCGGAGCAAACCAGATCTGAACCTAAGGTTGCTCTCCTGGACAGGTTCACTGGTGGGCGGGACAAATTTTTTACTTTCCGGGAGGCATGTAAATTGTACTTTCGGCTGCGGCCTCGGTCATCTGGGAGTGAAGAGCAGAGGGTGGGAATTGTTATCTCGCTCTTACAAGGGGACCCTCAATCTTGGGCGTTCTCTATTCCTCCAGGCTCCCCAGATCTCCAGTCAGTGGATCGATTTTTTACTGCCCTGGGTCTGGTATATGATGATCCGGATCGAGTTTCCCTTGCTGAAACAAAGTTACGTAAAATACGGCAAGGACATCGTCCAGCGGAGGAATATTCTTCTGAGTTCCGTAGATGGGCAACAGATACTCAGTGGAATGACCCAGCTCTTAGGAGCCAGTTTTGTCAAGGGTTGTCTGACAAATTAAAAGATGTGTTGGCTCAGTATGATTCTCCTCCATCACTGGAGGCTGCTATGGCCCTCGCTATTCGCATTGATAGACGAATTCGGGAAGACGCGAGGTAACTCCGCCTCCCGTGATGACTCCACCTACTACTAAAGTCCCTTATACTGAGGTTCCCCTGGTCTGTTCTGAGGAACCCATGCAGTTGGGAGGGAAATCTTTTTGTAGGAGGGAATCGGCGGTGCACCGCAAGACTAGAAGGTGTTTCTTTTGCGGGAGAGAGGGACATTTTGTTGGGGGGTGTCCATCCCGGGCCTCTTTGAGCAAAGGAGTTAACCTGGGAGTGTGTATTTCGTCCCCAAATCCCTCTCAGTTTCTCGTACCTGCGGAGGTGGTGATTGGTACTAGAACTGAGAGGATTTCTGTTTTTCTTGATAGTGGGTCCGGGGCTAATCTGGTGGACGCTTGGTTTGCCCAGGTGCATGGTATGCAACTGAGTGTATTGGCCAAACCGGTCCCTATAGTCTCTATTGATTCTAGACCTCTCGGTCAAGGTAGCTTGGTACAAGCGGTTCATAACATAGATCTTCGAGTAGGGGCAATACATAAAGAGCAATTGTCTTGTTATGTGTTGGAGGGTCTACCTACTCCTATTGTGTTGGGACTTCCTTGGTTGGCTAAACATAACCCAGTGATTGACTGGCAATCCGGAAAGATAAGCCAGTGGGTGAATTTTGCAGGAATAACTGCATGAGCACGGTCATCGGTGCGGTTGTGCCTAGGACTTTGTCTCCTTTTCTGGAGGACTTTGGGGAGATGTTCTCAGAGGAGGGGTGTAAAGAGTTACCTCCTCATCGCGCATATGACTGCTCAATAAAGTTGCTTCCTGATGCCTTATCTCGTACTTTCCCAGGGGCCGGGAAGACGGATGATCCGGTTCCTATTCCTCAGGAGGGAGTTGTAGTGTCAGCTGTATGCTCTGAGCTTGAGGGCGAGGTATTGGGGGCTCAGGGGTACGCCCCTGTGGGACTTCCAGGGAGACTGATAGTTCCAGATCGGTTAAGACTGAAGGTTACGGGGAACCGTTACAAACGGATGGCTGATAGGGGGAGAGTTTCTGGTCTAGATCTGAAGGTGAACGATCTGGTTTGGTTGTCTACCAGGAATATAAAACTTAAAGTTTCCTCCTGGAGGTTGGGTCCCAGATTCATCGGGCCGTACAGGATCAGTTCCATAATTAATCCTGTGGCATTTCGTCTGGACCTCCCTCCTACGTTTAAAATTCATAATGTGTTTCACAAGTCATTACTTAAAAAGTATGTGGCACCAGTCATACCGTCACCTTTACCTCCTCCTTCAGTGGTGGTCAATGATAACGTGGAATTTCATGGGTCGAAAATCATTGACTCACGTCTCAGTCGCCGATCCCTTCAGTACTTGGTTCATTGGAGGGGGTATGGTCCTGTGGAGAGGACGTGGGTCCCTGCGTCTGATGTTAACGCAGATCGATTGGTTCGGATCTTTCACACAACTCACCCGGGCAGACCTGGCCCTGAGGGTCCGGAGTCCCCTCGTAGAGGGGGGGGTACTGTCATGGGTGTATCGCCACGAGGTTCGTCGCGATTACACACTCTGACTTCTCACAGCTGAGTTGCTGTTTCTTTGTGTTTGGTAATGAGGGAGTTAATTTTACCTAGCTCTTTGCTAAGACTAGGTCCAGCCTCGCCCGGCTGCTTTTGATTATGTTCTAATTAGATTCCTTCATATACCTGCCAGTCTGGGTGTTAGACGCCGGTGAAAGCATTCATGTAGTCTAGCAGACTGGATCGGTTCTGAGAATACTTAAGCTAAGAGTTCCTTAGTTGTTTTTACTCTTATAGCTTATAGTTTATCTCTGAGACCTTAGGTGTTCCTACTGTGTGTGAGTGTTGTATGTAAGACTTTATTTACTTTATTTCTTGTCTTTCTTGTATGTCTTTCTGTTCATTAACCGTTACCTGTTCATTCCCTTTGGTGGTAATCAGGGTCCTTCTTAGGACTAGATTACAGTTGGCAGGGATTGATAGGAGACAGGGTTTACGCTGGTGGCCTGGACCTCTGTACCTTTAACAGTACCTCCAGGTAGAGGGAATAGTTAGGACCCCAGTTTAGGGTCAGCATAGACCCCGGTCACCCTCTAGCCGGAGACAGCGTATAACGGATTCCGTTTTGACCCACTGGACATTCTGTCAGGTAAATCTATGTTATCATATATCTATGCGCATGTTATATAGTATGTTGCCCTTTTGATATAGATTACTGTCATCACATATATATATCTGCTATACAGCGTGACATTTACCCAATGAGCCTGGTCATCAAAAAGACTCTCATGGAAAGAGAATTGAGGACATCGTTCAGTTGACTCTAAAAAGACTAGATTTACATAGAGGGAAGAGAGGAAGATATCTCAGGAACAGAGAGGCAACGCCGGATTCAGGAGAATAGGGGCATTTATTGTTGCACAGCTTCTGAATCCACACCTTTGCAGTAGAAAACTTCACAGAGCAGGCTGCATGGGATAACAAGCTTTTACTTCTTACAACATGAGGTTAAAGGAAAATGCACAGTCATTTCAGCATTGCATCAGGAAACAGGAACAAAACGAAAGTGAAACTACAAGTGAGACTATTTCTTATACAATAATTAAACTGAAGGAAACATTACACAACATCGCCATCTACTGTCAGGTCAGCATAAAATCCTCCTTTTACTTATAATAAGTCCTTATCTGTTGCATATTCCAACATTTATATCAGGTAAGAAATAAATCGCACTTATGCAATTAACATGTCCTCTTTAAAGTTTGAAAATTACTCTACAACTTGAATGTAAATGTTTGCTTAAATTTACCTATAAATGTCTAGAAACTTTATAGTTATAAATATTATATATTACATATACACACATTGCTGTCCTGCATGGTTATTAAATTATAGCCTGTATTATTATGCAGAGCTGCATTCACAATTCTGTTGATTGTGATTGGAAATAGTCAACAATCTTGTTGATAGACACCTATAATAAATAATAATTTGATTTTCCTACATAAGATGACTACTACGCAGTGGAAAGTGGAAAGATGACATCCACCTGAGCACAAATTGCCAGAGCAAGCGATGTGTAGACATTGGGGCAAAAAGGTATTCTGGAAGATTTTGGCTCTAAACTATAAAACAAGATGAGATCAGTGGAAGAGAATAGATACAATGTATTTAGAAAGTTACTCCGCTTATTACAGGGATGTACTGTACCTGTAGAGGCAGGAAAGACAGCATTTACACTTGGGCTTTGGCATATAAGAATGCTCTAGTATAAGTGGAATATGGTAGTTGCGAGACCCTCTTTACCGATTTGGCATTGTGATCCAGAAGCTTTAAGACATGCCTCCAGCCTGTTATAATGATTAATTCAATATGAATTGAAAATGATCTTTTCGGCCACGTTCACACGTTCAGTAGTTGGTCAGCATTTTACATCAGTATTTGTAAGCCAAAACCAGGAGCGGGTGAAAAATGCAGAAGTGGCGACGGGTTTATATTATACTTTTCCTTTGATTGTTCCACTCTTGGTTTTGGCTTACAAATAAGTGATGTAAACTACTGATCAAATACTCAACGTGTGAGCATGGCTTAACTCCTCAACCCCTTTCTGCATTCTGCCATACATGTATTTCAGCATCAGAGTCCAGATATATGAAGCGAGCTCATTAGGTGAGACTATTACATACATGGGACATACAGGGGCGTTGCCTGCTGTGTTATACAGCCAGCATGTCTCTAACAGCAGCGACTGAAGACAGGCATTCCAGCGCCTATGGGCCTCCCTACAACACAATCGCAGGATGCCGTTCAGCTGCCATGGCAGGTGGGCACTTGCTGAATGTCCCCATCCTTGTACTGCAAACACGCCCTACATGTAATACTGTAGTGTTGCAACATATAGTACAAGAAATCAAATGACTATATGGTAAAGTTCACTAGGAAATCTAAAAGTAAAAAAATACAATTTTTAAAGTTAAAATTACTTCCCTTAGCCCGGATCAAAATTAAAGAATTAAAAAAAATTCCCATAAGCATATTTTGCATCATTGCATCCATGGAAGTTTGATTTAACAGGAACTTGACATCTGATGCATGCTGCTTGATCTATGGGCATCATGTATCAGACACTGGCTATGTGATTTTAATCCTATGTTTACCACTGTAAGGCTAAGTTCACACTAGGGGTTTTTAAGAAACCAACACTGAGGAATGGTGAGAAGATCAAATGGAGGGATGCAAATGTATCAAAAAAGATAAAAAATGAGATAAATGTAAAAAAAAAAAAAAATTTTTTTTTTTTATATTTAAAAAATTGAATAAAATATATATACATATATATATATATATATATAAAAAAAACAAGTAATCATAAACTCAAATAAAAAAGGTTTTATTGACATAATGACATACAGATACAATAATGATACATGAATGAAAAATTGATTTTAATATTAAATAAATTTAATACAATTGAAACACTCCATTTTAACATATAATAATAATAAAAGTCCAAGGCAGAAAGAATACTCAGGGGATTTGCTAAGCACTGAATAAAGGTGAATAAGTGCACAAAAAATACTAATAATATGAAAAATATATAATCTATAATAAATAATAAAAAATACACCCAACAAAATATGCTACCAAAAAAGCACATGAAACGGTGAAAATAAACCAAAAAACATGTGCTAAAATGTGCAAAAAAATATATATAATATTGCTGAGGAACAAATCCAAGCACAAATAGTGTAGACTCAGTATGATGGAGCCAGGGCCGGCGTCAGCACCCGGCACACCCGGGCAAGTGCCGGGGCCCTGAGCAGGCTGGGGGGCCCACTCGCAGTCTGGCACCCCCCCGCCCGTTAGCGGAGGAGAGCGGTGTCAGCGCCGCCACTGGGCCCCCCCCCTGCTTGCTCAGGGCCCCGGCATCAGCTGGCACAATACTTACCTCTCCCGTGCCTCCGCTGCCGCAGCTCCGGGCTCCAGGGGGCGCCGGCGCTTCCTCTCACAGCAGGCCGCTGAATGACGTCATCATTCAGCCAGCCGGCTGTGGCACAGAGCGCGCGGACGTCGGACAGGTAAGACGTGTGCGTGTGTCTCTGTGTGTGTCTGTGTGTATGTAGTGCGGTGCTTTGTGTGTGTGTGTGTATAAGTATGTGAGAGAGTGCTTGTGTGCTGTCTGTGTGTGATGATGGGCAGGCATTGCTGATAATGAGGAGGCATTGATGATGATGATGATGGGGAGAAGATGATAATGGGCAGGCATTGATGATGGGGAGAAGATGATGATGGGCAGGCATTGCTGATAATGGGGAGGCATTGGTGATGATGGGGAGAAGATGATGATAATGGGCAGACATTGATGATGGGGAGAAGATGATGATGGGCAGGCATTGATGATGGGGATTATATGTATGGGGTATTATATGGGTGATGAGGGGGAGACTGTGGTGCCCATAATATTGTATGGAGGACTGTACTGTCCAGTCTGTTCTGTGCGCTGTGAGGATTTGGCGGTTTTTGAGCTATTGTAGAATTTACAATAGATATCAGTCATGTAATGGAAGAAGTGAAATCTTTGGCATTGTACTGTACCCATATTTCTCTGCTGTATCTGTGCATCATGAATCGTGGTCTGTGTTAAAGGGCCCACTGAGACTCTTTCGCCCGGGGCCCATAAAAACCTAGAGCCGGCCCTGGATGGAGCTAAATACCAAAAGGGAAACCAACCCAATATAATACAAGTGCCCAAAAATACAATAGTGAGAAGCCCACACACCAAAATCAAAAGGTGCTTGCTAATACCGAGGACAGAGGAGTGTCACAAATAGCGTGCCCCAACGCACGTTTCGGAAATTAGGTCCTTCGTCAGGGGATGCAGCTTTGTGTGTCTATAACTAGGGGTTTTTGCAGCAAAACCTGATCTCTTGGCAGGAAAGAAGCTGTGACAAAAGTCAGACCAAGTTGGATTTTTTCTCTTTTGCAGAACTTGTCGAAACTGTTGCACGGGAGACTAGTCGAACTGGCGCGTCCCTGGCGGCTGCTCCACGACTGTGGCCCTGGTGCAGATTTGAAGGTTCCCATATATGTCTAGAGAGAAAAAAAAATGCACAAAAGAAAATGCACATTTCAACAACATGTTTACCGTAAATATACCATCTTTAATCACAGCCACTTTACTTTGACAATTAAATACAGCAGAGTTTCTGCACACAAAAAAGCCCCAAAAAACAAATCAAAAACAAAGCATGTATGTTAAATGGGAACATGAAATAATTATATATCAAAGTCATTTTACCACACAGTAAATGCCACAAAAACAAAGCCTAAAAAAAAAATTAAAATGGTGGAATTGTTTTTTTCCCCACCATTTCACCGTACTTAAATTTATTCACCATTTTTCTGTAAATTACATGGTAAAGTGAATGGTGTCATATAAAACTTCAACTTGCTTTGCAAAAAAAAAAAACAGTCCTAATATGGTTATGTTGCTGTAGAGATAAAAAAAGGTTATAACTCTTGAAAGAAGACGATAAAAAAAAATAAATTAAAGATTAAAAAAGCGCAATAATGGAAAATGGTCTGGTCTTGAAGGTGTTAAGTACTAAGCATATTTTGGCATTTGGGTCTAAAGTTTTTTTTTTTGCATCGCTAAACAAAAAAAGCCCTAATTCCCCACCTCCCCAAGTCATATAAAGGCTTGTGTTTTTATATGAGCTGTATATCAAAATGGTGCCATTTTGTGATATATATGAATTTGCATTAACTCTCTCTGGCAGGGAATGGAATAAAAACATTTCCCTCTTTTGTTTAAAATGTTGCTTCATTCTTTATGACACAACTTTTAAAGGGAACCTATTATGAAGATTTAACTATTATGTCATAGAACAACAGTGGTAAAAATGAAACCTGCCAAAGTCAACAAGTGCCTGTCACTGTGTATTCAGAGTAGGAAGCACTAGCAGTACTTTAGTGATCAGGTGATCGCAGGGTATCAGGAGGGAGCAGGATCTGCTGGGTCCTAGCAAACCCAGATCAGCTCCGTAACGCAGGCAGGAAACTAGATTCGCTTTTAACTAGGGCTAATAACAATGTTGAAATTCCCACCAAGGTGAGAAATAAACGAAAAAAAAAATAAGAAAAGAAAAAGTGAAAATGAATAAAAAACCTGCCATTCTGAATTTATTTTTTTTAGCCACAAATGTCACGAAAAACAAACAAACCAAAAAAAACAGATGTCCGATACATTTAAAATGTATTTTAGTTTTGTAAAAAAATAGAATTACAAATACAAAAAGATACAAAGAATTCTCATTCACACATTTATTTCTTTCAGGTTCAAAAAAACGGACGGAGCTTCAGCAATGATTTTCATCACAGTTTCATTCAGATTCACCGGAGTTTGGTCAGAGTTTAATCAATTTTTTTAACTGATGAGAAAAAAAAAATTTTTTTCACCTTTTCTTAACTATCATTCAGTTAAAAAAAATACAGCACACACATAGCATCCGAGTGCTGTCTGATTTTTTTTCATTCATTTAATTTTTTTCGATACCGAATTTGATTCAACACTCGGATCAATATTGGACATGTCTTTGCGATTTTGCACACACCACTTGGTCTAGAAACAAAAATCACAGATGTGTGAACCGCCCCATGTACTGCCATAGGTATGAGTGCTATACATGAAAAAAACGGATATCAGTCACACGTGAAAAACTGTGGATGAGACCTTACTTGAATAACTGAACTAGGATTTTTTAATATGCATGTACAAAAAGAATGAAAACATGCCTAGTAAGGAATGGGGAAAAATGGTCCAGTCTTGTTGCGGTAATACATTATGCTGCATGGTAAACATCGATAAAATTTTATGCACCAAAAAAAAAAAGAGGCAGAATTGCTGTTTTCTTGGTAGAGGGCTACTTTGCACATTGCTATGTTCACACTAAAGCCATGTTCACACGTTGAGTATTTGGTCAGCATTTTACATCAGTATTTGTAAGCCAAAACCAGGAGCGTGTGAAAAATTTAGAAGTGGTGACGTGTTTCTGTTATTCTTTTTCTCTGATTGCTCCACTCTTGGTTTTGGCTTACAAATACTGATGTAAAATTCTGAACATGTGAATGTGGCCTAAGGGCCTCATTCATCAATCCATTAAGGGTATGTGCACACGTTGCGGATTGTGCTGCGGATCTGCTGCAGATCCGCAAGTGATGTACAGTACAATGTAACTCAATGGGAAAAAAAAACGCTATGCAAATGCTGAGGATTTAAATCCGCAGCATGTCAATTCTTTGTGCGGAATCCGCAGCGGTATTACACCTGCTCCATTATAGAAATCCACAGGTGTAAAACCGCAGGGGAAAGCCGTACAAAAACCGCGGAAAATCCGCAGCAAATCCTCACTAAATCCGCAGGTAAAACGCAGGTCATTTTACCTGCAGATTTAGGAAAAATCCGCAATGTGTGCACGAGGCCTAAGAATGCAAGTGCATATCATTCTTAATGTAGCAGAAGTAAGATTCACCTAACTTATGTAGGTGCAGCATCTCACTGGCGTGCACCTCTGTGTTACTCGCCAGGAATGATACTCCAGCAAGGGACTGGAGTACATTTCTGACATAAGTTACGCCACTAAGGCCTCTTTCACACATCCGTCTTTTTGTATCAGGCATGATCCGTCGAACACCTGAAGGGACGGATCCGGCGCTGAAACAAAAAAACTGATGCAACGGATCCGGTTTTTTGCTGGATCCGACCTGAACTTTTTAACCCAGAAAAAGAGGGTTTCTGATGCCTGGAGACACTGGAAAATGTAGTAGTAGTAGTAGTATGTAGTAGTAGTAGTAGTCCTTGATTTCCAGAATCTGGATCAGACTTTTGCCGGATTGCACAAAAGTCTGATCCGGTTCCATTGACTTCTATTGTTTGCGGCCGCCTGATGCGCCGCTTCAGGCACATCAGGCGGCTCCGGCAAAAAAAAAAAAACGTTACATGCACCGTTTTGTCCGTTCGCCGGAATGTACATTTCCACCGGATCCGGACAAAAACGGAGACAACGCAATGACATCAGGCATGATCTGGCGCTAATGAAAGTCAATGGTAAAAAAACGCATCCGGTACCGGATCCGTTTTTTTACCAACACGCCGGATCATGCCTGATTCAAAAAGACGGATGTGTGAAAGAGGCCTAAAGTGATCTAACTTTTGAAGAATTTGTTGGGCGGGCTTCACCACACCCTATGGTTCATCCCTTGAAAACACCAAAAGTAGCAACATTTTTTAGCAATTTCGAACTGGGCAAAAGTTTACCAACATTTCAAAGTGCTGTACGTTAAAAACATTTTGGTGAATTGGGGGCCAAAGTCTTTTGAAGCATTCAAAAATGACATTTTTGTCAGCACAAACCACTTCAGGAAATGCTCACTCTGAGGACTTTTTTGGAGGATTTTTTCAATCTAATTTTTTGAGGCATTTATGAAGATTTTTTGTTACGGATTTTTTCTGAGGCATCTTTTTTTTTGCAGATTTTTCATTTACCGTGGCATAGTTTGGAGTTGATACCATTGGGATCTCCTTCAAAAAGTTAATGTGCACTTTTTTTTTTCTTCCACCAGACTTTTTTTTCAAAATCTTTTTGAGAAACAGAAACATAAAAAATGCCTCATATGAACAGTAAGGGCATGTGCATACAGCAAATTGAAAGAAGTGTCATGTTCATTCTTTGGGTGGCCTTCCCTGGAAAGCTGCACCTGCTCTATACTTAACAATATAGAGTAAAAACCGCTGCGGTGGAAGAACGATGGAAAGATGCCAGTGAAGCTGTCTCAGAAAAATGATGGCTGGCGTTTTCATGATGCTGCTTCATCTGAGAATGCCGTAGACCAGGGTTCAACAACTCCAGTCCTCAAGGCCCACCAACAGGTCATGTTTTCAGGATTTCCTTAGTATTGCCGAGGTAATAATTGCATCACCTGTGCCATACAAAGGAAATCCTGAAAACATGACCTGTTGGTGGGCCTTGAGGACTGGAGTTGGGGAACCCTGCCTTAGACTATGTGTACACAGAATCTTTATGCAGAGGTTTTGGAGCATGAACTGAGCAGAACCTCCAATTTTTTTAGATTTGAGTTTCTACTCACTTTCTGCTTCAAAAAGTCCTTGAAAATACTCCATGTGCAAACAACCCACATTACGACTTTTAAACTCAAGTGAACCCATGAAGTTTTTCAAGCAGAAGATGTTTCAAGAAACTCTGCATTATTTTTTTTTCCTGAAGAATTTTCTGCTATTTTTTGTTCATTTCCTGAGCATTTTTCTGATTGTTTTGGCCATCGGTATTTTTTGAAGGTCTTTCACATGGTTTTTGCAATGTGTTTTTTGCTGTCGTCAAGAGTTTAAATGCAGTTAGCAGTTCATTATACTTTACAATAGAAGTCAAAGAAAAAATAATCAGACACTCCCAGGTAAGGCCTCTTTCACACATCCGTTGTGCGCCTGACGGCGCCCTCCGGCATTTTTTTGTCCAACCGCATCCGGCGAAATGTAATGCCGGATGCGGTTTTTTTTGCATTGACTTTCATTAGCGCCGGATGGCGCCTGATGTCAGTGCGTTGTATCCATTTTTGTCCGGATCCGGCGGAAATGTACATTCCGGCAGCCGGACACAACGCAGCATGTAACGTTTTTTTTTTGCCGGAGCTGCCTGATGTGCCTGAAGCGGCGCATGAGGCAGCCGCAAACAATAGAATTCAATGGAACCGGATCAGACTTTTGTGCAACCGGCAAAAGTCTGATCCGGATTCTGGAAATCGAGGTCTACTACTACTACTACTACTACTCTACTACTACTACTACTACTACTACTACTACATTTTCCAGTGTCTCCGGCATCAGAAACCCTCTTTTTGTGGGTTCAAAAGTTCAGGTCGGATCCAGCAAAAAACCGGATCCATTGCATCAGTTTTTTTGTTTCAGCGCCGGATCCGTCCCTTCAGGCATAGGACGGATCATGCCTGATACAAAAAGACGGATGTGTGAAAGAGGCCTAAGAAAAAAGATAATGATTATCGGATTGCTATCAAGATTGCCAATCATTGGAAGCTGCCATCCATTACTGACATAGCCTACACTACGCTTTCCTGTCTTGATAGCAATCTGTCTGATGAAGGTCTGACTTTCAAGACCGAAAAGTGAACACCTGATGAAGGTGGGATTCACCGCCGAAAAAGCTTTATGAGGAGATAATGACCAAGTAAAAAAGTTTCATTTCTATCTAAAACAAGTGTCTGTCTTGGTTTGAGCGCCCCAATCAGCCGTACTTTTCCTTCCTTGTCTGTCTTTTTGAGCATTTGGTAAACATTTTTAAGACGTTTCGCCTAATTAGATGCCAGCGTTTAATAGCTTGTTTAATGATTTTCCAAAAATGTGAGAAAATTCTCAACAAAAAAGCTTAACAAAAAACATGTAGAGAAAATGCATAAGGAAACGTTAACAAAAAAAAAGCTTCAAGATAAAAATAAGTGCTTAGAAAACACCACATAGATGGAGTAGTAGTGGTGGTTCCTGCTTGAAAAACTTGTCATTCTTGACTTCCTCAAAAAAAGACATACCCTTAAGGTACGCATTTGACTAACATCGGCCGAATCTGACGATATCGACAGGTTCATTCAACAGTCTACTGTGTTAGGGGAATGTCAGGGGAGATAAGGATCTGGCATGTCCGATTTCCTATAGAACAGAGAAGTGCTCGGCAGAGGAGAAACGTTTGAGATCGTTGTCAGATGAATGATCGGTGCAGCTATCGATCGCCCGACCGCTATCTAATGTGTGGCTTTAGTCATTTCTATGTGTAAATGAGTTGGACTGTGTTATCAAGAAATCCCATATCCCACTAAGGTACCGTACAGATGTAGCTTCTTTTTTTTTGCACAGGACAACGCATTGATTTGAAAGAATTATTTGTACTACCGGAAACCCAAATAACTCGTTTTACCGTCAACAACCTTGGCTCTGCTACATCTATGCATCATTAATTTGCGGCGTGCTGTCATGAGAATATGTAACTATAAACCATTGTGAAGTGTTTTCTAATCACCTTCTTCGTAGGAACACATTGCAGAACGCCATTAACGTGAAATATCTACCTGCGAGTCACCTTGGTGACGGTCGTGACAATGAAGCGTGCAATGGTAATAATAACAACAATAATAATAATAATAAGATGTAATGCATATCAGGGGCAATATTCACTTCCTAATAGCATAAGCAATGGAGCATACAGTCTGCTGCAGACTGAAAAACACAGCGAAGAGAAAATGAAACAAAACACCCAAAATGGCTGCACGGAGACGGACTGTTCTTGGATTCGCTTCAGCTAGGGACATTAAATGTTTAATAGGTTGTTTGTACAGGAATGAAGTCATTAATAGTCACACGGATTCCCAGATGTGACCGAGTCCAGCCAAAGTGAGAGAGAGCCTGTAATACTTTATTTTCCGCTACATGGAATAAGAGGACATCGATATCTAAGAAAAAAGGCTAAAATATATCCAAAAGAAACAAGGCCTCGTTTATCAAAACTGTCTAACAGGAAAAGTGTCTTTGTTGCCCCTAGCAACCAATCAGAGCTCAGCTTTTATTTCTAACACTGTTCTGGGAAAATAAAAGCTGAGCTCCTATTGGTTGCTATAGGCAACAAAGCTAATCTCACTACTACACAGGTTTTAGGGCTCATACTCACTGGCGCCGAAAACGGATGATAATCAGAGGAAAAAAAATCGGATGCAAATCTGACCAATGTTAGTCAATGGGTGAATTTTCATTTGCGATTTTTTTCTCATCAGATATTGTTGTGAGAAAAAAATCGCAGCTTGCTGCGATTTGATGCGATTTTGGGATGAATATCGCCAATGCAAGTCAATGGGTGCGATTAAAAAACGAACAGCACTCGCACCATGCACGTGCTGTCCGATTTATAAGCACCAGTCTCCTTTGAAAAGCCGGTAATTCATCCCCGGCTACTGTAAAATCACACATACATATGTGACACATACATATATATATATTTATAGTTCTTACACTTCTACATACTGTAATAGCCCTAATTCAATTGCCGGCTTTTGTGAAATCACAGAAGCCGACATGAAATGATACATTGTTTCCACACAGTTAACCATGTCCTTTCCTGTATTTTGATATATGGTTTGAACTTACAATTACATGAGTGTATTTGTTCAAAATTTCAGACATGTAGGGGTTAATTAAAGGTGTAAATTCGTTGAAAAAAAATGCGTGGGCTCCCGCTGTATTTTCTCCACCAGACAGACAAAGCAAGCGAGTGGGGGCAGATAATAATAGCCTAGGGAGGGTACATTTTTTTTGTGCCCCCCCTGGCTACTAACATCTGCCCCCAGACACCCCAGAAAGGGCAAATCTATAATTAGATTCGCCCTTTCTGGCACTTTGCCCGTCTATTCCCATTGCCCTGTAGCGGTGGCGAATGGGTTAATAATGTCACCTTAATGTCACCTTAGTATTGAAAGGTGACCTTAAGGCAGGTTAATAATTGAGAGCTGTCAATTAGACAACTATCAATTATTAATCCTATTGTATGATACAAAAATCAAACACACACAGTTTAATAAAAAAGAAGTTTAATGAAATAATCACACAGTTTTTGACCATATTTTATTTACCTGCTAAAACCATTTCCTGTAATAAAAATAAAATAAAAAAGCAAAATGATTCTTACCAATCCGATGTACAGTCAGGTCCCACGGTGTAATCCATCAGAAAGGGTTAACAGGTTACAGGTCGCAGAGAGCTAATAATGCTGTCTCAGACCTGTATTCCCCTGAATGAATCAGTTACTCTCCCAGTGAAAGGAGAGGAATAGATTCATGAATGGAGCTTAATTGATTTATTGCCACTTTCACTTCAGTGACCTGACCTAAGGTGAAAGTGGGATACAATCAATTAAGCTTCATTCATTAATCACATCCTCTCCTGTCGGCAGGAGATAAGCTTATTCATTCAGGAGCTATCAGATGAGCATGCAGGATTTCTTGCGCTGCTTATCTGATTGCTAGTTATCCCTTTGTGAAGGATTACATCGTGGGACGGGACAGATTGCCAGATAGGTAAGAATAATGTTGTTTTATTATTTTATATTTATTTTAGAAGAACAAGGGCTTCGAACGGATTAAGAGTGAAATAAAAGATGGTCAAAAATATGTGTTTTTATTTCATTAAAATTATTTATTCTTAAAGTGTGTGTGTTTTTTTATTTACTTCAATAGGATTAATAATTGATAGTTGTCTAATTGACAGCTCTCAATTATTAACCTGCCTTAAGGTCACCTTTCAATACTAAGGTGACATTAAGGTGACATTATTAACCCATTCGCCACCGCTACAGGGCAATGGGAATAGACGGGCAAAGTGCCAGAAAGGGCGAATCTAATTATAGATTTGCCCTTTCTGGGGTGTCTGGGGGCAGATATTAGTAGCCAGGGGGGGCACAAAAAAAATGCACCCTCCCTAGGCTGTTATTATCTGCCCCCACTCGCTTGCTTTGTCTGTCTGGTGGAGAAAATACAGCGGGAGCTCACGCATTTTTTTTCAACGATTTTACACCTTTAATTAACCCCTACATGTCTGAAATTTTGCACAAATACACTCATGTAATTGTAAGTTCAAACCATATATCAAAATACAGGAAATGACATGGTTAACTGTGTGGAAACAATGTATCATTTCATGTCGGCTTCTGTGATTTCACAAAAGCCGGCAATTGAATTAGCGGCTATTACAGTATGTAGAAGTCTAGGAACAATAAATATATGTATATATATATATATATATATATACACACATGTCACAATGACATACAGTTAGGTCCATAAATATTTGGACAGAGACAATATTTATCTAATTTTGGTTCTAGACATTACCACAATGAATTTGAAACAAAACAAATCAGATGCAGTTGAAGTTCAGACTTTCAGCTTTCATTTGAGGGTATCCACATTAAAATTGGATGAAGGGTTTAGGAGTTTCAGCTCCTTAACATGTGCCACCCTGTTTTTAAAGGGACCAAAAGTAATTGGACAAATGACTCCAAGGCTATTTCATGGACAGGTGTGGGCAATCCCTTGTTATGTCATTCTCAATTAAGCAGATGAAAGGGCCGGAGTTGATTTGAGGTGTGGTGTTTGCATTTGGAAGGTTTTGCTGTGAAGGAAACATGCGGTCACAGGAGCTCTCCATGCAGGTGAAACAAGCCATCCTTAAGCTGCAAGAACAGAAAAAAACCCATCCAAGAAATTGCTACAACATTAGAAGTGGCAAAATCTACAATTTGGTACATCCTGAGAAAGAAAGAAAGCACTGGTGAACTCATCAATCCAAAAAGACCTGGGAGCCCACGGAAGACAACAGTGGTGGATGATCGCCGCATACTTTCTTTGGTGAAGAAGAACCCGTTCACAACATCAACTGAAGTCCAGAACACTCTCAGTGAAGTAGGTGTATCTGTCTCTAAGTCAACAGTAAAGAGAAGACTCCATGAAAGTAAATACAAAGGGTTCACATCTAGATGCAAACCATTCATCAATTCCAAAAATAGACAGGCCAGAGTTAAATTTGCTGAAAAACACCTCCAGAAGCCAGCTCAGTTCTGGAAAAGTATTCTATGGACAGATGAGACAAAGATCAACCTGTACCAGAATGATGGGAAGCCAAAAGTTTGGAGAAGAAAGGGAACGGCACATGATCCAAGGCACACCACATCCTCTGTAAAACATGGTGGAGGCAACGTGATGGCATGGCCATGCATGGCTTTCAATGGCACTGTGTCACTTGTGTTTATTGATGACATAACAGCAGACAAGAGTAGCCGGATGAATTCTGAAGTGTACCGGGATATACTTTCAGCCCAGATTCAGCCAAATGCTGCAAACTTGATTGGACGGTGCTTCATAGTACAGATGGATAATGACCCCAAGCATACAGCCAAAGCTACACAGGAGTTCATGAGTGCAAAAAAGTGGAACATTCTTCAATGGCCAAGTCAATCACCAGATCTTAACCCAATTGAGCATGCATTTCACTTGCTCAAATCCAGACTTAAGAGGGAAAGACCCACAAACAAGCAAGACCTGAAGGCTGCGGCTGTAAAGGCCTGGCAAAGCATTAAGAAGGAGGAAACCCAGCGTTTGGTGATGTCCATGGGTTCCAGACTTAAGGCAGTGATTGCCTCCAAAGGATTCGCCACAAAATTTTGAAAATAAAAATATTTTGTTTGGGTTATGTTTATTTGTCCAATTACTTTTGACCTCCTAAAATGTGGAGTGTTTGTAAAGAAATGTGTACAATTCCTACATTTTCTAACACATATTTTTGTTCAACCCTTCAAATTAAACGTTACAATCTGCACTTGAATTCTGTTGTAGAGGTTTCATTTCAAATCCAATGTGGTGGCATGCAGAGCCCAACTCGCGAAAATTGTGTCACTGTCCAAATATTTCTGGCCCTGACTGTATATATATATATATATATATATATATATATGTATTCTATGTGTGTATATGTATTGTTTCTATTCTTTATTAAAGCTGTCAGTGTGATTTTACAGTAATGCCGGGGATGAATTAGCAGCTATTATACTATGTAGAAGTGTATGACCTATATATATATTATATATATATTAGATGTATATATATATATATATATATTATATATATAATTATTTGCTTTTTGTGTACTTTTTTTTGTTACAATGTCATTTTTACATGACTTTTTACATAGAGATAACTGCTCTATGTAAAACTTCATGTTAAAATCGCATTGCATACAGATGGAAAACTGATGGAAAACTGACAGAAAACGCATGGTGCGATTTAAAATCGCATCAAAATCGCATGTCTTTTTACAACAATTGTACCGTTTTTTTCCTGCCGAAAACGGACCAATTTTTTTCCAGCCCAGTGAGTATGAGCCCTTATACTGTAAATATGGCCTAGTTTGGGCCTTGTGTATCAAAACTGTCTAAAGACAAATCGTATGCGGTAAGCTTCCTCTAATGGGGGCTGCAGGCAGAATACATTTTATTATTTAAAGAGTCTTTAACCCCTTCCCGACCGGACAATTTTCCATTTGGTTTTGCACTTTCGTTTTTCTCCCCCTCCAAATGCCACAACTTTTTTTTTTAGTTTTCTAGATTGTGATGGATTGTTTTTTGAGGCTTGAGGAGCACTTTTGAATGACACCATCTGTTTTATTGTGTGATGCACTGGAAAAAAATACCAAGCGTTGCGAAATAGAGTAAAAACCAGAATTCTGCAATTATTTTTTATTTATTTTTTATTTACAGAGTTCATTTTTCAGTAAAAATGTCTTGGCAGTATGATCTAGATCAGCACGATTACGATGATACTAAACATGAATAGTTTTTGTTTTAAGTGGCGAATAAAAAAAATGTAAATAATTCACTTGTGTCGCTATTTTTTGAGAGCCGTAACATTTTCAATTTTTGGGATATGGAGCTGTGTGAGGGCTTGGTTTTTGCGCCCTGAGATGATGTTTTTATTCATATTGTTTTGCGATAGATACGTTGTGTTGATCGCCTCTTATTATGTTTTTTCATGCTGTTGTGAAAGCCTAAAAAAAATGCAATTCTGGCGTTTTGATTTTTTTCTCGTTACACCAGTTACCGATCAGATACATTTTTTTTATATTTTGATAGACTGGACTTTTATGAACACAGTTATATGAAATATGCGTATTTTTTTTCCATTTCTTAATTTTTAATGGAGAGAAAAGGGGAGTGATTTTAATTTTTATATTTTTCATATTTTTATTGTATTTGTTAGTTGTCTTATGGAACTTGAATCTGCGATTATCCGATCACTTGAGCTATATACAGCGATATGAAATGCCACAGTATTGCTGTTAATGCCGGAGTCACACTGGCGACAAAATCGGACGACTGCAATGCGATGAAATATCGCATTGCAGTCGGACCTATGTTAATCTATGGAGCAGCTCCCAGTATCAGATTTTTTGTGGTCCGTTTTAAACGTCCGTGTACAATCGCAGCATGCTGCCACTGTCACCGATTGTGGATCGACAATCGCCAATGCAAGTCTATGGGAGCGATGAAAAATCGGATTACAAACGGACCACACTGTGTGACTTGCGATTAAATCGCATCGCTGTCCTTTAGAAAAGCCGGCAATTCATCCCCGGCTATACTGTAAAATCACACTGACAGGTTTACTAAAGAATAGAATCAATACATATCCACACATAGAATACATATATATATATATGTCATTGTGACATATATATATACATATATTTATAGTTCATACACTTCTACATACTGTTATAGCCGCTAATTCAATTGCCGGCTTTTGTGAAATCACAGAAGCCGACATGAAATGATACATTGTTTAGACACAGTTAACCATGTAATTTCCTGTATTTTGATATATGGTTTGAACTTACAATTACATAAGTGTATGTGTACAAAATTTCAGACATGTAGGGGTTAATTAAAGGTGTAAATTCGTTGTAAAAAAAATGCGTGGGCTCCCGCTGTATTTTCTCCACCAGACAGACAAAGCAAAGCGAGTGGGGGCAGATAATAATAGCCTAGGGAGGGTACATTTTTTTTGTGCCCCCCCCTGGCTACTGACATCTGCCCCCAGACACCCCAGAAAGGGCAAATCTAATTAGAGATTTGACACATTTTTTTTAACAACAAATTTACACCTTTAATTAACCCCTACATGTCTGAAATTTTGTACACATACACTTATGTAATTGTAAGTTCAAACCATATATCAAAATACAGGAAATTACATGGTTAACTGTGTGGAAACAATGTATCATTTCATGTCGGCTTCTGTGATTTCACAAAAGCCGGCAATTGAATTAGCGGCTATTACAGTATGTAGAAGTCTAGGAAATATAAATATATATATATATATATATATATATATATATATATACACACACACATGTCACAATTACATATATATATATATATATATCTGTGTTCTATGTGTATATATCTATTCTTTCTATTGTGATTTAAATACTATTCTTTTGGATCCATTATATTTCATTTTTGCAAGCCTGCGAGAAATACTCGCAAGTCGGATGTAAATCGGATGTGACAACTACGGTCAGATGCGACTAAATCGCATCAACTACAAAAAATCGGATGCTCTGGCGCCGGCACTCGGGAGTGGAGCGAGCGGCTGCATAGAACTACATGCAGCCGCGCAGTCCACTCCCGAGTGCAGGCGCCAGGGCTGGGATTTCACATGCGAGTGTCTGACGATTTCGTCGCATGTGTGATCCCGGCCTTAATGATGGAGTCAGCGACTTTGTGCTCCGTCACAGCTCTTAAGGCCGGAGTCACACTGGCGACAAAATCGGACGACTGCAATGCGATGAAATATCGCATTGCAGTCGGACCTATGTTAATCTATGGAGCAGCTCCCAGTATCCGATTTTTTGTGGTCCGTTTTAAACGTCCGTGTACAATCGCAGCATGCTGCGATTGTCACCGATTGTCGGTCGACAATCGCCAATGCAAGTCTATGGGAGCGATGAAAAATCTGATTACAAACGGACCACACTGTGTGACTTGCGATTAAATCGCATCAGTGTCCTTTAGAAAAGCCGGCAATTCATCCCTGCCTATACTGTAAAAGCACACTGACAGCTTTAATTAAGAATCGAATCAATACATATCCACACATAGAATCCACATATATATATATATATATATATATATATATATATATATATGTCATTGTGACATATATATATATATATATATATATATATATATATATATACATATATTTATAGTTGTTACACTTCTACATACTGTAATAGCCGCTAATTCAATTGCCGGCTTCAGTGAAATCACAGAAGCCGACATGCAATGATACATTGTTTCCACACATTTAACCATGTAATTTCATGTATTTTTATATATGTTTGAAACATACAATTACATGAGTATATGTGTGCAAAATTTCAGACATGTAGGGGTTAATTAAAGGTGTAATTTCGTTTAAAAAAAATGCGTGGGCTCCCGCTGTATTTTCTCCACCAGACAGACAAAGCAAGCGAGTGGGGGCAGATAATAATAGCCCAGGGAGGGTGCATTTTTTTTGTGCCCCCCCTGGCTACTAACATCTGCCCCCAGACACCCCAGAAAGGGCAAATCTATAATTAGATTCGCCCTTTCTGGCACTTTGCCCGTCTATTCCCATTGCCCTGTAGCGGTGGCGAATGGGTTAATCTCACCTTACTGTCACCTTGCAATTGAAAGGTGACCTGAAGGCAGGTTAATAATTGATAGCTGTCAATTAGACAACTATCAATTATTAATCCTATTGAAGTAAATAAAAAAACACACACACTTTAAGAATAAATAATTTTAATGAAATAAAAACACATTTTTTTGACCATATTTTATTTTACACTTAATCCGTGCGAAGCCATTGATCTCCTAAAATAAAGAAAAAGAAATAAAACAACATTATTCTTACCTATTCCGCCGATCTGTCACGTCCCACGCTGTAATCCTTCACAAAGGGTTAACTAGCTTTGAGCCAAGCAGTGCAAGTAATCCTGCGTGCTCAGCTCAAAGCTCCTGAATGAATAAGTTCCTCTCCTGGCGACAGGAGAGGATGTGTTTCATGAATGAAGCTTAATTGATTGTGTCCACTTTCCCTTTAGGTCAGGTCACTAAAGTTAAATTGGCAATACATCAATTAAGCTCCATTCATGAATCTATTCCTCTACTTTCGCTGGGAGAGGAAGTTATTCATTCAGGGGAATACAGGTCTGAGACAGCATTATTAGCTCTCTGCGACCTGTAACCTGTTAACCCTTTCTGATGGATTACAGCGTGGGACCTGACTGTACATCGGATTGGTAAGTATAATTTTGCTTTTTTATTACAGGAAATGGTTTTAGCAGGAAAATAAAATATGGTCAAAAACTGTGTGATTATTTAATTAAACTTATTTTTTATTAAACTGTGTGTGTTTGATTTTTCTTTCATACAATAGGATTAATAATTGATAGTTGTCTAATTGACAGCTATCAATTATTAACCTGGCTTAAAGTGACCTTTTAATTGCAAGGTCATTTTAACCCCTTATTAACCCATTCGCCACCGCTACAGGGCAATGGGAATAGACGGGCAAAGTGCCAGAAAGGGCGAATCTAATTAGAGATTTGCCCTTTCTGGGGTGTCTGGGGGCAGATGTTAGTAGCCAGGGGGGGCACAAAAAAAATGTACCCTCCCTAGGCTATTATTATCTGCCCCCACTCGCTTGCTTTGTCTGTCTGGTGGAGAAAATACAGCGGGAGCCCACGCATTTTTTTTCAACGAATTTACACCTTTAATTAACCCCTACATGTCTGAAATTTAGCAAACATATACTCATGTAATTGTATGTTTCAAACATATATAAAAATACATGAAATTACATGGTTAAATGTGTGGAAACAATGTATCATTTCATGTCGGCTTCTGTGATTTCACTGAAGTCGGCAATTGAATTAGCGGCTATAACAGTATGTAGAAGTGTAAGAATTATAAATATATGTATATATACATGTCACAATGACATATATATGTATATATATATATATGTGCTCTATGTGTATATATCTATTCTTTCTTTTGGCATTTAAATACTATTCTTTTGGATCCATTATATGTCAGTTTTGCAAGCCTGCGAGAAAATCTCGCAAGTCGGATGAAAATCGGATGTTACAAGGTACACACACATGCGATTAAATCGCATCTTTGAAGGAAAATCGGATGCCAGAAGGATGTGTGATGTTTTTATTTTGATCCGATTGTCGACCGTCTAAAACGGACCGATTTTTTGTGGTTGTGTGTGACTCCGGCCTAATAGCAAAAATCACGGTCTCTTATGAACGCCAGCTACATGTGTACCAGTATGTCATAACTCGGTAAGGGGTTAATGGCCTTTCCTCTGATTCTAGGTCTCTTCTGAATTGTTTGCCCTGTGTGACCCCATCAACACATGATTTTGTAACCAGTGCTACGGCCATTTCTCCAAAGAGTCCCAGGAGCCGTTTTCCACATGATAACGACAGGCCGCAATATGGCCTTCAGTGTCTCCATAGTTGTGCCTCACTGAGCACAGGTGGATCGTCACTCATTCTGTGAATCATGTATTCATTGTATACATGTATTCAGGTATGGACTGGGGCTGAAATTCAGCCCTGGCATTTGAAATAATAATAATAATCTTTATTTATATAGCGCCATCATATTCCGCAGCGCTTTAATTACACAGGCCCATATTGTCCTCGTCCCGATGAACCAGATGGGATATATTACTAATATTACCCTGGATGGAAGAAAGGAAGATTTTCTACAACACCAATATTTCTAATGATACCGGTGGCGTGTTGGGGTAAGTCCGGATCACACATGCGACGAAGTCGTCCGACACTCCCATGTGAAATCCCAGCTCTGGCGCCGGCACTCGGGAGTGGAGCGAGCGGCTGCATAGAACTACATGCAGCCACGCAGTCCACTCCCGAGTGCAGGTGTGTAGCCCTGGTGGTAGGCACACGCAGTACCCTGGGGAGTGTATGGCGAGACGGCGGCTTAATGCTCAATATGCATTCATTCTACACACACTGGACACACCCTTGGGTAGTGAAGTATACTCTAGGGAGTGGTCAAAGTAGTGGGTGTAGGGTGATTTTGAAAAGAGTCTAGTTCCTGTCTCCGGACAGAGAAGACGCATGAAGTGGAGCTTAGACCTCTGTGGAAAGAGGAGAGAGGAGTCTAGCCTGCTTCATAACCAGTTCAAATAGTGGAGTCCGGTATAGGTTTTAAAATATACCTTAGTCTGGTCAGAGCTGGATTATCTCTCAGCACACATTGAAGAAAGGAAGGAGTATCAGCACAGAAAGACTTCAGCGTTCCTGTCTAAGGACAGTATCAGGTACAGAGACGTGCTCCTGCCTGTGACAACTGAGCATCTGTGGCTGGCTCTATTGGAAGGAGAAAGATTGGAAGTGACTGCTCGACCCCTGGCTAGTGAGAATGTTTATGTTACCAGCGTGGACAAGGCGAAAGGCAAGTGGATTGTAGAATTGGTGCTAAAGGATTGCTTAAGTCTAGCACCCTGTTTACCGGTCACTGGGGACCGAAGAGTCGCTGTTGTTTCAGGCACAGAGGCAGAAAAACCAGGAATCTACCGGACCCTAGGTCGCGGCAGACAAGCCCCATATAGTCGGTACGTAGCTGGGTCAGGGGGAGTGAAGACTTTGGCGTTCTGCAGGACAAACATAAGTATTCAGCTCCTTCACAGGAAGGCCCCTAACACTAAGCTGACTGGGCAGTTACAGCTAAGATTAGCTGGAATCATAGAGGGAACTACGCTTCAGGCTGGTTGTACTCGTTCATTGGAGATAAAGGAGGCCCCTAACTTGTCCAGCTGCCGTCTCAAAATACACTCCCTTTGGATCAGCCTCCCCGGGACCTGCCTTGACATTCAGCAAGTAAAGGTATGGAAAGACATTGACTGTGTGAGACTGTGTTATTTACCGGCACCCGACTTCACCATCTTAACAGACTTTGAGGAAGAGTCCCACCTGTGGGGACCTGACATCTAGCTGCCTCACCATCCCCTCAGAGATCTACAGCAGCGCTGGTACCCATTACCAGAATACTACAGGTGGCGTCACGAACTGTATATAGTTATCCCCTGTAAATATATCCCCCAACAACATACGCCAGACCGCCAGGGCCACAGACCGAGCCACAGCTACCTGTGACACAAATCCCATAGACTTCTACGGGCTCGGCTCTGAGTACCCCATTGCCCTGGTAATCCACAATTGTGGTGGCGGGTCGACACAACTAAACTTGGCGTCACGAACAGGATACCAAACTCGCGAAATTGCGAGCCCTGCGTGCCTAAGGACTTGTTTTTGTAAAAAGGACTGTTTGCACTTTTGGCGCCAAAATCGCCATTTTTGTCGCCATATTCGCGCCCTCAGGCGCTGGAGAAGAAGGTGGGCGTACCTTCGTGGGCGTCTACCCCCTGTGGCGCGAAGAAAATGCCTGTCCTCTCAAAGTGCTATTATAACATGCGGTCCTGCCCTACAGCAAAGGAGGTCCGCCTCCTCTTCACCTTCCCTGCGAGGAGGAGGAGACGCAAATCCCACCTCCACGGAAGAGACCGGATGTCTCCACAGAAAGAAAGAATCTTCTGGAGCGTGATGGAGGCAGGACGTGTGGAGCCGAGCGGGGCAGCGGAGGAAGTCAGGCCCCGTGCCCCAGCCAAGCTGCCACCAACTCCGGAGTTATCCGTGATCCTGCACCTGCAACAGGCGTTGTTAGAGGTGCGGGAGGAGAACTCACGCCTAAAGAAGTTGTTCCAACCTGGCCTGGAGGAGATAGAGAGACGCCGCTGTAACCTGCAGAAATGGCGGATGACGAACACGGCGTCTCCTCCCCTCAACGAACCCCCACGATTCAAAGTACCGAAAAGTCTGCTGCCCAAGGCGGAGGAGCAACCGGAGGCTGCCCCGAAAGTACCGTTCCCGATCCCACTGGTGAAGCGGTGGATGCGGAGGAGGTTGAGGAGGTACAGCCAATGCCGGAACGCCCGCCCGGCCAGGAGGCCGCAGCAGATTATCAATCCCCGGCAGGGACACCGGAGGGGTCCTGTCCGTCACTACCAGATGTGGACTGGGACGAGATGGCGCGCCTGGATGACGTCGCCTACACCGCCCAGTGGGAGCAAGAATGGCGGAGTCGTGAGGAGACGAAGAGGCGCCAGCAGGAGGAAGCGCGGGAAATCAAGAAGAACCGCCAGCGACAGTTTGCCGAGCTGATTGCTGATAAGGAGACTGTCCGTCGCGACAAAGGTACCTTACGGGAACCGCGGCGGCAGGGGTGTGTGACTGAGTTCCAGCTCCGGAAGGGCTGGGGCTTTATTCGTGAACCGGGCCTCTACCCAGCGGTCTTCGTCAGCAGGCGTGACGTGGAATCTCACCTGCCACAAGGCCATCCCGGGAGGGACTTAGTAAACGGCGACATAGTCACCTATACGCGGCATTGGGAATGAAGGGGTGGTATGCCCTGAACGTCGCCATCGTCCGCGACCCCGTCCCAGACGCAGGTATCGTCACCATTGCTGCAGCGTCCCCGTATCCAGCTTCAGCAGCATCCGGCTGTGCCCCAGCATCGCCCCCGTCAAAGTCATCGCAACATGCGACCCAAAGTCTATCGCAAGTGAAAGCCATTTCCATATCGCCAGATGCGACCCAGTCTAAATCGCAAACCCTGACGCGGTCTATATCATTAACAGTAATGGAGACGCAATCGGTGTCGTGTGAAGAAAGTGTACCGGTTGCGCCCCTAGAGGTTCAAACCAGAGATGTCGCAACCCAAACCCTGATCGCAGCACATGACTTGCTGGTCTTAGGATCTAGGGCCCATTGCGTTGTTCCAGCCCCCGGGTGGAAAGCGTACTATTTGTTGAATAAATATATAGAAAGAATTGGTAAGGTCCATAAAGGATCTACCATCAGTCAAAGTTTGAAAAATGTTTATAAAGTTTTTGCACAAGTTTATATATAATGTATATATATATAGTCCTAATTATAGAATGCCCGGCTGGGTAAATGGTGAAAAGAACCATAAAAAGTTATTGCACTTTATCATAATGTGATTTGATATATGCCTTTGGTTTACAATGGACTCGTAGGTTGAGGACTGAGACAGCCTAAAAACTTTCTTGTACATAGTTGCGCTCCGGCGCCCTATCTTGGTTTTACATAAGCCATACATATCTACCTCTGAAAAACAAAACCCGTGTGGTGTGGCACTGAGTGAGGTCTGCACTTGGATGTCCTGCAGCCCACCCAGGACCCACGTTGAAGGTTTGGTGCGGGTCCTTCACAAGTATCTTGTAAATTTATTTATTGAAAATGACATTTGATACTATTTGTATTAAAGTTTGTAACGTTCAAAGTATTCTTACCTCCCGGATGGGAAGATGTTATTGTTCCAAATGTTATTGCATAAACAAAATTTTTCTGTCTTTTGTATTTCACAGCCCGGGAGTGCTGTCATTTACCATGGGGAATGTGTAGCCCTGGTGGTAGGCACACGCAGTACCCTGGGGAGTGTATGGCGAGACGGCGGCTTAATGCTCAATATGCATTCATTCTACACACACTGGACACACCCTTGGGGTAGTGAAGTATACTCTAGGGAGTGGTCAAAGTAGTGGGTGTAGGGTGATTTTGAAAAGAGTCTAGTTCCTGTCTCCGGACAGAGAAGACGCATGAAGTGGAGCTTAGACCTCTGTGGAAAGAGGAGAGAGGAGTCTAGCCTGCTTCATAACCAGTTCAAATAGTGGAGTCCGGTATAGGTTTTAAAATATACCTTAGTCTGGTCAGAGCTGGATTATCTCTCAGCACACATTGAAGAAAGGAAGGAGTATCAGCACAGAAAGACTTCAGCGTTCCTGTCTAAGGACAGTATCAGGTACAGAGACGTGCTCCTGCCTGTGACAACTGAGCATCTGTGGCTGGCTCTATTGGAAGGAGAAAGATTGGAAGTGACTGCTCGACCCCTGGCTAGTGAGAATGTTTATGTTACCAGCGTGGACAAGGCGAAAGGCAAGTGGATTGTAGAATTGGTGCTAAAGGATTGCTTAAGTCTAGCACCCTGTTTACCGGTCACTGGGGACCGAAGAGTCGCTGTTGTTTCAGGCACAGAGGCAGAAAAACCAGGAATCTACCGGACCCTAGGTCGCGGCAGACAAGCCCCATATAGTCGGTACGTAGCTGGGGTCAGGGGGAGTGAAGACTTTGGCGTTCTGCAGGACAAACATAAGTATTCAGCTCCTTCACAGGAAGGCCCCTAACACTAAGCTGACTGGGCAGTTACAGCTAAGATTAGCTGGAATCATAGAGGGAACTACGCTTCAGGCTGGTTGTACTCGTTCATTGGAGATAAAGGAGGCCCCTAACTTGTCCAGCTGCCGTCTCAAAATACACTCCCTTTGGATCAGCCTCCCCGGGACCTGCCTTGACATTCAGCAAGTAAAGGTATGGAAAGACATTGACTGTGTGAGACTGTGTTATTTACCGGCACCCGACTTCACCATCTTAACAGACTTTGAGGGAAGAGTCCCACCTGTGGGGGACCTGACATCTAGCTGCCTCACCATCCCCTCAGAGATCTACAGCAGCGCTGGTACCCATTACCAGAATACTACAGGTGGCGTCACGAACTGTATATAGTTATCCCCTGTAAATATATCCCCCAACAACATACGCCAGACCGCCAGGGCCACAGACCGAGCCACAGCTACCTGTGACACAAATCCCATAGACTTCTACGGGCTCGGCTCTGAGTACCCCATTGCCCTGGTAATCCACAATTGTGGTGGCGGGTCGACACACAGGCGCCAGGGCTGGGATTTCACATGCGAGTGTCTGACGATTTTGTCGCATGTGTGATCCCGGCCTTAATGATGGAGTCAGCGACTTTGTGCTCCGTCACAGCTCTTAACAGTATGAATGTCTTGAGAACACCGATTCTGTTAACAACGTAGCAGACAAGGCAGCCCATGACCAGACAGGCCCTTCTCGCATTTACCAGAATTGCCAGATGTCCAGTCCGGCCCTGCATGTATTACTCTTCCAGTAGACCATGTTCACTCATTCAGTATTTGTAAGCCAAAATCAGGAGTGGGTGATAAATACAGAAGTGGAGACGTGATTCTATTATACTTTCTATTATACTTTTCCTCTGTTCTTCTCCTGGTTTTGGCTACAAATACTGATGCAAAATACTGACCAAATACTGATAGTGTGACCGTTGCCTTAGGCCGGGATCACACATGCGAGGAATACGGCCGAGTATCGCATGTTAATATCCCGCACTGCCTCGGGCCTCGGGAGTGGAGCGTGTGGCCGCATAGCAATACATGGAGCCGCACGCTCCGCTCCTGAGGCCGGTGGCAGTGCCGGATATTTACATGCAAGACTCGGCCGTATTCCTTGCATGTGTGATCCCGGCCTTAGAAGAAGTATAATGGTGTCCTTTCGGGAGTTTCTAACCCTAAGGCCACGTGCACACACTCAGTATTTGGTCAGTATTTTACATCAGTATTTGTAAGTCAAAACCAGGAGTGGAACAGAGGAAAAGTATAACAGAAACATATCACCACTTCTGTATTTATCACCTACTCCTGATTTTGGCTTACAAATACTGAATAGGTGTCTATCAAGAAGATTGTTGACTATTTCCAATCACAACTAACAGAATTGTGAATGCAGCTCTGCATAATAATAGAGGCTATAATTTAATAACCGTGCAGGACAGCAATGTGTGTGTATTTGTAATAAATATATATAAATACAAATACTGATGTAAAATACTGACTAATTACTGAAGGTGGGAACATGGTCTTCATTTTTTTTTCTCATGTGCTATGACACTGCTATGTGCTTCACACTACCCTGGGATCAAAGCGTGGGTGATTGCTGGGCTGAGCCAACTGCATCCAATTTAACACAGCTCTGATGATGCTTGGAGGCACCACTTGCACACAAAAGGCATGTAATAAGGGAATGGGAGCAGTGAGAGCAATTTCTGCATGCTGGGTATTCCTACTAGCTTTTAAGCAGAGAAAGTTTATATCTTGAGGTTCTGTGCATCCTTCTATCAGGGTAAGGCCAGGGTGCCATTATTGTATCACATCTGACGCGATATGCTAATGACACTCAGTTCCTGCTCTGCTGTGAGTGTGATCCGAGTGTCAGTGCTCTGTGCTCCGATCCTCTCACATGAGAGAATCGCAGCACAGCTGTGGAGATGACGGAGAAATTAATTTCTCCATCTCCTGTGCTGCCGGTGGGAATCTCACTGCACTCGGGTGATATTTGGCATGCAATCACAGCATGCTGCAATTTTTTTTTCTGTCTGATCGCGATCCGATCAGCGAAGGAAAAAAAACCGCACTGAGGATACAAGCATAGGATTAAATTGGTACAAATGCAATCCGATTTTTAATTGGATTGCATTCGTCCTATTTAACCGCAAGAAAGAGGGAGCCTTTAGTAGATATTACTAGTAATATCAAAGCACTACTGCCGTATATCGTTCTCACAGCTAATACTTACATTTAGTCCTATTTAATAAAGTACTAGTTGACCTGGAATATATTTATCATATAGGTGGAGAACTGCAGCAAAGTCTGATGCGTTCATAATGGCGCATGGCAGTTCTTATATCTTATGTATGTATGTGTATATACACATAATCAGAGAAATACTATGATTGTCATTTTTTTTTATATTTTGTAGCTTTAAAAATAAGATGTGTCCATATTGGGGATACACTTCTGTATTATATGGTCTATTTCAGGGTGCAAAACATTTTGTGATATCTTGTTAAATTGCCACACTGAACCACTTGTGAAAGTTGCCTAAGGCTGTGTTCACACTATCAGTATTTGGTCAGTATTTTCCATCAGTATTTGTAAGCCAAAATAAAGAGTTGAAGAATCAGAGAAAAAGTGTAATAAAAACTCGTCACCACTTCTGTATTTTTAATTCACTCCTGGTTTTGCCTTACAGATACTGATTAGTGATGAGCGAGTATACTCGTTGCTCGGGTGGTCTCTGAGTATTTGGAAGTGCTCGGAGATTTAGTTTCTGTCGATGCAGCTGCATGATTTGCGCCTGTTAGACAGCCTGAATACATGTGGGGATTCCCTAACAAACAGGCATTCCTCACATGTGTTGCGACCACGCACCACAATTGTGGATACCAGGGCTATGGGGTACTCGGAGCCGAGCCCATGGGCATCTATGGGAGTTGTCACTGGTAGCGGTGGCTCGGTCCGTGGCCCTGGCGGTCGTGCAATGGGGAATATTTACAGGGATTAATAGGATAGTTCGTGACGCCACCTGCGGTTTCTGGTAAATTGTACCAGCGCTGCTCTAAGGACTTTCACAGGGGATGTTATGGGGCAGCTTGGTAGTAAGTCTCCCACAGGTGAGACGGGTCCCTGGAAGTCTATGATGATGATGATGCAGGGTGTAGTAAGAATTCAGTCACACACAAGGTAGTTCCTTTCATACCTTTTACTGATGATGGTTCAAGCAGATCCCAGGGAGCTGGTCGGGGTGAAGAGTGCACTTTCCGGTAACAGCTGAGCAGGTTAGAGGCCTCCTTAACTTCAAATGTGTAGGTGAGTCCAACTTGCCTGAAGCGAAGTTAACTCTGAAACTCCAGCTTTCTCTATAGCTGTACTGCCCGGCCAACGTTGTGGTGGAGCCTTCTAAGTGATGAAACTAGGTCCTTACTTTTGTCGTGCACTTGACTCAAAATCCCTGTTCCACCTGACTCCGGTTACGTATTGACACTGAGGGCTGCTCTCTGCGACCTGTAGTCCAGATGCCTCCGGGTTTCTTGTTACTATGCCTGAAACAGTAGCAACACTTCGGACCCCGGTGTCCGGCAATTTAGTGCAAGTAATCCAATACCTGTAGCACTTCTCTATCTTCTCCACTGTGCCCTTCGCCCTGCTTCCCGCTTTTAACATAAGCACTTGTGGCAGTTGTGGAATAATGTCAGCTTCATCCAGTGCTCGCTGCACAGCTCTCAGTTTCCTCCAAAGTCCACACAGGACCGAGACTGAATGGCTGCTCTGTCCTTGAGACAGAAGCTAACAGGCTGAACTCCACTGAACACTAAGCTCCACACAGACTGATCTTATCTCAGACAGGAAACTATCCAGGGGATGACTCACTCCTGAGCCTCCCGGAGCTAACTGACTGAACTAACTCCTCTCTCTCACTCTCCCTCCCCACTAATCACTCCTGCCACGTGTCACTCCCCCTTATATATCAGATGGGTGTGTCTGAAAGTGTGAGTGACAGTGAATGCATATCAAGCGTTGCTGTTACCTTCTAGTGCACTCTCCTGGACTTATATGTGTGCCTGCGTAGCTGGGCTACACACATGTATTCAGGCTATCTAGCAGTCACAAATCATGCAGCTGTGTCGATAGAAACTAAATCTCCGAGCACGCCAAAATACGCAAAGGACACCCGAGCGTGCTCGGGAAAATCCGAGCAACGATTATACTTGCTCATCACTAATACTGACATATAATACTGACCAAATACTGAATGTGCGAACGTGGCCTAAAGAGAATCATTCGCATCATGGGTTTCATCTCCCAAACTGTTTATATGTCCATGTAGCGCTTGCAAAAACAAGTCCATTCATACATTGAGCTAGCCAGTATATGCAAATGAGGCTGAAGTGCTTTCGGTGAGATGAAGCACTTCCTGAGCCCATCTGTCTCTTCAGCTCTATTCTCCTCCTAGTGTCACTTTCTTTGGCTTGACTGACAGCTCCTTTTCTGGAGAGACAGGATTAGGAAGCACTTTGTCACACCTAATGCAGTTCAGCTTCGTTTAAATATTGATTGAAATGATGATTTTTTTGGTAACGGAGGAGCCACACAGAATGCATTGTGGGCTTCATATGTCTCCATAATAGCAGGTTGTGCATCCCTGGTCTATATAGATAGTGCAGCATGGTGTGTCTGCTTTATGTCAGCTGCATCAAATGGAAGTTTATAGTCAGAAATGTGTCCATACACTAATACAGTCTGCAGGAGTTGATGACTTAGGGCCCTTTCACACTGCATTCTTCCTCACGTTCAGTGGTCCCGTTGGGGCTTATGTCTGAACCCCTCCACAAAGCGAAATTTGGGCATATGTGCCGACAGAGCTATTGACTGTAATGGTGCAGATGGAATCATGTGCTCTGTCATGCATCATTTTCGGGCGACTACTGGAGGCATAGTAGACTGTGTCTGGGTGTCCTACTCCAGTAGCTGTATACGCCCGAAAATCGTGCACAACAGAGCACCCGGTGACTCCGTCTGCACTATTATCGTCAATGGCCTTGTTGGTGCATATGCCCCAATCCCATTCTGCTGGGGGTTCAGACGGGACCACTGAGCATGCGGAAGAACGCAGAGTGAAAAGTGCGTTACCTCCACTTCCCCATAGATAAGGATTGGCGTGAGAGAGGAAGTAAGGGCAATTGTAAGGAAGCTGAACACTTGATACTGAGTGTATATACAGATATTAACTGATTTTCTAATCCCCTGCGTTAAGACATCTTATGTTCAGCTTGTTGTCAGTCCGCAAAGATCAATCTTTTTTTTTTATATAATTAATGATTTTCTACAAATATTTCCAACTTTATCAGTAAGTACAAACATATAATTTAACTTTTTCTTAAGACTTTATACCTACTCTCATATGGTGTTATGCCGTTTTATATGTTACAGGTAAATATCGGAACCATATGCACATAGGCTGTATGGACACATAGTCACAGTGGCTCCTGTGGTTTGTTATTCTCTTTACCATGAGAGTTATTGCTTCTAAAGAAAAATAACTCCATTACTTGACATTTGAAGGAGAATGCAGTGACTTTTTTTTAAATTCTGTATTGTCTATATGAAATCGGAATCATGCACAATACAACAGGACCCCACTGCAGTCTATAGGTGCAGGGCTGGTACCATCCAGAGGTACCTGTGTGTGCACAAGCCTGAAAAGAAATACGATTTGTTGCTCTGTTGAGCTGTATAAATCACAGCTTTTTGCCTTGTGCTAGTGCCTATAAATTACATTTCAGGTACGTTACGGGTAAGAAGTGTATATATGTATAGATAAAAATTCCACTCTTGTCGTAACACATCCAGTTATTGTCCAGCACCCCATAATGTTTTATATCTGAATAATGTACAGAAGCCCGAGCACTACCTGTTTGCCCCTTGCTCCTGGAAATAGTTCTCCCCTTATTTTCTAACTCTGATCAGTCATAAAAATAAGCATTCATAGCAATGAGGTGCTGCACAGTCATGTGTGAAATTTCTGTGCATGATAAAGTACCAGCGAACTGCGATCCTGTCATTTTTATATAGTGCCAAGGATATAAACAATACAGTACAAGGTAAAATCCGACAGCCTTCCTGAGTTATCGGCCCTGGGAGATTACAATCTACTTTTATTAAAAGAGACTCAAATGGATGATTCTGCTTAGGATTCCAAAGAGCTAGTATGAGGTATAAACAGGTGAAGAACAACTAGTCTCAGCATGTACTGCCAGCATTTGTGGTTGAACGGTATCATGAATAGGACTGTTTAGTTGAAACGCGTCGATCATTCTGCACTGGAGTGTTTAGGTGTCTGCAGGAACAACTTTTTATGGAATTTTAAAATTGTCCAATAAAGATTTATTAAGATTTTAGTCGCTTTGCCTTAAGCTGGATCATTTTTTTTTTCTTGCACTCTGAACGGTACTTGTGGACTTGTAGGTTCATCACAGATGGAGGATGCAAATCAGGGCACAAGAAAACAGGGGTGGCGTTCTCAAACTGATACCAGCAACTCTACAAGCCAAAAATTGTTCAAGACAGTTGTCACTTTTTATCAAGTTGTATTATTGAGCTCTCTATTTTTTTTTTACTTGGTGCCTGTTAAAAAGCATCATCATACTGAGTTTAAGATAGATCAGTATGAGCTCACCAGGTGGATTCTCTAAGGTCTGCGTTTGCAGCAAGGACCAAAGGTGATGGTGCAGTGGGTCTTGATGGATAATACGTGGACCAGCAAGGACTAGGACAGCAGGGTATGCAGGATTTCAGACAAACCAGCAGAGCAGATAGCACAGATGAAGTAAAGCTAGGTGTGCAAATACAAAAGGGAACAGTAATTGAATAGGAAACTGGTGTCTTCCAGCAGGGCAAAGGTTAATCACAGGAATTACGGAGTAGTAAATGCAGTCTGGTATCTTCCAAGAAGATAATGGTTAATCGCAAGAATAACTGCGAAGTGAATGTAGTCTGATATGTTCCAGCAGGAAGGAGGTTATTAGCAGTGATGTATACCAACTGGAACTTGAAGCAAGGATATGGTCAACCAGAGGAAAGCAGTGAAGTATAGTTAAACTGGAGACACGCTTGAAGGCATATGTGTTATGAATGTGCTAGAGATGGTTTCTGAGCAGAGGCTCCCTCTGGTGGTTACAGACAGTACTGAACCTTTCACCGAGGAGTGGCAATCTGGAATCACGGACTGGTCTGATATAAGGGAGGTTCCCTCCCATGATGGTTGCCGGTGATCAATTGTTCTTGTCTCAATTGTGGTTCCTGCTTCATTTGGAAGTTTGCTGAGTCTTGCCTGCATCTTCTGCTATCAGATAAGATATTTTCTGCTTTTATTTTTGTGCTTGCTTTTTGCATTGTTTTCTGCGCTTTTGTGGAGGTCAGCCAGGTCCCCTCCTGGGGCCTGAGCTCCTCACAGTTTTTCGGCAGCCATTGTTATTTGCTCATTTGCTTTTTCCTGTTTTTTCAGCGGCTGCGGCTTGGTTTTTGTTCACACTGAGATCTGATTTAGTGGGTGGCGAGATCGTGTGATCTCAGTATTTTTTTAATCAGAATTGTTGGATTTTTGTAGGGTTTTCTGGGTTGCAGAAAGTAATCTCTCCTGTCCTATCCTATTTAGTGAGCTTGTGGCCCCAGCGTTTGCTCAGTCTATTTTCTGCCTATGTTTGTATTGTCATCTTGTCTAACCGCCATTATATGTTTGGGGGCTTCCTATTTTCTTTGGGGATCTGCTCCGGGCAGATAGCTTTCATCTTTCTGCCTTTAGGTGTAGTTATCTCTCAGGCTGTGATGAGGCGTCTAGGATCAACGTAGGAACGCTCCACGGCTACCTCTAGCTGTGTCGTTAGTTTAGGAATCTGCAACCCATCAGTTACCAACATCTCAGGTGTTCGGTTGCCCGGCTGTTGTTCCTGTCCTCCTCAGCTTCCGAAACATAACACAGATGTTATCTTGATTGCAGGGGCCAGGTGCAAACAGCACTGAGAACAATTGCAAGAACTTGATAACTTGCTTGCTGAGAAGTAGAACTTAGAAATAACACTGGTTGTAGCAGGGAAACCAGGAGTAGAACAGGAAATGACAGACACCTGGCTGGAGCTGAGCAAAGTTTAGTATCAGTAATGGCAGGTAAGTAATGTTACTGATCATCTCATATGAACCAAATTAACCTTTTGCAAACCCTGTACCCATTATAGTTACATGCTTCTAGGGGAGAAAACATGTAATACATCATGTAATTAAGAAAGCCATACTATTTTTTGCTTGATTTCAAATAATAACTGAGGCACATAGAAGTCAAATGGGGCCCTCACACTACTATATGTGCTGTATTGTGGCTCCAAACAACTTGATGGTTGTAATGAGTTGTATTATGCCTGATTAAATTGCTAGATCCAGTGGGAAACTTTGACTAAAGATTAAACCAGAAAGACGTGTATCAGGGACTGTTCATTCTATACCCTTAGAACGGTTGTCCAGGCATTGATGATCTATCCTCTTGAATAGTAGTTGCAGCTGCAGTTCACAGCACTAGTCACTATGCAAAATGCAAGCCTCCTGTTGGGGATGCTGGATATCAGACTACCTAATTATCTAATATTGATGACCTATACTGAGTATTAAGTCATCAATATTAGTAAGCCTGACAACCCCCTTAAACCTTTGCATGGAGGTCTGAAATTCTTCGGTCCTCATGTAATTTCCTTTGAATAATCTCTTAAGTTAATAGTTGAGACCAATACAGGCAGGATATTAGAAGCCACTGTACAAAAACAGTAGGGTTGTGCATAGAAAAGACTAAATCTGGCAGAGTATGGTTGTATATGGAGATGATGTAAAGTTCAAGATGACCAGAATCCAACAAAATGAGTTTGGGGAACTAGCCCAAACAACATACGGCTTTGAGTGGAGTCATGGTCAGGCACTAGCCCTTTAAAAAGCCAGGTGCTGGCAGGTTTGCCAAACCAAGGGAGGAGAGAGGTAGCCAGGGGAGAATGCCGAGAACCCAGAGAGGAGTTGGCACCTTGTTATATCTGTCTGCGTCCTATTTAGGTATTCAAGTTTAAAACTTTGATCTCCAGTGAATGATAATAAATATTTTAGGCTAGAATAACCATCTACTATTATACTTTAACTTGTCCTATGGTAAAGGGGTTGCACAATAAAAATAATTTATGACCTGATAGTGTAGGATGGGAATGGGGTTGGAGCTGTAGTGAGGATGTGTGACCACTGTTCCTATGGATAGTGACTGGAGCAGTGGTCACACATCCTCACTACTGCTCCATTCTCAAAGGACACTTTGGGCTCCTTGTTCTCGTGGGTGAAGCAGGTTCCAGCGGTCAGACCACCAGCGATCATACATTTATTATATATCTTGGGGACAGATGGTATATGTTTTTTATATGACAACCTCTTTATATTGTTTTATTTTTCTGAGTACTTTTTTTTTAATTTAAAATTATCACCAAAACGGATGGGCTATCCTTTTTATAAATGAGATATAAAATAATATCTATAATCACACTAGCAAAGATTATTCTTTATTACAAAGACTTAAAATGGTTTTCCCTTTTATTTGTAAGCTAAGATGAATATCAGCATTTATGGGATTTACTGCATGTTGTATTTATACCTTTGATCATTTCATGTTCCTCCGTTATTAAGGAAAAACCTTGAATATTCATGAAATCTCATGCTGCAGAACCTATCAGTTATCAAATATATTTTAATATTTTAAAAATGTTTTTTTCTTCTTTCTTTTTTTTCTTTTATCCTTAGTTGAACAGATAACATTGGTGCCGGCCAACATAACATCAATAAGCAATGTTATAGAGAGCCAGCACTATATAGAGACATTTTGATGAATCCTTTTTCGGCTCTTAGGTACCTTCTAAGCAACTGGAAACAAATTGTTTGTACTTTCATTTTTTTAAAGCAGTCTGGATGATAAAATATTCACATCAAGTTGCACATGGAGCGAGTCTTAAGATTACCACTGACAAGAAATCCATATGGGGTCCTTACTGATAATATGGTTACTGTGAGAATATCATTTGACAATGTTTGTCCCTGTTTGCATATATTAAAATTCTGGTTCTGAATATTTGCAGAATAGACACTTAAAAAAAATACAACTTCAAAATTGTATTCAAAAGACTACCTGCAAGAACAAGATTATTGCAGGTTTTTGCATATTTATTTATTTTTTTGAGTTTTTATCTTCAGGGGCTAAAATAATGTTTTCGGTCCAGAACTTTCCTTACCTTCCTGTTTCTGTCCCTATCCACCTCTATACATCCTGACCAGGGCTGGCGTTAGGGGCAGGCAAACTAGGCATTTTCCCAGAGCCTCCACTCCCCCAGTGGCCCCCAGTGTGCGGCACACCACACGGCCACTATGGGGCATGAGTCAGGGAGCCTGGCTCTGGGCCACCCTTCAGCATTCTACTGTATCAGCATCATAGATGCCAATACAGTTGAAAGCAATGATGGAGGAAAGAGAGTCAGCTGACGCTCCCTCTCCCATCATTCACCATTTGTGTCTGACGTCTGATGCACTGGGCGCGATAACGTCACTTCATCACCCATCACTCTGTGCCGGCAGTGGCGTTGCTAAGACTGGAGCATTGGGGGAATGGGAAGAAGTCAGTATTGTACTTATTTATTTTGCATTATACTATATTCATTATACTATATGGGTGTTGCATTATACTCTATCAAAGACTATAGGCTGTGTATTATACTGCATGCACTATTTGGGCGGCTGCATTATACTCTATCAAGTACTATGGGAGTTCATTATACTATGTGTACTATATGGGGACTGCATTATACTGTATGGAGGACTTTGGAGTGCATTGCACTGTATGGAGGACTATGAGGAGTATATTATACTATAAAGAAGACTATGTGGAATGTAGTATACTATATGGAGGACTATTGGGCACATTATACCATATGGACAACTATGGGGCGCACATTATAGTATATGGATGACTATGTGGTGTGCATTATACTATGTGGAGGACTGTGGGGTGCATTATACTAAATGAGCAAAATGCTGCCTATTCATCAAGTGATTGGATTGTTATATGGAGGACTATGGGGCACATTATACTATATGGAGGACTATGAGGCACATTATACTAGATGGAGGACTATTGGGAGTGTATTATACTATATGGAGGACTATGGGGCACATTATATTATATGGAGGACTATCGGGCACATTATACTATAAGGATGACTATGGGGCACATTATATTATATGGATGACTATGTGGTGTGCATTATACTATGTGGAGGACTGTGGAGTGCATTATACTAAATGAGCAAAATGCTGCCTATTCATCAAGTGATTGGATTGTTATATGGAGGACTATGGGGCACATTATACTATATGGAGGACTATGAGGCACATTATACTAGATGGAGGACTATTGGGAGTGTATTATACTATATGGAGGACTATGGGGCACATTATATTATATGGAGGACTATCGGGCACATTATACTATAAGGATGACTATGGGGCACATTATATTATATGGATGACTATGTGGTGTGCATTATACTATGTGGAGGACTGTGGAGTGCATTATACTAAATGAGCAAAATGCTGCCTATTCATCGAGTGATTGGATTGTTATATGGAGGACTATGGGGCAAATTATACTATATGGAGGACTATGGGCACATTATACTAGATGGAGGACTATTGGTAGTGTATTATACTATATGGAGGACTATGGGGCACATTATAATATATGGAGGACTATGGGGCACATTATACTATATGGATGACTATGGGGGCACATTATATTATATGGATGACTATGGGGTGTGCATTATACTGTATGGTGGACTATGGGGTGTATTATACTATGTGGAGCACTATGCGGTGTGTATTATACTGTATGGAGCACTATGAGTGCATTATGCTAAGAGAGCAGAAGGCTGCCTATTCATTGAGTGATTGGATTGTTTATGCAGGTACAAAAATCATTGTTCTCGGCAGCACATTGCCCAGTGAAAACTGCAGATATGCTGCTGATAACATAATACTGTATGGGGACAGATTGATCTATTAGTGATCGTTCTGTGCCTATCATTCTTCCTCAGTCGGTGTAAAAAGACTGGTAAACAAGTTTCGAACGACTTCAATATTGTCAATCACACTCGTTTAGCGGCGTGAACACAGCGCATGTAAATACAAAAAAAATGCTTCTGTGTGATGGTGCAATATGTGAGCATTTGGAGCCCCACTTTAACCTTTTGCCCAAGGCCCCACTTTATCTTAAACCGGCCCCGATTCTGATATTACCCCAGGCCTCCTTCACACGTCCACATAAAACACATACATGAAAAAATGGTACCGGTGTCTTCAACACTTTCCATCAGTTTGTCACCTGTATATCTGTTTGGACCATCAGTGTGGTTATCAGTGTTTTTTCCGGTATGGATAAAGAAAGAAATTGCAAAGCTTCTATACTTTGCAATGTCATCTGTGTGATTGACGTGTTTGACACGGACCAATAGACTTATACTGGCCTTTATCATTCGTGCTGCTGGAAAAAGGAAATAAAATGGACATGTCTCCATGTGGATTGCATGGAGAACAGTCCCTGTGAATAAAAAGGGGCACATGCATAGCTCCATAGGGTATAATGGGCATATGTATTATTGTCGAAAAAAATGGATACCACTTGTATTGGAGACACGGACTTCTGAAGGAGGCCTTACTCTCCCTCAAACAATCCCACTACTGCCCATACATTGCGGCCCTTCTTGAGGGCTCGTGCACACGACTGTTTAAATTGGACGAGTGCGATCTGTTGTTCTCACTGATACCAGTCATACCTGTGTCTATGGGGCTGTGCACAGGTCCGATTTTTTGTTTTTATTTTTTTGCCTCAGACAGTGTGGTCCGAGGAAAAGTATTGCAGCATACACGATTTACCACCGAGAATTAGATGGCATTCGGCCATATAAGTCTATGGATCCATGAAAAAAAAAATCGGACTGTATTCAGATTACATCCGAATGAAGTCTGATTTTCATGGACTGACGTAATGGAGAAGGTGGTGAAACTTTTTATTTTTCCACTTCACTTTCGAAAAAATTGGATCAAACTCTGATCAGAGTCTGAATAGCATAATCGGACTGTTTTTCTCAATTGGAGAAAAAACGGTTGTGTGATCCTAGCCTAAGAATCATAGCATACCTGAGAAAGATAGGAGAGTCCTTTCTTTTTGACTGGAAAGTGGATTACGATATTAGCATCATTCCCAGGCATTTATGAAAATTAAGGCCTCATTCAGACATCTTTTTTTTTTGTGCTCAAGAAAAAATGGATCTTTTTCACTATTGTGTTGGATCTGATTTTCAGGCATTTTTGTTGGCATATGCAACAGATTAGGACTTATTATAAGTAAAAGGAGGACTTTATGCTGACCTGACAATAGTTGGCGATGTTGTGTAACGTTTCCTTCTGTTTAATGTATTGTATAAGAAATAGTCTCACTTGTAGCTTCACTTTCGTTTTGTTCCTGTTTTGTTCCTGTTTTCTGATGCAATGCTAAAATGACTGTGCATTCTTCCTTTACCTCATGTCATGATGTTCGAAGTAAAAGCTTGTTATCCCATGCAGCCTGCTCTGTGAAGTTTTCTACTGCAAAGGTGTGGATTCAACAATTTTTTGGTGCACCTGTCAGTTCTTACCATCAGCGTGGCATCTGTTTTTCTCGAATGCAAAAAAGTTTGAGCTTCACTAACCCTTTAAATAGTGAAAAAAGTGAACGTCTCCCTACGAACACATGGATGACATACTGTCACTATTCGTCTGTTTTTTTCATGAACCCTTGAATTTAAGTAAGCAATTTTGAATTCAAGAGTTAAGGAAAGGGTTCATAGAATAATTAATTTCTATGAAATTCTCCACCCACCAAATAATTTAGCTGCACCCATGTGGGGTGTGTTATTTGCATTTCTCTAATTGCATTAAAAAAAATCCGACTAACTGCAATCTAAACTTTCTTCATTAAGCCAATTAAAATTCCTTGCAGCGTGTAATTTAGAAACGCCACCAAAGGCTTCACTAAAAGGTTTTCTTGTGCCTTAAGCAGGTCTAAGGAAAGGGCTAGCATCTGTCTGGGGTAAAGCCGGCTCTGGTGTGCCGCAGGCAGTCAGAAGTACAGCAGATGCTCTCCATGGTCCTGAAAGCTTCAACCCACCGGTCATGCTACAGGACAAAATTAGCCATGTTTGCGTAAAGAATGTTCCCGTGTTAAGAAGTTCCTAAAAGTCCGATGAAAGTCACATTATTCAAGGATTCACATTTATTTTGTCTTCTTTTTGCTGCACATGGGGGATTAGTCTAAGGAAAACGCTGTCTTATTCAATAAAGCAAAGGATGATCGGCTTAAAGAAGTTTCACAAAATGTGCAAATTACATCATAGCGCGAAAAAAGGACACTGCGGTACCAAATTATTTTATAATGGTGAATGGGGTGAATTCAGTTTTTATTTACCGTATTTTCCGGCGTATAAGACGACTTTTTAACCCCTGAAAATCGTCTTCAAAGTCGGGGGTCGTCTTATACGCCGGGTACGGAACATATGGTGGGGGGAGTGGGCGTCTCAGAGTCAAGGCGTTTACCTGATCATATCAGCGAGGGTCTAGGCGCTGGGGGTGGCGTCGGCGGCTCCTTTTTGTGCAGCCTGGGGGGCTCTGTGCTGGGGGACGGCGGCGGCTCCTCTTGTGCAGCCCCCCCAGGCTCTCTGTGCTGGGGGACGGCGGCGGTGGTTCTTTCTGCAGAGTCTTGGCTCTGCAGGCATTTTCTTAATCCCCGGGGCCCTGGCAGCTCCATTGCTGCGATGCGGTGGCCTCCGGGAAAATGGCCGCTGCATGCTCTGCTTCAGAGCTCATCTCAAGATCTCGGGAGACGAGATCTGAAACTGAGCATGCGCCGCCCTCAGCGGCCATTTTCCCGGAGGCCACCTTGTTTTGATGCAAGAATGCAGTGCCTGTGTGAACGCTACCTACTGCCTACCTGAGAGCATGAATCTTAGGGAACATTAGGGATTTCTGCAGTAACATAGGCCACTTACTGTACTCTCACTCTCCTTAACCTGTTATGTATCCATAGGTCAGAGTATGTATTTTCAGGTTTCTATTATTCCGCATTTCAATGTATTGTCCTTCCATCGATCCATTGACCAACAAAAATGAATTTCTTTCTAGGCTTGTGCACACGAGAGTATTACAGTCCAGGGGTCTGACAACCAGCACCCCACACCCGTCAGCTTATATCAATTGAATAGGAGCTGAGCTGCAGTTTTCAGCTATGGCCATTAGACAGTATACTGAGGAGTAATGTTCTGGCCCATACGCTGTTCACAACTGGCCATTGCCGGAGCTGGGTATCGGTCCTCCAATGATATTGATGGTCTATTCTACACATTGAATGGCTATCCTTTTGAACAATGTTTTGGCTTTTCATTTGGCTGACTGCCTTTTCAGCCATTTCTCCCATACACAGGAGCGCATGTTCAGCTGAGGCTAGTTTCGCACTAGCGTCTCACTGACCTCCGTGGTCTGCGCATGGCCGCCGGCCACTTACTGTATTCTCAATAATTGACATGAATCCGCCCCAAAAATGGTCTGTACTCAATGCCGAAATTGGTAAGGCTTCATTCATTTTTTTTGTGTGTGTAGTGGTTAAAAAAAAAAGAGTTTTCTGCACCAAGATATGATTTTGAATTATGTATTAGTTAACATATTGCATGTGGGGTTACAAAAAGCTAAATTTCTGCAAATGACAGTGCATTAAAAAAAGGGGCGGTATGTTGAAGGGAACCTGTTAGGTGCCTCAACCATCCAATACCTACTGAATATCATTATATGTGTTAGCTCCTGCATTCTAATGAAGTCTTTTATGTGGCACAATAATATTTCTATCTTTAAAAGTGAAGTTTTAATGCGTGTGCAGTGTTTAATGTATGGACATTTTTTCCCGCATCCATTGACATGCATTGGCGAGTCTCGTCCGAAATACGCTGCAAGTTGCAGCATGCTGAGACTTTTTTTTTTTCTCTGTCCGATTTCAGCTGATAAAAAAATCGCAAATGAGATGTCACCCATTGAATAACATTGGTCAGAGTGCAATACAATTTTTTTCTCGGATTACACTCGTCCGTTCCCACGTTTGCACATCTCGTATCTTCACAGCATAGACAATTGCCTTCAGATACGAGATGTGCAGCATCTGAAACAACGGATACTGGAAGCCTGTGCTGGCATTTCTTCTGTGGTGTTGCTATCAGCATGTCAAGAGTGGGAGAAGAAGGTTGCATTGACAATCCAACACAATGGGCAGCACTTTGAACACATTTTATAAGTGGTCATAAACTTGTAAATAACTCATAAAAGAATAAAGTTACATTAAAACCAAGCACGCCATTGTTGTTCTTGTGAAATTCTCCATAAGTTTGATGTGTCACATGACCCTCTTCCCATTGGAAAAAATAAACTTGGATCCAACATGGCTGACTTCAAAATGGCCGCCATGGTCAACCATCTTGAAAAGTTTTCCCCCTCCCCATATGCTAATGTGCCACAAACAAGAAGTTGATATCACCAACCATTCCCATTTTATTTAGGTGTATCCATATAAATGGCCCACCCTGTGTGTGTGTATATATATATATATATATATATATATATACACACACACACACACACAGAAAGCGAGAGTGATTTTGAGACATTTGTATGTATTTCATTTTCCAGTTTCATTGTGCTACAATATATTCGGTTTCATGTCAGGATTCTTGATTTGATATGTAAATGCACCTTGATCTTGCGTTGAATGCATTATTCAGGAGTCTGCTGACAGTTTCCATACAGAAGCATATTAATTATTAAGCAATATATTTTGTAAAATCTGAGACACAATACAGATTAACTCATCATTTGTGTGGTAAAGGTCCAGATGTTATTAGCCACCACTGGCAGCAATATGAATCCAGATGAATTATTTAAGGATAAAATAATGCGCTATATGTGGTGGATGGAAGGGACGACGTTTTGTCAGTAATTTCGAAAAAAAAAATAAAAATGAAATATTGAATTTTTTATCAGGCGGTGAGAATATCCCGCAGTCCCCATCTACACGGTGCATCATTAACACATTATTATCAAAAATGCGCATTTTACAAGATAATAGAAGCCGAAGTATTATGTATATTTGATAATGATCATTTTATTTATGGAGAATTTAAATGGATTTGAAATGACAGCGGCCACCTGACAACACACGTTCGGCCGCGGATGAATCTCTGATAGCAGATTAGGACAGTTTTCCTTGGCATGTAGTACGAGGTGCCAAGTATTTTGCTCTCCTTAACCTTCTGACCATTATCACTCTCTCAGCATTAAACCACTTATCCCCAAGAACACAAAGTATATTTTCAGAAAATACTGAAGAAATTATAATTTCCCCTTTGACTCTATTTTTTTTTGCTGAAATAAAGTTATATATTATGAAATTTTCATTTTTATTTTTCTATTGGATTTTTAGTAAATATTTTGTTACCCTATCCCTAACCCTAACCCTAGTAATTCTTAACTCTAACCGTAGTTATGAACATCATATTGATTCAATCTTTTTTTTCATTCATTTGCTACTTAGCCTGTCAATCGTCTTTGCTGCCTATGCAGAGTGCAGCAGTTGAGATGAGTTTGCTATTGAGTATTGACTATTGCGTTCGACATAACCAGCCACTGAGATGACAAAGGTCACTTCTTTATACATCTAATGTGGTGTACCTAATTATTTGTACAAAATGTCCAACTGGGGGTCTGTATGTGGGAGAGACCGGGCAAAAACTGAGAACAAGGATGAATTCTCATCGCCACACAATAAGAGAAAAAAGAAAAAAGAATGGATCTACCTGTGGCAAAACATTTTTGTTCCCCTGATCATAGCATGTGGAATATGAAATTACTTTATTGAAAGGTAATTTCACATCTCAGAGACAAAGAAGAGTTTGCGAATACAAACTGATGGTGACCTTTGACACCCTTAATGCTGGAATGAACCTGTCACACGGATTTATGACGTTTTACATCAATTAAGGAATTTACTCCAAAGACCCTGTGAAAACATCACAAAAAATTACCAGACCCCAATCAGAGGGTAATAAAACTTTCACACTCCTTATCTATGAACTGTTCCAATATTTATGTTCATCTCTATCTCCATAATGACAGTTCTGCTTTACATCACTTTCTTACCTATTGCATTTTTTCTGTGCTGTGTTGTGTATAAATATGTGATTCTTCAGATTTTGTTTTAGTCTTTGCCTGATGAAGAGACCTGAGTAGTCTCGAAAGCTTGCAATTTGTTACCATCTTTTCAGTTAGCCATTAAAAGGTATCAACCACTGAGGACTCTCAATTCTAAATATTTTTCTATCTACTGGCTAACACGGTACAAAGATATACGTCTTTACTGTATTCTTTATACTGAGGTTTTTAATCTTGTACTGAGCTTTATCGTCTTGTAATGAGCTTTGTCATATTGGTTCGCTGCCTATGCAGAGCACAGCAGCAAATGGCAAAATCATTTTGATCTTCATAGGCAGCGCCGGGATGGTACTCACTGCACCAATGCATCCCTCCAAGAAGATGCATTACTTGCTGGCCCCTCTCATTTGACAGTGGGGGCAAGGGTTATGTGTAAAATGTTGCGCCCCCATAGACTTTGGCCAACGGGGCTACTTGCTGTGTGGCCTGACATTCTAGGCCACTGCGCTGTTCTCTTCTTACCCCCCGCTCTCTCTTGTTCCTCCTCATAGGGAACCCAAAACAAAACATGCAGCTTCATCTGCCAGTAGCATGTTCTAGAGCAGGAGCGTATTTATTATTTAATTTATTAATTTAATAAAAATCAATAATTTAGAAGTTTAATTTATTTCACTGTGTACAATACTAAATTACAAATCTTGCCTGAAGAAGGAGCCTCTGTGCTCTGAAAGCTTGCGAACATATAATTTTCTGGTTAGCCAATAAAGGTATCACTCTAAGAATACTCTTGTCATCTTTGGACGGAAAAGTATTCACATCGATTTATTTCACTAAAATGATATATGAATCCGCTCAGCAGCTGTTTAATGTTTGATAGGTAAACCTGTCAATCACTGATTTTTTTACCTCCCAAACCCCAAAGTAGGAGTGATTTAGATCAATTAATTGCAAGTTATAATTAATAATTTCCTACAAAATCTAATATATCAATCCACTCAGTTGCTCCTTCTGTAATACCTGCGGCTGGCAGATCATACAGCTCCAGGGTCTTTTTCAGTCTTACAATTACCGTATTTCAGTATGCTTTTAAACTCTTAACTGGAAAATGCAAAGCTTTCTCAAACCTGTCATTACGCTTTAAGAAAATGTTAATGGGGTTGTCCACTGGCTTATCCTCCTTACTATAGGTTATCATTATCAGATCAGGGGTGGTCCGACACCTGCACCCCTAACGATCAGCCGTTTGCATCTCTGGTGTTACCTGGATGTAAACCGTGCACATAGCCGGAACAGCACGACTCTCTACACTACATAGTGGCTCTCTACACTACGTAGTGGCCACCCTCTGGTACTGCAGCTCAGCATCTATCCCTTTAAATAGGACCTATCACTTGCCATATATATGTATTTTTCTACCTGCTCTCTTGAATCTGATGATATTATTCTTTTGTTTCTTGCACCTCTGCATTCCTGATGAATTGCCCTCTTCCCTGTATTTAAATCTAATAATGTTAGCCAAGTGGGTGTGGTCATCAACTCTTCTTCATTGGGTCTTTCATATACAGGGAAGAGAGGGCCATATCTCAGGAACGGAGAGGCGCAGGAACAAAAGAAAAACAATGCCGGATTCAGGAGAACAGCGCACTTATATAACAAGTGGAAGATGGTCGGCACTCCGTTCTGCTTGATTCAACACTTTATTGGAAATTCATGTGCAAAAATGGCAATAAAATCTACAAACCATCTGACGACTTCCGGAATACAATGATATCTAGGACTAAGGAGGAACTGTATTCCGAAACGAAGGTTTGCACTTATGATTGTCATTTTTGCACATGGATTTGCAATAAAGTGTTGAACCCAGGAGAACGGAGTGCCGACTCTCTTCTGCTTTTGTGTTGTACTGTGTTGTGGTTCTTCCCCCTTTTTTAAACATTTTTACATGCTTTTCTATTATGTGTAATAAAGTTGTATTTTTTGATTATATCTTTTGTAGAGTTCGATTTTTCGGTGTTATATATATACTATAATTTTTCTCTACATGGGTCCATTATATCGGTGGTATATTGTTATATGTTTCCTTGCCTTTCAGTGTTCATGTTGAACAATAGTATTTACACCATATTTAGGGGAAGTGACAGGTCCTCTTTCATAGTACCTGAGATGCAGCAGGCAACATCACTATCATATTGTGGATTACACATCTATTTTGCAATCCATTCCATAAAAATTCATATTTCCTGACCGGCCACAAGGGGCAGCATTGCACCTGCTCGATGCCCTTGTCCTTCTGCTAATCCTAAAGCCTGTACATGTGAATGTCCTCTGCTATTTTCTAGGAGCTGTCCGTTGTGCTTCGGTCCTGTCCATCACACACGCCATGTATTGCAGTAATGCATTCGCTTTCTCCTGTAAATGTAACCTTGCACTTGTCAACCATGACTGTAATTTCCCATTAAATTGTGACTCATTCTTAAGAGTTACTGATTTCGCTATCCTACAAAATGTTGTGCCTCCTCCAGACTTTGCCACATTGCTAGCTACAGTTCCCTGCTAAATATGTATGAAATATAGATCACATTAAATATGGTAGGAAATACTGAAGAGCGTGCTGGCCTCAGCACAGGCTCAGGGGGAAATGTCAGGAGTTATTTTTCTGGACCAGACATTGTCTCTATGGCTGCGCAGCTTTTGTTCTCTGCCCATGTTAATGCATTTAAAGCAGATTCCAATTTTAACCTTTTCCATATATTTTCCGATATGCTCTTCCCTATATTCAGTAGGATAGTATATAGTTAAAAGGCAAAGCTGAATTGTAGAAAGATACAAGGAGCATGTGCAACAGGGTCTCTACTACCATAAAGTCCTAGGAGGACCCCTAATTAGTTATGGATGTTTCGGTGATTAGTGAAGAGCGAACACGCTGGGATAAGGTGTTATCTGAGCATGCTCGGGTGCTAACCGAGTGTCCTCGGCGTACTCGAATACTATGTTAGCGTCCCCGTGGCTGCATGTCCCACAGCTATTTAACAGCCTAAACACATGCCAGGGATTACCTAACAAACAGCCGCGAGACATGCAAAACATATTTTTCGACCACGTCAAAGTGACTCGGTTAGAACACGAGCATGCTCAGATAACACCTTATCTGAACCGTTCGCTCATCACTATCACTGATCCATTCCATCCCATAGATGTGGACATGCATGCATGTGGCTCTCTCTTTGATATGTAAGGGGGTTACTTGCTTTTAACCCTCTGTTTTCTATGAAAAAAAGTCACCTTAATACATTTATTTAAACAGGCGCCTAATTCCATGTGGTTGTTGGCGCCCCATGGAGTGCGCACATATAATAATCAGGAGGCTGAAACCATGTCATTTAATTGTCTTGAGGACTTTATTCTTATGCCATCATCTTGAGGTAATCATTGTAAAAACATACTGATAGGGAATCTAGATTGTGAGCCCCATCGGGGACAGCGACGATAATGTGTGCAAACTGTAAAGCGCTGCGGAATATGTTAGCGCTATATAAAAATAAAGATTATTATTGTTGTTTAGCCCCTATCTATACGTGCTTTCCAGCTCTTATGACTTACCATCTATAGCATTTTTTAATGTTTCTATTACATATATATATATTTTAACCTTCAGGATCTATCTGTTATAATGCCATTTGCGCTCTTATTGCAAACAAGTGGGGAGACAAAAGAGCGCAATAGGGTCTTATCCACGTTACAAAGAAAAGGAAAAAACAAGAAAGTTGCTCACCTGGTTAGGATGAGAGAGACACATGTAAAGATGGCCGCTACTGCAGATCCACAGGTCGATCACGACCAGAAGAGGTCATATATTCAATGGGACTTTGTGGTAAAACTCCGCGCTGCCGCAGGAACAATTCCTGGAGAATGTTAAGGATTCACAGTAGTTTATTCAACGCGTTTCGGGGATCTGATGCCCCCTTCGTCAGGATATACCACATAACAGTTATCTATTTGGTAAATGTTATGTGGTATCTCCTGACGAAGGGGGAATCAGATCCCCGAAACGCGTTGAATAAACCACTGTGAATCCTTAACATTCTCCAGGAATTGTTCCTGCGGCAGCGCGGAGTTTTACCACAAAGTCTCATTGAATATATGATTTGCGCTCTTATGACATATATGTTACCTTACTGAATTGGGGATACTTTCTAGTGGAAATATGCATATTCTTGTATTATAGAGAGAACCCTTTATGGGGAACATGTCACACTATTTAACTGCAGATATTGGGTTAATCTGCAGATAAATAGCATTGCGATGTTTATTGACTGCCTTACTTAATTTCCTTCGGGGTGGCATGCATGGAATAAATAATAATAAATGAGGTGCAGTTGTAAGAATGCCCTGGCCCATTGATTGATGGCCACCTCTGCACAGATACACTGTAGAGCGAGCTGTCAACCAAAGTGCTGGGGTGTTCTCACAGCCGCTCACTGTGTACTGAGCGGTGATTCTACTGATCTGTACACGCCCCCATGACTGAAAGCTGGCGGCTTCCAGGAGGAAATATGTTCATTTTCTCCCAGTAGCCACACTTTCAGAATAATGGCTAGACAGTATTGTATTTACCTGGAAAATAAATAAATAGCATTGCGATGTTTATTGACTGCCTTACTTAATTTCCTTCGGGGTGGCATGCATGGAATAAATAATAATAAATGAGGTGCAGTTGTAAGAATGCCCTGGCCCATTGATTGATGGCCACCTCTGCACAGATACACTGTAGAGCGAGCTGTCAACCAAAGTGCTGGGGTGTTCTCACAGCCGCTCACTGTGTACTGAGCGGTGATTCTACCTGATCTGTACACGCCCCCATGACTGAAAGCTGGCGGCTTCCAGGAGGAAATATGTTCATTTTCTCCCAGTAGCCACACTTTCAGAATAATGGCTAGACAGTATTGTATTTACCTGGAAATTAACCCCATATCTGCAGGTATATAGTGTTTTGCTAGGTGACCGGGAACTTCTTGACCTTCCACTTTACTCTGACGCAGGATATTATTTGCATGGATAACTTTAGGTTCCAAAAGGGCATTGCGATGGGACCCTGTTGTTATTGCAGTCTCATTTCCTCCCCAATACTATACACCACATTACAAAAAAGCCTCTATCTCCATATATTTTATTCCTATTATTTTCAGCACGGGAAGACTTAGCATGGAATAACATCAGCACACATTTGTTAAGCGAGGCATAAAATTTCAGGGAGTGGTGGAACAGTCGACCCCAAGGGGTCCAATGCACCATCTCCTGCTGGGACACCACATGTAGTTTCTCTGGTCTGTTTAGCCTCTGACTGAGCAGTTCTTGCACCAGTAACGGGCAGGTGTCTCCTGCATTTAGGGCATTAAACGTCTTCACGGCCTCGTGGAGCGGCAACATCCTGCGCCAGTTGTGTATAAATCATACACCTGAAGTAAGAAGTTTATTTCTGGTGTATGCTTATGAATATTCTATTAGTGCACATAGCACATGAGTGATTTTATAAGCAGTCAAACATCCCATCTGAACAAAGACATAGTCAGCGACTGCGTGTGCGTTTCCGTTGCCCACCTGTAGGTGTCAGTATTGATTGTGCCTCTCATACAGTATCTATAGACACCTTTGGGTGCTGATACATTTCAGATTTGGTAATGTAAGAAATACGCCGAGAATCATGGATTGCGGCAAGCAATCATATTAATGGCTCAATGCTCAACTGTTTATTTGGGGAGGTAAAATAATTCTTTGAAGTAAGTGTTAGTACTGGGCAAAGAAACAATGCAAGTAACAGTATGTTGGGAGATCTAGTCACTGACAAAGGTGCCTGAAGTTTCTTCACAGAAGGTTGCCCTTCTTGTGGCTCATTAAGCATCAGGTATGCAGGTCTTCCTGTATACAGCTGAACTGTCAAACATTCTGACAGTCATTTACTGGGACATTAGGCAGCTAATGAAGTCAGTTCAATATCTGCTGCCACACGCAGGTGAAAGAGACAACTTTTTAAGATGCAGTTTCTCAGTTTATGTTTAACTGTTTCCATGCTACATTAAATACCAAGATTTGTATCTGGTTTTCACACATTTATCAATCATACAAATATCAACATGGTTACAAAATATGGATGCAAGTAAAGTTGATACATTATTAGTTAAAGGATTTGACTATTGAAACTAGTGCTATGGCTCTATAGGTCCTAGTTAAAGGAAACCTATCACCATGTTTTCTCCATATTTCCCCTTACTGGAATGCTGTAAAAAAGGTCCCCAATCTAGTTTTCAGATCCCCCAAAATAGCTTTTATTATGCTTACAGATGGGGCGGTCCGGTCCGATGGGCGTCTCTGGTCTTGATCCGGCGCCTCCTCTCTTCTTGCAATCTCGGTCCTCCTTCCCTGCTTGGTGTGGATGACGCATCCTACATCATCCACCCAGTGGATCAAGACCTGAAACGCCATTGGACGGGACCACCTCGTCTGTAAGTATAATAAAAGCTATTTTCACCTGATAAACATTTCTTAAAATATCCAATACTCTTTTTACTTTTTTTAAATGATAATACCACATAGAAGGAACAAATACTGCTACTCCTTGTCCAGACCACATATTACCACTACGTAGTGATGAAATAATAGCACATACATGGAATAAATACCGCCACACCATGACCAGATCACATATTAACACCACATAATAACCGAATACTACAATACTGATCATTAATGAAAAACCACAATACTAATATTACCATACACAGGAGCTCTGCGCATAGTATACAGTGTATAGTGTCAGTGTACAGGTAATACAGTGATCACCATTGACTTTATACACAGGAGCTCTATATATAGTCAGTGTACAGTAGTACAGGATCAGTGTACAGTGTATAAGTGACATCACAGTGAACTTTATACACAGGAGCTCTGTATATCGTGTATAGTACAGTAACAGTGATCACATGACATTAACACAGGAGCTCTGTATAGTGTACAGATAATACAGGGATCACCAGTGCCATTTTACATGCAATCTCTGTATATAGTGTGCAGGTAATACAGTGATCACCAGTGATATTATACACAGAAGATCTGCATATTGTATATAGTGTAAAGTGTCAGTGTACAGGTAATACAGGGATAACCAGTGCCATTATTCACAGGAGCTCTATATGTAGTATATAGTGTATATTGTAAGTGTACAGGTAGCACTCTGACTCACTGGTGATGTCTCTAGTTGAAGTAATTCATTGTCATTTTTCTTCTTCACCCAGCACAGACCGCCATCACTTCTTCCAGCCAGGAATCGTCTCTGCAGAAAATAACACACAGTTATCTAAAGCACTGCTTCCTGAGCACATTCCCCGCTTTTTGCCCAACTTCTGCCCTACGCAACTGAATACAGATGTGCACCCACCATTTAATATTTAATTAGCTATTATGCAATCCACCATTCCAAATATAAATTGTAATCCACCACTGCACCCCCACTAACTATAAATAGCCACTTTTGCCCACCCAATAAATATATAAATTAATTAGCACCTGTACACTTTCCCCCAATTCATTACATCACACTCCTGCATCCTCTATACCCTCCACTCTGTATCTCCTGCACCCCAATTCACTATATTTACATGCCCACCTCCACCCCAATTCATTATATTATATCCTCTCTAGTGATGGGCAAACCCCTGCATGTTTGAGTCTGGCGGGTTGGGCTAAACATCTAAAAATAATTTGGTTCTCACCGTGCTCGCTGTGATCTCATATAACTAACAGTATTTTATCATCCCAGCTCACAGTGAAGTGTGGGAAAGCCGCTTCAATGAGGGACGGTGAAGTCTATGACGTCACCACTAGTCACTGAAGGTGCTCTCTCAGCACCTCATTCTCCGGTGGTTTTCAGCCTGGGCGGTTGCATCATGGCACCATCCAGGTTGTAAACCACATATCGCAGAAATAGATTACGGCGTGGGACATCTTCACTACAGACAGATGAGGGTTATGGTTGTTTATTATTTTTCTTTTTTTTTACAGGGGACAAGGGCTTTAATGGAATGGGCGTAACGTGAGTATAACTGTGCTTTCTTATTTTTATTTCAAATAAAGGAGTCAGAGTCTTTCTTTCAAATAAAGGATTTTTTTTCTGGCTGTGTCTTTTTACAATTAAACGGTGGGGTTAGTAATGGATAGGTGCCTTATTATTAACCTGTGGGCTTGATGTCAGCTGACAGAAAACAGCTGAAATCAACCCCACAACCATTACCCCACTTGCCACCTGTCAGTTTTGCCAGTGGTGATTATCAAAAATAGAACAGACCCTACGTCATTTATTAATAATTAATTTATAGGGCACAGGTGCTGGCTGATGAATTCTCCCATCCCAACTTGCTGTTATCAATGACAGCCGGCATAGGCTGATGGGAGTAGTACTTTCTCATCAGCCAAAGCCTGTGACTGGCCACAGCTGCTGGCTCACACTGTCATGTGACATCTTGGGAACCACAGCTCTATGACCAGCGGTAATAATTTTACCGCCGATCAGAGCTGCCGGTGTTTCTTGCGCTGTCATGCAGGTACTGTTCGAGGTCGCCCATCTCTAGTACTCTCTGTCTCCCACCCCCACCCTATATTCATTTTCAACTGCTCTTTCCCACCATCAATTCATCATTTGCTCTCCACCACCCTCAATTTTTCATTATTTTTTGCCCTCCACCCCAATTCATCATCTTGTGTTGTCCCCTACCCTCCACCCATCATCATTTACTGTCCCCATCCCCAGTCTCAATACATCATCATTTACTCCCCTCACCATCAATTCATCATTATCATTTGCTGTCCCCTGTCACCCACCTTGAATTCATAATTTGCTGCCCCCACTCCCAATTCATTATTTGCACTCCCCCACCTCAATACATCATCATTCACAGTCCCCATCCCACACCCTCAATTCATCCTCATTTACTCCCCACACCCATACCCATTTAATTAATTTTATTAAAAAAATAAATAACGTTATTCATACTTACCTCTCAGATGATCCATTGCAGGGCCGCTTCACTTCTGGTATTCTGGTGAGTCGCGCTCGTACATGCCGGCATGTACCTGATGACGTCATTACGTAGGCGCCATCACAGTGTGTCACAGAAAAGGCAGAGGGAGCTACCCTGGAACTGCTGTGCTGTTCTGTTTTTACGGCCATGCAGCACCAGGAAAGCTTGCAGGGCCGAGACATGCGCCGGCACACAATACGTTATAGCTTGGGGCACGGTGAGAAGAAACAAGAGGGGGGGTCCGGACTGGGTCAGGGCCCCCTCTCTTTACTTCTGGTAATCGCGCCCCATACAGCATTAAGGGCAGTAATGCCCTGATGACAGCCCTGCACCCCCCCATAACTGAACGCTGGTGGCTTCCAGGAGGAGATATGTTCATTTTCTCCCAGCGGCTTCTGCTTACCAGGCCACATACACCAGTAAGGGCAGTAATGCCCTGATGGCAGAATGGGTGGCTACACATTACTCCCTCCACTGCAATCAATTATAGTATTACATCCCCAGACTTCATAAGTCATATCCATGCATGGCCACATCTTCTTCACCAGATAACAGTCATTAGAGATCCCCATTTTTTTGTTCGGTTTTTCAAAGGTGAGAAATATATAGTTACCTATATAGTAGGGACTGCCAACTCTATTTGCTGAAATACAGCCCCAAGCTCAGAAGGACCCTCCACCATGATTGACTTTTCCTGCAGACAACCATTATTGTGCCATTCTCCAGCCCTTCAGTGAACAAAAAAACACTTTGACTCATCAGTCTAGAGCACCTGATGACATTTTTCTACAACCAAGTTCCTATGTTTTTATGCGCCGTTGAGTCACTTGGCCTTGTTTCCATGTAAAAGGTATAGTTTTTTAGCTGCAATTCTTCAATGAAGACCACTTCTGGCCTGACCTCTCCAAACAGTAAAGCTGATGAGCTGTTGGCACTGCTGAGCATCTTCCGATTTCCAAGGAAAGTAAGCATGATGTGTCTTTCATCTCCTGCACTAGTTTTCCTTGACTGATGACTTTATTTGTGGTCCCCAACGTAACCCAATTTTTGGTGTTTCTTCAAAAAGCTTGAACAGCACATCTTGAAAACCCCAGTCGGCTTTGAAATCTCTGCTTGTTAGAGACCTTGCTGGTGCTGTATAACTACCTTGTGTCTTGCTGCTTTACTCAGTCCATGGTGTATGTTCTGTGATATGAAATTGTCTTCCACTCTTCTACAGCCTTACTTTTTTGGCAGAGTTTGGCTTTTCCTGAACCAGATTTACGCAGCTGGTTCTGTTTCAGTCAATGACTTTGTTTCATCCTAGATATAAAAATGATAATCATTATCATCTCGTTGCTATAATTGATTACTCACATGCCTGACTATAATTCTACAAAACCCTTGACTGTGCAAGCGTACCTGGAAGGATTGAGGTTGTTTTAAAGGCAAAAGTCGATCATACCAAATATTGATTTTATTTTTGAAAGCATTCGTACTTTGCAGCATTTTTTCACAACTCCCTAAAAGTTTTGCACAAGACTGAATGGAAACCATCCTTCAACTATTTGTCATCCATAGGCTGCAATTCTAAAACGTATATGTTTAACATATGCAATTTTGTACTGGATGTTTGGGTCGTATGTCTTTGTTGGATGCCGTCTGTCAGTCAACAGTCACCCTTAGACTAGGGTCATATGACCCTTTTCCCTCCATCCGAGCAAACAAGTCTAATTATTTGATCAGAGTGGGATCCAATTTCCTTGGCGAGTGTGAGAAAAAAAAGTTTCTCCATGCAGTCAGTCTGTGAAAATCAGACTACACTCAGATGTCATCCCAGTGTGGTCCAGACCCATAGACTTGAACGGTCGAGTGCCATCTGATTATCAGAGGAAAATCGTGCATGCCATGATTATTTTTCTCGAACCACTTGGTCCGAGGAAAAAATTGGACATAAATAACATGAGTGCAAGTTCTATTTATCAAATCCACGGATAGCACTCATCCGATTTATTCTAGGCTGCCAAATCAGAAGAATAAAATCCTACTTACACCAATGCAATGCCTACTCTGGTTGATATTCATTCTCCGCACTATATCTATTGCATGAGTCCATATCGTGCACATCACAATGCAATTATAAATTCCACCCACATAAGTGTACTGAGAATTAATCCAATACAAGTTTTGTTTTGAAACCTCTACAATCATCAAGGTTGACCCTCTTCTCGACCACAAGGCATAAATTAATGTCAGCACGGACGGTCCTTGTTCCATTAAATGATGCCGGGTCTTTGATGTCAGGACATGCTCTTGTGGCTTGTGCCCTTTGCCATAACCAGATTCAGGCTGAAATCCCCATCCTAGTAATGTGAAATAACTGGAACAATCAGCTCTATGTCATTAACATTACTGATTACACTGGGAACATCCCTGACAGGTGAAAATGGATTTAGTATATAGTTAGCCATAGGGGCAAAAAGGAATGATTTCCAAGGTCTGCCATCTAGACTAAAATAAGGAGCAAATCCTTTGTCTATAGCGTTTGTGATGGCATGGCTGCATTTCAGTCTTTTATTGGTTCTTTCCAGTGTCCCACACCATAGCTATCCTCGCTCCACTTACCATGTTTTCCAAATCTTGTACTAATGAAAATTCCTGAAATAGAGATTGAGTTTTCAGCTTTACAACAGTTTATCAGCTGTCAGTTTTCTTTTTTTTTTCTCATTATGGAACCATGTTTGTGTGACGTAGCTTACATTGTCTTAATGGGGAAACTATGGCTACTAATGTCGTCTACAGAGGTATATACACTGGTCGTTAATTCTTCAGATTCTAATTGTAATGACTAGTGATGAGCGAACGTGCTTGGATAAGGTGTTATATGAGCATACTGGGGTGCTAACTGAGTGTCTTCGGCGTGCTTGAATATTATGTTCGAGTCCTCTCGCCTGCTTGTCTCACGGCTGTTCGACAGACACAACACATGCATGGACTGCCTAACAATCAGGAAATTCCTGCATGTGTTGCGCCTGTCGAACAGCCGTGAGACATGCAGCCGCGGGATCTCAAATATATTATTCAAGCACGCCGAAGACACTCAGTTAGCACCCGCCCATGCTCCGATAACACCTTATCCTTATCTCTAGTAATGACCCACTGTCACGATAATTGTGTGATGTGAATAGGTTGAACGACTGAATGATTTGTCAAAAAAAAATGCTCTTTCATCGTGAATCAAAATCGTTTAGATTGAGTAAAAAAAAAAACCTCTCGTTCATCTTTTGAAGAATAAATCTAATGTAAATGGAGATCGTTCATTCGGTCAATGTTCTGGCCGGCAAAAAGGAGGAATGGAACGATCGTTATTCAACCATTTCAATAACGATAATCATATGGTATGGTATGAGCACTCGTCGGAGATTGTTTGCTAGTCCTGAGTTAAAGGCAGTGAGCGATGAGTCAAGTTTATCCCAGTGGCACACGCTGTGTGATACATCTGGTGCATCTTCCAAGACGTTAAACACTTTACGATTACTTATACCAACTTGTGGTTGGCTAAGGTTTGACCAATAATTTGTGCCTAAAAATTGACGCACTCCAATAGTACATTTAGTGTAAATTACAATCGTTGCCATACCCTGGTTCACACAGAAACTAAAGAGTGGCACGCACAGTCCTACCTTGTGGCATAACCACCAAATATCTTTGTCTTCGAAATGAAAGATAATGGCGGCAATGACCTTAGTTTTTGAAGGATCATGTTTTTTGTCTTGGCATACTTGGTCTTTGGCACAATGGTGAGTTATCGTCCTGATACTCCTAATTCTATTACCATTGGTGGGGTGCTAGGTATCTGTCGTAGACAGATGTATATCTCCTCGCATGATGAGCTATGCTGGCGTTCCTTCTCTTGCTAGAGTGGACTTTGATTGATTGCAGCTTTGAGCACTATTTATATGGGTCACTTCAGACTTTTTTTATGCAAGGAGGAAATATAGATTAAAGTTAGAATGAAAGATAGTTTTATGCTACTTTTACATTGCTACATTGCACTTATATTTTACAGCTTTACATCCGGGACCCCCATTGTTCTCCACTTGCAAATATCTAAAAAATAAAATAACAAATCTAACTTTTTTTAGATCGTGAAAATAAGTTGTCCATAGAAGACCGGATCATTTATTGATCGTGGTGGATGACTTCCGGGACTCCTACTGATCAGTGGAACAAGGGGAATTTTATGTAGCGACAGTGCGCATGCCTGACCGCCGCTGCATTCATTTCCTGTGGGGCTGTTGGGCACTGCGTTTTGCTTTTTCTGGCAGCGGCGATTGGGCATGCGCCCTACCACTCAATTCTATCCTGTGTTCTGTCAATCAATGGAGTTCCCGCAGCTATAGATATGTAAGAACTTATTTTCACTGGACTGGACAACCCTTTTAAGTAAATGACTCCCTCTGCTGCCTATTACCTATCACAATTCCAAAGCCTTGCTTCTTTTGCAGTTTTTTTGGATTCACATCTACCTTTAAAGTGCGGATCATCTGTGGATTGCACCATGGGTTAATTGGAGGCTAGTTGACCTCTCCGAGATGACATCTTGGCTAGAGGAGAAAACAGTCATTTTCAGAGAGGAAGGTGATGTGCTTTGGGAAACCATAGTGTTATCGACTTGAATGAAAATCTGAGTTCTGGAAGCTGAATTTTTATTTTCCATTTCATCATTTCTATTATTATGTTTCTGTTTTCAGCCGGTTGGAATATTAAAGCAGCTGAGAACAGGCAGAAAGCAAGAAATAAGAGATCTGAGGGAAATTATCAGCCGGCTCTTTCCTTGCACATTCAGAAGAGCGCCTGCTCCAGATTGAGAAATATGTGTGTCTGTAAGATTGGATTGTGCAGTGAACAGTAGCAAGAAGTGAACGGTAATAAATCATGGCGTCGGGAGACAGTGGGAGAAGCGCCTTCAAAACCCCTGCCGGAATCAGTCTGAAGGTGACCTTAACTGAATGCAGACAGAAAAATAATAAAATCAACACATATTTATACAAACAAACCGTCGTTACAAACGCGAGGAACAAAGAGTCGAAACCTGGAAACGTTACCTTATTTTACCATGTGAATACGGGTCATGTAGCAAAATGCAAAGGATAGATCCGTGCAAAGCTCATCACTGCTCAAACGCACCGACATCATCATTTTCTGGGTATAGTGATTTAGAGAGTTGCCCCTAGTGTAAACCCATTCTCTTAGAAATGATCCAACCTTCAGAGTGAGCCATAACCAGTAGAGTTGAGCGATACTTTCCGATATCCAAAAGTATCGGAATCGGAATGGTATCGCCGATACCCCAAAAATATCGGCGATACCCGATACCGATACCGGAAATCCAATGTAAGTCTATGGGAACAAAATATCGGAATTAAAAAAAACCCATTCTTGCCTTGTTGGTTAATTGTACATGAAGGAAAACAACAAAGAGTAATGTAGAATGTATTGGGGGAGGTTGAGGAGACATTAAAGGCATACATGTTTAACCCAATCCAATGGAATAGCATTAAAAATTTTTTTTTGGAAATACGTTTGGATTGACTAACAAATTGACAATGTTGTTAACCTTTTTTCTATTTTGGCAAATATGTATGTTTCACAACTTCCATGCTCTTCACCTTTTTAACTTTTGACACACTTTCTCCTTCATAATCTTCAGCAGCATCATCTTTGTCATAAAATGATTCTTCATCTTCACCTTCTTTATCTTCTTCGTAAACTTCTTGTTATTCATCTTTTGTTAACATTACTCATATTGTTCTTATTAAACTATTATTCTTCTTCATATTCTACATTTTCATCTTCTTCCTCTTCATCTTCTTCATCATATTCTTATTTGTGACAGAGATTCCTGTACTTGTAATCTGTCAAAGTATGAATTTTTCATCCTTCCGTTCTTGCTGTCACAAAAGATTTAAATTACAACAGTATTTGTCCGTGTTCAGTTTAGCCTGCAGCAGCAGGCAGTTTCCAGGGGCACCACGAGGAGGAACGGACTCACCCCCATACACTGCTTAGTCTTCTTCTGCTTAGAATTTAGAGCATATATTTTGCTCTTCATTTTGGTCTTATACTTCATGTTCTTCTGCTTTTTGATCTTCTGCTTATTGTTCTTCTGTCTCTTGTTCTGTATTTTGTAGTTTGTCGTAACCTTATTTTTCCTGTTGGTGATCTTCTTCTGGGTAATCTTATATTTCTTCTTTGTGATGGTGTTCAGGCTGGTTGGCTTGATGCTCGTCGTCCTTGGGGTCGTCATCTTCTTCGGGGTGGTCTTTAGGGTCGTCTAACTTCCGAGAACCAGTTGACGTTACTGGAACCCGGACGGGTAGCAGAAGGTACAAGAGCCAATGCAAGTAACGAGGACCAGCTGACTGTGCTGGAACCCGGAGGGGCAGCAGAAGGAAAAGAGCCAATGGCACAACCGAGGACCAGCTGACGTTACTGGGACACGGTTACTAAGCAGGAGGTACCTGTGCTCCAAAGCACTACCAAGGACCAGCAGACGTTGCTGGAACTCGGATACTGAGATGGAGGCACCTAGGCCAAAGGCACTGTGGAGAACCAGCTGACGGTACTGGAACGCGGACGGGTACCATAAGGCACCCATGAAAATGTAAGTTGACAGGCCGCAAGCCGTCTGCAGTTACCGAATCACACAGTCCTACAGTGGGTGCTTGTCCTATTTTCACAACGGAAAGAGCCTTTATTTACATATCCCACAGCACACATAGGAATCACCTAAACTGCAGGCACCATAGAGTCGGATAACCGGAATGCAACATGACAGGACAACTTCAGGCTAATTTACGTTGACACTGCCAGGAAACAGCTGTCGTGCTGTAACCAGAGTGGGCATGAGTCAGTACCCGTGCCAATTACTTCCGAGCAACAACTGGCGGTGTTGGAGCCCAGGGATGAGAGGAGGACAGGGTGGAGGCAGCATGACTTTTTGTCATACACACAGCAGGGGAACAGCTGCCATTACTCAACACCAGTAACACAGGAGCAAGTGTTGACTGTGCTAACAGCACTTACAGGCAACAACTGGTGGTGTTGGAGCCCAGGGTCCAATGCATCGACTTCAATTGCTTCCACCTCCTCTCAGGACCACAGCACTGTTGAGCAACCATCTGTCTCTTCACCGCCTGCCAAATTGCCCAGTCAGTCAGAGAGTTCTGTACAGGAGCCAGCTGAGTCTCTGCTTCTGTTCTCAGAATCTGTTGGTTTGCAAACAGGGGCCCAGCCAAGCAGCATTCTGGAATGTGAAGAAGAGGGAGTATGCAGTGATGCGCAACAGCTGTGTCTCTCTGAATCTGAAGAGGCGGTTGAGACAGTGCCGATGGTCAGCACACCGCAGAACGCATCTGATGATGATGAGACTCAGGTGCCAGTTTCTGTTGAGCATGGTGGTGGCCAGACCACCCAACAGCAGCAGGTGTTGTAAGAAGTTAGTGGAGATGATGAGGTCCAAGACCCAACATGGCGTGAGGAACAGGAAGGTGGTGGTAGCAGCTCTGAGGAAGCGATTGCCCCAACGGTACAAACAGGAGGGAGAGTTAGGCTGCATACTCTGTTGCCTGTAGCCTCCATTTTGGCACCTGTTCGGATTTCTCTTCCAAAAGTCTAAACGGACGCTCCCAGGACTTGCACTGCGTGGTCCTTTTTTAACACACTTGCAGATGATATTTGCTATGTCAAATGCAAGCTGTGTAATCAAAAAGTAAAAAGAGGTAAAGTGTCAGTAACCTCAATACCACAAATATGTCTAAAATTGTGCGTAGAAAACACGTAGTTGAGTTACAAAGACACACTGAAGATGTACAGTCTATAGAGAATCACAGCACAAGTTTAACTGCATATGTCATGGTTAAATTTGAAAATTTTATTGCACACTTGATGTGAAAAAAGAAAATAGCTATGAGACGACTGACTGACGTTTTGGGCAACGCAGTGGCCTTTATCAAATAGTCGCTGGAAGAGATAGAAAAATTTACAGTCAATGACAATGTATAATATATACAATATATACATAGGGTGAAGAATATATATACATAGGAATTAGGCAACATGTTAAACATTTGGGTGATACTGTAGAACACGGAGAATTATCCCTCTAGGGTATGCGGATGGATAATGTAGTTTTTTGTTGATTTTTGTGAGTGTGTAGAAAACAGGGGTGATGGGGTATTGAATATTAAGGAATGTCATAGTCTTACAGTCTATGGTGATCAATTAAAGATGTTTTGTCAGGATACGATCAATTTTTTGACAGATGTAAAATGTAGGGTCACAATTTAGTTGTCTGTAGGTTAGGTTAACTCACAGTTGTCTATGATTTTCGGCAATAGATTGTGTCTTATTCATAATAACGATAGCACCCCCCTTATCTGCTGGTTTAATAATAATGTTGGGGTTATCTTTCAGAGATTTTATGGCTTGTTTATCTGTGGGTGTCAGGTTGTGGCGTATCGGGTGTAGGCCCAATCTCGGCAAACCATCCACGAGCACAGGCTCTGAATGCTGGCATTGCAAAACTCCTGTCCCTTGAAATGCTGTCATTCAGGCTGGTGGAGATTGACAGTTTACGGAACTTAATGGCATTGGCAGTCCCACAATACAATGTGCCAAGCTGATTTTATTTCAGCAGGCAAGCCGTCCCTGGTCTGCAAAACCATGTTGTTGAGGTTAAAATTAAACATGCGCTACTAAACTCCGTCAGTAGCAATGTCCACCTGACCACCGCTGCGTGGACCAGTACCCATGGCCAGGGATGATACCTTTCCCTTACTGCCCATTGGGTCAATGTTGTGGAGCCGGGTACAGATCTTGCGAGTGGCGCTGTACGTGTTCAGGCAACTACAAGGATTGCGGGAATCAAGTCTGTACACATTGACTCCTCCTTCTCCAGTTCCTCAGAAACATCGTTGCAGGAGCCGTCACGGTCTACCTCCACATGGACCCGTGAACGCTTAATAAGAATCTTTAGTTATATAGCGCCAACATATTCCGCAGTGCTTTACAGTTTAACAGTTTCCGAACACAAGTCATAACTAACAACGTTACCAATACAATAATGAAAGCAATATAATCGCACACGCTCGTGAGAGCTTACAATTTACAAATATGTGGGGGAGATACAAAGTACAGGTGTTTATATACAATGGTATATTTAGAATGATGTCCCAGCCATTTTGAGGGAGTGAGGGCCAAATGGATGGAGATAGTGAATGGGCTACAAACACACACACTTACACATAGAATGACTTTGATTAGTGAAGGTGATAGGCCGCTATTATTATTATTGATTTTTATAGCGCCATTTATTCCATGGCGCTTTACATGTGAAGAGGGGCAAGTATAGACAAGTACAGTAAACATGAGCAATACAAGGCACACACAAGTACAGAAGGAGAGAGGACCCTGCCCGCAAGGGCTCAGAGTCTACAGGGATGGGTGAGGATACACTAGGAGAGGGAAGACCTTGAAGAAATGTGTTTTGAGTGAGCGCCCAATAACATGCAAATTGTGGATAGTTCTAATTTCTTGGGGTACAGCATTCCACAGTATTGGCGCAGCGCGGGAGAAGTCTTGGATTGGGGAGAGATGTTCTTTAGGTGTAGGCGGCAATAGCGGGCAACAGATTGTATATAGGAGGTGAAGGAGAGATTGGTGTCAAACATAACACCCATACAGCGAGCCTGTTGACCGATATGAGGACAGACGTGGCCAAACGTCAACAGGCCGTCCTGAAATTAATTTCCATGGGGAATCAAAGCCACACAGTGCTGGAGCTCTGGAATGCCATAAAGCAAGAGAGCGACATGTGTATTTTGCCAGCAAATCTCCAGCCAGGCTTGGTAGTGTGTGACAATGGCCGAAATCTGGTGGCAGGTCTGGGCCTAGGCAACGTCACTCACATACCATGTCTGGCACATGTGCTAAACTTTGTCGTCCACAGTTTTTTGAGGGACTATCCGGATCTTGATTCACTGCTGCACAAGGTCCGCCTACAGTGCGCTAACTTGCGACGTTCCACCATGGCCAGATCTCGCATTGCAGCTCTGCAACGCAGATTTTGCCTTCCTGAACATCGCATCATATGTGACGTACCCAGCAGGTGGAATTCCACGTTACATATGTTGGAGCGGTTGTGTGAGCAGCAGCCAGCAGTAATGGAGTATCAGCTGCATCAGTCGCAATCAACTCGCAATTTGCGCCGTTCACTTCACCACTACTGAGTGGGCCTCTACTATCATAATCTTTATTTATATAGCGCCAACAGATTCCGCAGCGCTGTACAGTTTAACAGTTTCATAACACAAGTCATAAGTGACAACGTTAACAATACAATAATTAAAGCAATATAAGGCGCCCCTGCTCGTGAGAGCTTACAATCTACAATGAGGAGGGGGAGCTCCAAAGTACAGTTGTTTATATACAATGGTGTATTTACAATGATGGTCCAGCCATTTTCAGGAGTGAGGGATGGATGGAGATAGTGAATGGGCTACACACACACACAGTTACACATAGAATGACTTTGATTAGTGAATGTGATAGGCCGCTCTGAACAAATGTGTTTTGAGTGTGGAAGTAGGGCTGTTAATGGGGATGTTGAAGTCTCCAAGGATAAGGGTTGGTACTTCTGAGGACATGAAAGTGCGGCAGCCAGGCAGAGAAGTGGTCAAGGAACTGTGTGGGCGAGCCTGGGGTCCGATATATTACCGCTACTCTGAGGGAGAGGGGACGAAAGAGCCTGATGGTGTGGACCTACTAATTTGCAAAATCTTAATCTAAAATTTACATGTTACATATTTACATCTAGTATAAAACATTTAACCATTAAGCCTACTTACAGAACAAGGAAGTGTAAAAAAAACTTGTATAAAACATTTAACCATTAAGCCTATTTACAGAACAAGGAAGTGTAAAAAAACTTGTATAAAACATTTAACCATTAAGCCTACTTACAGAACAAGGAAGTGTAAAAAAACTTGTGCTTAAAAAAAAAAAAGTGAAAATAAAATGTGAGAAGGGCAGTGTAACAAATAATTTAGGAAAAAGATAAACTAACATCAAGTGCTGTGTGCTGTGTAAGAGCCAGACACATTAACATTAAATCAGTCTGGAATAGCGGTGATTTTCTCCCCATAACCCGAGTAACATTCTGGGGAGAGGGGTGTAGAGTCAACGATCAGCAACTAGCTACGGTAGATCAAATACCTGAAAAAAAAAAAAAAAGTTATTTAACATTCATAACATACATTTTATTTTATAAAAAACCCAAAAAAAATTATTTAACATTCATAACATACATTGTATTTAACCAAAAAAATAACAAATTTATTTAACATTCCTAAGATTATTTTTTTTTAAAACATAAAAACTATAATACACAGCAGGATCTTTAGTAAAAACCAGACTTACCACTGTAACCTCTTCTTAATCCTTGCAAGCTTCAACACAACATTGACAAGGTACACAGCAGGGGTGGTCGGTCTCCTAGACAACAAGCAAACTCCTTCATGTTGAGAGAGGCCACCATCTCCTTAGCTTTCAGGTACTTTTCTGTGGGAATGAGGTTGTCTCCAACCAGCCAGGAATATCCATTGAATGCCACACCATGGTTTGGTATTAGCACCCAGCCAGTACCAAAAGTGAAGCCAACCACAGTTCCCATTTCTCATGAACTTTATTTGATATACTGGCTGGCCAAACATTAGTTTCTCACAAAGGAGCTGAAGACCCTGAGTGGCAGTAGGTGCAAGTCTCTCCAGCATGACCTGTTTGTTAGATATTTAACGTCTACACACCTAAAGAACATCTCTAGAATCCGCCCTTTTCTCACCATGGAAACAACAAAAACCCTCACTGTAGCATTGATCCACTCCCGCCTGGACTACTGCAATGCTCTATTACTTGGCCTCCCCATTACTCGACTATCCCCTCTCCAGTCCATCCTTAATGCAGCAGCCAGGGTCATCCATCTGGCTAATCGGTACTCGGACGCGTCCGCTCTTCGCCAGTCCTTACACTGGCTGCACATTCATTATAGGATCCAATTCAAAGTACTGGTTCTCACCCACAAAGCTCTCCACAGTGCAGCATCCCCCTACATCTCCTCCCTCATTTCTATCTATCGGCCTAACCGACTGCTGCGCTCTGCAAATGACTTTCGACTAACCTCTGCAGTAATCCGTACCTCCCACTCCCGACTACAAGACTTCTCCCGCGCTGCGCAAATCCTCTTGAATGCTGTACCACAAGAAATTAGGACTATCCACAATTTGCCTGGTTTCAGGCGCTCCCTCAAAACACATTTGTTCAGAGTGGCCTATCACATTCAATAACCAAAGTCGTTCTATGTTTAAGTGTGTATGTGGAGCCCATTCACTATCTCCATCCATGCCTCACTCCCTCAAGATGGCTGGACCATCATTGTAAATGCACCATTGTATATACACACCTGTACTTTGTATCTCCCCCACCTCATTGTAGATTGTAAGCTCTCACGAGCAGGGTCGGCTTATTTTACTTTAATTATTGTATTGTTAACGTTGTTACCTATGACTTGTGTTTTGAAACTGTTAAAGTGTAAAGCGCTGCGGAATATGTTGGCGCTATATAAATAAAGATTATTATTATTATATTATTATTATTATTATATCAGAGGGAGAAGAGGATTGGGCCTTGACAAGGTGCCCGATTGCATCTTAAGTGTTATTGAATGTTGGAGCCAGTCCACCGTATAAAAGCAGCCATACAGTGTCCGGGTACCTGCTTGGATTTCAATCAAAATGAAGACTACTTTGATGTACATGTACACCAATTAGAGAAAAATGACAAGGATGAGGCAGTAAGACACGTTCAGCAGAGTACAAGCAGCATTGCTTGAAGAAGTAACTTGAGCGTGATCAAAATTGAATAAATTAAAATCTCAGACTACAGTGAACACAACTCTTAGCTGTGAAAGGGCTTTTTGTGTCCTTCTACAGTGTTTTCAACCAATGTATTGGATACGGATGGAAGCACGTCACACTATAATTTCAATTGAATTGAGCAGCAAGAATTACACTAAAGAAAAAAAAAAAAAGAGTGTGAGAGTGACATGTGCAGATGCCTACATACAGCGTTGTATGCCGAGCAAACTGCAGCGCGTCACCTGCACTCACACACACACCTTGCAGACCTGTGAAAAAAACACTGCAAGGCAAAAGGAAGATGTACACAGCGGTTGGTAAAGTAGCCTGCCTAAAGCACAGTACACAAAATCGCAATCTCTAACTGTCCCTCAGAGTCAGCAGAGCAGCGTTCTGTCCCAAACAGAATTAACAGCACAGTGACGCTAAAATGGCGGCTTTATCCGGCAACAATACCTTCCTTGTGTCACGGTTAGGGTAGCGTGTGTCTATTATATGAGTGTCTGTAAAATGTAACGTTACGCAGACTTATTCTGCCCTTGGGACGCAAAAAATAAGACAGCAGTAATCATTTACTGTATAAAACTCCACCTATGCGCAACAAAACAAGCACGTTCCCTCTTACGGTTCCTGCGCTGACATGTGAGTAGGGAGTTTGGAGACGTTCCTGAATTTATCCCAGGTATCCAAGCATATCAGGCCGATAGGAGAGCATTAAAACCACCCATGGTGGTGACTTAAATATGGTGAATCTAAACAGTGAAGAACTGTAGGTCGATGCGAATGAATGTGCGATCACATGACACACGTTTATAATAACCCTTGCTAGACACGAGTAACTTTGTAGACATTTTGACACACCTGAACCCAGATGGCAGTGAATATTAATTCTATTCGGCGCCACATGACTCTTGGTCCAGAATAGATTATATATTGCTAGCACACGAGCTATTAAGGGGAGTGGAAGAGGCAGATGTGCACAACGTCGCTAAATATGACCACGCGCCGTATCAGTGACCCTGCCAGATATGGTGCAGATGGGGCCAAACCAAACTTGGCGCTTCCCGACCTATTTGTTAATGGATGAGAAGTTTCGACATCACGTGAAGCAATGGTGTTTTTAATATGTAAGGGATAATGGAGATACTAGGGATAGGCCGGAACTTTTATGGGCAGCAGGGAAGGGAGTAATGCGCGGGAAACTAATAGGTTATCAGACAACGCTAAAAAAGAAGATCGCGACAAACTAATCGCAGGCTAGCAGGATATTACGCGATAGGTACACGGCAAACAAGACAAGTTCATCAACACAGGTTAAAAATAGATGTAAGCAGGCTAAGGCTGACTTACACGTATGGGTATATCGACGAGAGACAAGCAGTAATAACAATTATAGAGCCGATGTATATCGTTATGGTAGCAAATGAGGGAGACTATTAGCACGACTAGCGAAAGGAAATCACATTCGTCATCAACATATTACAGCGTTAACGAATAAACATGGGATCATGAACACAGACCCTCGAACCATAAACACCATTCTACAAGAATACTACTCAGACTTATATAAGGTGGAACATACGGATAGTGTGGAGGGTAACACCTTTGTAGATGGAATACGGTTACCATCCATCACAAACTATCAGCTTCTCCTTTTAAAAAAACAAATTGAGGTGACGGAAGTGACAGCGGCGATAAGTTACTTTAAATACGGGAAAGCTCCAGGACCTGACGGGTTTACAGCCAAATTATTTAAATTATTGAGTGAGGATATCCCGTCCACATTGGTACGCACCTTCAATCATATATTGGAGACAGGAGGGTTGCCCAGCCATTCAAACATGTCACACATGAAGTTGCTACTAAAACCAAACAAACATTCACATCTGCCTGGATCCTATCGTACATTCTCACTCATTGACCATTATATCAAGATTTTGTCCAGGATCATGGCAGATCTTTTGAGTAGCATTGGTCCTACGCTGATAGGGCCATCACAAGTGGCCTTTGTTGCTACTTTGTTGGCTACTATCAGTCTCACTATGCATAACACATGTGTGCAGTGGGCAGTATTACCTTTGCCTTCGGTGGAGTAGGAAAACCCCTCTCCTATCGAAGTGTTAGTTGGGGAGATGGAAGATTTGACACCGGGACCTGAATTGTAATACTTAAATGTGACAGGTGACAAATTTGTTAAGGCGCAACTCCGCGGCCCCTACGTTGAGTCTAGCCCGTGAAAATTTACTGGTTGTCAATGGGGAACCCCAACACCCCGGGGCAGCTACAGTATTTCAACAATTAGAGCTGAACCAAGATTTGCTGTATCAGGTTTATAAAATACATGTTGAAATTTTTTAACAATTGCTGCTACCGCAGTCATATCGGAGGTTGGTAATGGACTTAGCGCATGCGCATGTACTAGGGTGACATTTGTGCCAAAGAAAACCCAACACAGAATTATACAACGGTTTTACTGGCAGGGGGTCTATCAAGAAGTTAAACGGTATTGTAACTCTTGTCGCATGCGCCAGGTACACAGTCCTCAGCCTCATTTAGTGAGTCCCTTGGTGCCATTAAAAATTTTAGAGGTCCAGTTTGAGAGAATACCCATGGATCTGGTGTAGCCGGTTAATAAATCAGCAAGGGGTCATCAACAGGGGCAATAAAAGGGCCACTGTGTGGGTCACCAGTTTTGAGCACACCCGAGTTCAAAATAGAATTCATTGTCCAGACTGATGCGTCAGAGGTAGGTATGGGTGCCGTGTTGTCTCAGGACTGGAGCTTAACGGGGAGGAGCATCCCATTAGTTTCCTGAGTCGAAAACTTACTCCATCAAAAAACAGAGACAGCATTGTAGAGAGAGAGTGCCTGGCGATAAAGTGGGCACTGGAGTCGTTGCGCTACTATTTGTTGGGGATAACATTTTGTTTTGTAAATGATCATTCCCCTGTGACTGGCAGTGTTGTAGCCCAGGGAGTAGAGTTCAGGTGGTAGAAAGATGAACATAACAGGAGACTTGGAAAACGTTGGCAAACAGTTATTTAATCTGAAAACGGACAGGCAAATTCAGGTGAGATCCATGCCTTGTTCATTTTCAGAAAAATAAGCCGGTCTACATTGTCTGAGGATAGTCGCATGCGACGGTCTGTTAGTAAACCACCTGCAGCACTAAAGACGCGCTCAGATAATACACTGGCAGCAGGGCAAGCCAGCACCTCCAAGGCATACCACACATCAAATACAAATATAGCAGTAATAATAATATTATTAATAAAAAATGAAATTGCACACACAGTACACAGACACAGCTCATATGTGTGTATAAGAGAGAGTGTTTCTGTGTGTAGTTCATGCCTCTAGCCTAGAAGATCAGTCTTGCTAAAATCTTTAACACTGACCCCTGTTCTGTTCTTAAAATGGTGGATGCTGAACTGCTTCTCAGCCCCCTCATACACAATCATTATGTGGCACTGCTGGGCTCAGTGAGAGGCATCAGATTGAACTAGGCTGTCCTGAGTCATTCTCAATAGAACATTTTGTTCAGCAGTTCATCTAGTTCATTTAGTTCAGAGGTCACATGATGCATTTCCTATCAGCTCCTCACAGGATAGGGTGGAGAAAAACTGAACTAAATGAACTAAATGAAGTAATCTTTTGAACTAATCTTTTCAGTGAACTAGTTCATGGTGAACTAATCAACAAAATTAATTAGATTTCCCATCACTATGGTGTACACCTTGGTGGCGCTGTCACAAAACTTCGCCACATTTGTAACATACAGCTCTTGCCCTGTGCAGAGGCGCTGCTTGTGCTCCTCTTGTTGCAGAGGTGTCTACAATGCCTCGACGCACAGAGCTGCTTTGTAAAGCAGTAGCAGCAGCAGCGCTCTCGGCTGGAATGGAGAACATTATGGATTTCAACAGTGTGTCTTGGTCCTCCAGCATTTTACGGTCCCGGTTCAACGGTGTGATGAGGCTTTGTAAGTTGTCCCGGTAACGAGGGTCTAGGAGGGTGTACACCCAATAATCTGACGTGGTGAGAATGTGGCCGATGCGGCGGTCGTTTCTCAGGCAGTGCAGCATGAAACCATGTGCTGCAGACTCACAACTGGCCAACAAACGCTGTCCCTGGAAGAGCGTCACACTAATAGATTTTTGTAAATTTTAAATAGAAGAAAGCAGCAGCAATTTTTAAAAAATGACAAGGATGAGCCAGTGACAGACACTCAGCAGAGTACACGCTGCAGTGGTTGAAGTAAGTGGAGCGGGATCTACACTCCTACAAAAAAATTAAAGCTCAGACTAGAGTGAACACTGAAACACAACTGTTCACTTGCTGTGAAAGGCCTTTTTGTGGACTTCTATTATGTTTGCAAGCAATGTATTGTATTTTGATGGAAGAGCATCACACTAATAGATTTTTGTAAATTTTAAATAGAAGAAAGCAGCAGCAATTTTTGAAAAATTACAAGGATGAGCCAGTGACAGACACTCAGCAGAGTACACGCTGCAGTGGTTGAAGTAAGTGGAGCGGGATGTACACTCCTACAAAAAAATTAAAGCTCAGACTAGAGTGAACACTGAAACACAAGTGTTCACTTGCTGTGAAAGGCCTTTTTGTGGACTTCTATTATGTTTGCAAGCAATGTATTGTATTTTGATGGAAGAGCATCACACTAATATATTTTTGTAAATTTTAAATAGAAGAAAGCAGCAGCAATTTTTGAAAAATTACAAGGATGAGACAGTGACAGACACTCAGCAGAGTACACGCTGCGGTGGTTGAAGTAAGTGGAGCGGGATCTACACTCCTACAAAAAAATTAAAGCTCAGACTAGAGTGAACACTGAAACACAACTGTTCACTTGCTGTGAAAGGCCTTTTTGTGGACTTCTATTATGTTTGCAA
>JARQOD010000009.1:90285480-90297338 GCA_033576555.1 Oophaga sylvatica | reverse complement strand
AAAAACCAGACTTACCACTGTAACCTCTTCTTAATCCTTGCAAGCTTCAACACAACATTGACAAGGTACACAGCAGGGGTGGTCGGTCTCCTAGACAACAAGCAAACTCCTTCATGTTGAGAGAGGCCACCATCTCCTTAGCTTTCAGGTACTTTTCTGTGGGAATGAGGTTGTCTCCAACCAGCCAGGAATATCCATTGAATGCCACACCATGGTTTGGTATTAGCACCCAGCCAGTACCAAAAGTGAAGCCAACCACAGTTCCCATTTCTCATGAACTTTATTTGATATACTGGCTGGCCAAACATTAGTTTCTCACAAAGGAGCTGAAGACCCTGAGTGGCAGTAGGTGCAAGTCTCTCCAGCATGACCTGTTTGTTAGATATTTAACGTCTACACACCTAAAGAACATCTCTAGAATCCGCCCTTTTCTCACCATGGAAACAACAAAAACCCTCACTGTAGCATTGATCCACTCCCGCCTGGACTACTGCAATGCTCTATTACTTGGCCTCCCCATTACTCGACTATCCCCTCTCCAGTCCATCCTTAATGCAGCAGCCAGGGTCATCCATCTGGCTAATCGGTACTCGGACGCGTCCGCTCTTCGCCAGTCCTTACACTGGCTGCACATTCATTATAGGATCCAATTCAAAGTACTGGTTCTCACCCACAAAGCTCTCCACAGTGCAGCATCCCCCTACATCTCCTCCCTCATTTCTATCTATCGGCCTAACCGACTGCTGCGCTCTGCAAATGACTTTCGACTAACCTCTGCAGTAATCCGTACCTCCCACTCCCGACTACAAGACTTCTCCCGCGCTGCGCAAATCCTCTTGAATGCTGTACCACAAGAAATTAGGACTATCCACAATTTGCCTGGTTTCAGGCGCTCCCTCAAAACACATTTGTTCAGAGTGGCCTATCACATTCAATAACCAAAGTCGTTCTATGTTTAAGTGTGTATGTGGAGCCCATTCACTATCTCCATCCATGCCTCACTCCCTCAAGATGGCTGGACCATCATTGTAAATGCACCATTGTATATACACACCTGTACTTTGTATCTCCCCCACCTCATTGTAGATTGTAAGCTCTCACGAGCAGGGTCGGCTTATTTTACTTTAATTATTGTATTGTTAACGTTGTTACCTATGACTTGTGTTTTGAAACTGTTAAAGTGTAAAGCGCTGCGGAATATGTTGGCGCTATATAAATAAAGATTATTATTATTTATATTATTATTATTATTATATCAGAGGGAGAAGAGGATTGGGCCTTGACAAGGTGCCCGATTGCATCTTAAGTGTTATTGAATGTTGGAGCCAGTCCACCGTATAAAAGCAGCCATACAGTGTCCGGGTACCTGCTTGGATTTCAATCAAAATGAAGACTACTTTGATGTACATGTACACCAATTAGAGAAAAATGACAAGGATGAGGCAGTAAGACACGTTCAGCAGAGTACAAGCAGCATTGCTTGAAGAAGTAACTTGAGCGTGATCAAAATTGAATAAATTAAAATCTCAGACTACAGTGAACACAACTCTTAGCTGTGAAAGGGCTTTTTGTGTCCTTCTACAGTGTTTTCAACCAATGTATTGGATACGGATGGAAGCACGTCACACTATAATTTCAATTGAATTGAGCAGCAAGAATTACACTAAAGAAAAAAAAAAAAAGAGTGTGAGAGTGACATGTGCAGATGCCTACATACAGCGTTGTATGCCGAGCAAACTGCAGCGCGTCACCTGCACTCACACACACACCTTGCAGACCTGTGAAAAAAACACTGCAAGGCAAAAGGAAGATGTACACAGCGGTTGGTAAAGTAGCCTGCCTAAAGCACAGTACACAAAATCGCAATCTCTAACTGTCCCTCAGAGTCAGCAGAGCAGCGTTCTGTCCCAAACAGAATTAACAGCACAGTGACGCTAAAATGGCGGCTTTATCCGGCAACAATACCTTCCTTGTGTCACGGTTAGGGTAGCGTGTGTCTATTATATGAGTGTCTGTAAAATGTAACGTTACGCAGACTTATTCTGCCCTTGGGACGCAAAAAATAAGACAGCAGTAATCATTTACTGTATAAAACTCCACCTATGCGCAACAAAACAAGCACGTTCCCTCTTACGGTTCCTGCGCTGACATGTGAGTAGGGAGTTTGGAGACGTTCCTGAATTTATCCCAGGTATCCAAGCATATCAGGCCGATAGGAGAGCATTAAAACCACCCATGGTGGTGACTTAAATATGGTGAATCTAAACAGTGAAGAACTGTAGGTCGATGCGAATGAATGTGCGATCACATGACACACGTTTATAATAACCCTTGCTAGACACGAGTAACTTTGTAGACATTTTGACACACCTGAACCCAGATGGCAGTGAATATTAATTCTATTCGGCGCCACATGACTCTTGGTCCAGAATAGATTATATATTGCTAGCACACGAGCTATTAAGGGGAGTGGAAGAGGCAGATGTGCACAACGTCGCTAAATATGACCACGCGCCCGTATCAGTGACCCTGCCAGATATGGTGCAGATGGGGCCAAACCAAACTTGGCGCTTCCCGACCTATTTGTTAATGGATGAGAAGTTTCGACATCACGTGAAGCAATGGTGTTTTTAATATGTAAGGGATAATGGAGATACTAGGGATAGGCCGGAACTTTTATGGGCAGCAGGGAAGGGAGTAATGCGCGGGAAACTAATAGGTTATCAGACAACGCTAAAAAGAAGATCGCGACAAACTAATCGCAGGCTAGCAGGATATTACGCGATAGGTACACGGCAAACAAGACAAGTTCATCAACACAGGTTAAAAATAGATGTAAGCAGGCTAAGGCTGACTTACACGTATGGGTATATCGACGAGAGACAAGCAGTAATAACAATTATAGAGCCGATGTATATCGTTATGGTAGCAAATGAGGGAGACTATTAGCACGACTAGCGAAAGGAAATCACATTCGTCATCAACATATTACAGCGTTAACGAATAAACATGGGATCATGAACACAGACCCTCGAACCATAAACACCATTCTACAAGAATACTACTCAGACTTATATAAGGTGGAACATACGGATAGTGTGGAGGGTAACACCTTTGTAGATGGAATACGGTTACCATCCATCACAAACTATCAGCTTCTCCTTTTAAAAAAACAAATTGAGGTGACGGAAGTGACAGCGGCGATAAGTTACTTTAAATACGGGAAAGCTCCAGGACCTGACGGGTTTACAGCCAAATTATTTAAATTATTGAGTGAGGATATCCCGTCCACATTGGTACGCACCTTCAATCATATATTGGAGACAGGAGGGTTGCCCAGCCATTCAAACATGTCACACATGAAGTTGCTACTAAAACCAAACAAACATTCACATCTGCCTGGATCCTATCGTACATTCTCACTCATTGACCATTATATCAAGATTTTGTCCAGGATCATGGCAGATCTTTTGAGTAGCATTGGTCCTACGCTGATAGGGCATCACAAGTGGCCTTTGTTGCTACTTTGTTGGCTACTATCAGTCTCACTATGCATAACACATGTGTGCAGTGGGCAGTATTACCTTTGCCTTCGGTGGAGTAGGAAAACCCCTCTCCTATCGAAGTGTTAGTTGGGGAGATGGAAGATTTGACACCGGGACCTGAATTGTAATACTTAAATGTGACAGGTGACAAATTTGTTAAGGCGCAACTCCGCGGCCCCTACGTTGAGTCTAGCCCGTGAAAATTTACTGGTTGTCAATGGGGAACCCCAACACCCCGGGGCAGCTACAGTATTTCAACAATTAGAGCTGAACCAAGATTTGCTGTATCAGGTTTATAAAATACATGTTGAAATTTTTTAACAATTGCTGCTACCGCAGTCATATCGGAGGTTGGTAATGGACTTAGCGCATGCGCATGTACTAGGGTGACATTTGTGCCAAAAGAAAACCCAACACAGAATTATACAACGGTTTTACTGGCAGGGGGTCTATCAAGAAGTTAAACGGTATTGTAACTCTTGTCGCATGCGCCAGGTACACAGTCCTCAGCCTCATTTAGTGAGTCCCTTGGTGCCATTAAAAATTTTAGAGGTCCAGTTTGAGAGAATACCCATGGATCTGGTGTAGCCGGTTAATAAATCAGCAAGGGGTCATCAACAGGGGCAATAAAAGGGCCACTGTGTGGGTCACCAGTTTTGAGCACACCCGAGTTCAAAATAGAATTCATTGTCCAGACTGATGCGTCAGAGGTAGGTATGGGTGCCGTGTTGTCTCAGGACTGGAGCTTAACGGGGAGGAGCATCCCATTAGTTTCCTGAGTCGAAAACTTACTCCATCAAAAAACAGAGACAGCATTGTAGAGAGAGAGTGCCTGGCGATAAAGTGGGCACTGGAGTCGTTGCGCTACTATTTGTTGGGGATAACATTTTGTTTTGTAAATGATCATTCCCTGTGACTGGCAGTGTTGTAGCCCAGGGAGTAGAGTTCAGGTGGTAGAAAGATGAACATAACAGGAGACTTGGAAAACGTTGGCAAACAGTTATTTAATCTGAAAACGGACAGGCAAATTCAGGTGAGATCCATGCCTTGTTCATTTTCAGAAAAATAAGCCGGTCTACATTGTCTGAGGATAGTCGCATGCGACGGTCTGTTAGTAAACCACCTGCAGCACTAAAGACGCGCTCAGATAATACACTGGCAGCAGGGCAAGCCAGCACCTCCAAGGCATACCACACATCAAATACAAATATAGCAGTAATAATAATATTATTAATAAAAAATGAAATTGCACACACAGTACACAGACACAGCTCATATGTGTGTATAAGAGAGAGTGTTTCTGTGTGTAGTTCATGCCTCTAGCCTAGAAGATCAGTCTTGCTAAAATCTTTAACACTGACCCCTGTTCTGTTCTTAAAATGGTGGATGCTGAACTGCTTCTCAGCCCCCTCATACACAATCATTATGTGGCACTGCTGGGCTCAGTGAGAGGCATCAGATTGAACTAGGCTGTCCTGAGTCATTCTCAATAGAACATTTTGTTCAGCAGTTCATCTAGTTCATTTAGTTCAGAGGTCACATGATGCATTTCCTATCAGCTCCTCACAGGATAGGGTGGAGAAAAACTGAACTAAATGAACTAAATGAACTAATCTTTTGAACTAATCTTTTCAGTGAACTAGTTCATGGTGAACTAATCAACAAAATTAATTAGATTTCCCATCACTATGGTGTACACCTTGGTGGCGCTGTCACAAAACTTCGCCACATTTGTAACATACAGCTCTTGCCCTGTGCAGAGGCGCTGCTTGTGCTCCTCTTGTTGCAGAGGTGTCTACAATGCCTCGACGCACAGAGCTGCTTTGTAAAGCAGTAGCAGCAGCAGCGCTCTCGGCTGGAATGGAGAACATTATGGATTTCAACAGTGTGTCTTGGTCCTCCAGCATTTTACGGTCCCGGTTCAACGGTGTGATGAGGCTTTGTAAGTTGTCCCGGTAACGAGGGTCTAGGAGGGTGTACACCCAATAATCTGACGTGGTGAGAATGTGGCGATGCGGCGGTCGTTTCTCAGGCAGTGCAGCATGAAACCATGTGCTGCAGACTCACAACTGGCCAACAAACGCTGTCCCTGGAAGAGCGTCACACTAATAGATTTTTGTAAATTTTAAATAGAAGAAAGCAGCAGCAATTTTTAAAAAATGACAAGGATGAGCCAGTGACAGACACTCAGCAGAGTACACGCTGCAGTGGTTGAAGTAAGTGGAGCGGGATCTACACTCCTACAAAAAAATTAAAGCTCAGACTAGAGTGAACACTGAAACACAACTGTTCACTTGCTGTGAAAGGCCTTTTTGTGGACTTCTATTATGTTTGCAAGCAATGTATTGTATTTTGATGGAAGAGCATCACACTAATAGATTTTTGTAAATTTTAAATAGAAGAAAGCAGCAGCAATTTTTGAAAAATTACAAGGATGAGCCAGTGACAGACACTCAGCAGAGTACACGCTGCAGTGGTTGAAGTAAGTGGAGCGGGTGTACACTCCTACAAAAAAATTAAAGCTCAGACTAGAGTGAACACTGAAACACAAGTGTTCACTTGCTGTGAAAGGCCTTTTTGTGGACTTCTATTATGTTGCAAGCAATGTATTGTATTTTGATGGAAGAGCATCACACTAATATATTTTTGTAAATTTTAAATAGAAGAAAGCAGCAGCAATTTTTGAAAAATTACAAGGATGAGACAGTGACAGACACTCAGCAGAGTACACGCTGCGGTGGTTGAAGTAAGTGGAGCGGGATCTACACTCCTACAAAAAAATTAAAGCTCAGACTAGAGTGAACACTGAAACACAACTGTTCACTTGCTGTGAAAGGCCTTTTTGTGGACTTCTATTATGTTTGCAAGCAATGTATTGTATTTTGATGGAAGAGCATCACACTAATAGATTTTTGTAAATTTTAAATAGAAGAAAGCAGCAGCAATTTTTGAAAAATTACAAGGATGAGCCAGTGACAGACGCTCAGCAGAGTACACGCTGCGGTGGTTGAAGTAAGTGGAGCGGGATCTACACTCCTACAAAAAAATTAAAGCTCAGACTAGAGTGAACACTGAAACACGACTGTTCACTTGCTGTGAAAGGCCTTTTTGTGGACTTCTATTATGTTTGCAAGCAATGTATTGTATTTTGATGGAAGAGCGTCACACTAATAGATTTTTGTAAATTTTAAATAGAAGAAAGCAGCAGCAATTTTTGAAAAATTACAAGGATGAGCCAGTGACAGACGCTCAGCAGAGTACACGCTGCGGTGGTTGAAGTAAGTGGAGCGGGATCTACACTCCTACAAAAAAATTAAAGCTCAGACTAGAGTGAACACTGAAACACGACTGTTCACTTGCTGTGAAAGGCCTTTTTGTGGACTTCTATTATGTTTGCAAGCAATGTATTGTATTTTGATGGAAGAGCGTCACACTAATAGATTTTTGTAAATTTTAAATAGAAGAAAGCAGCAGCAATTTTTGAAAAATTACAAGGATGAGCCAGTGACAGACGCTCAGCAGAGTACACGCTGCGGTGGTTGAAGTAAGTGGAGCGGGATCTACACTCCTACAAAAAAATTAAAGCTCAGACTAGAGTGAACACTGAAACACGACTGTTCACTTGCTGTGAAAGGCCTTTTTGTGGACTTCTATTATGTTTGCAAGCAATGTATTGTATTTTGATGGAAGAGCGTCACACTAATAGATTTTTGTAAATTTTAAATAGAAGAAAGCAGCAGCAATTTTTGAAAAATTACAAGGATGAGCCAGTGACAGACGCTCAGCAGGGTACACGCAGCGGTTGTTGAAGTAACTGGAGCGTGATCTGCACTAAAAAAAAAACAAAAAAAACACAGACTGCAGTGAACACTGAAACACAACTGTTCACTTGCTGTGAAAGGCTCCTTCGTGGACTTCTATAGTGTTTGCAACCAATGTATTGGATACGGATGGAAGCGCGTCACACTATTATTTCAATTACATGGAGCAGCAAGAATTACACTGAAGAAAAAAAAAAATAGTCTGTGAGTGACACGTGCAGATGCCTACAGACAGCGTTGCATACAGAGCAAACTGCAGCGTCACCTGCACTCACACACACCTTGCAGAGCTGTTAAAACAACACTGCAGGCAAAAGGAAGCTTTACACAGCCGGTGGTAAACTAGCCTGCCTAAAGCACAGTACACTAAATCGCAATCTCTAACTGTCCCTCAGAGTCAGCAGAGCAGCGTTCTTTCCCTAACTGAGTTCACAGCACAGTGACGCTAAAATGGCGGCTGCGCCTTTTATAGTGCATTCTGACATCATTTCAGCATCCAATCACAGCCATGCCATTAGTTAACATGACCGCAGCAGTACAGGATGTGCCCACACTTCTTAGGATTCCTCATTGGCTGACTAAAATCACATTGCCTCTCAAAGAATTATGGGAACTTCCGATTCCGGTATACGATATATGAAAAATATCGGAACTAAGTATCGGAATTCCGATACAGCGAATATCGGCCGATACCCGATACTTGCGGTATCGGAATGCTCAACACTAATAACCAGGATACATTAGATATTAAATAGATACATTGACATACATTCTATTTGGCGTTAATAGAACAATGATGCCAACCTGTTGTGAATGTGCTAGAGATGATTTCTGAGCAGAGGCTCCCTCTGGTGGTTACAGACAGTACTGAACCTTACAGCGAGGAATGGCAATCTGGGCTCGCTGACTGGTCTGATATAAGGGAGGTTCCCTCCCATGATGGTTGCCGGTGATCAATTGTTCTTGTCTCAATTGTGGTTCCTGCTTCATTTGGAAGTTTGCTGAGTCTTGCCTGCATCTTCTGCTATCAGATAAGATATTTTCTGCTTTTATTTTTGTGCTTGCTTTTTGCATTGTTCCCTGCACTTCTGTGGAGGTCAGCTAGGTCCCCTCCGGGGGCTTGTGCTCCTCTCAGTTTATCTGAAGCCACTGTTATTTGTTCATTTGATTTTTCCTGTTTTTTCAGTGGCTGCTGCTTAGTTTTGTTACACCAGAGATCTGATTTTAGGTGGTAGAGATCGTGTGATCTCAGGTGTTTTTGCAATCAGAAGAGTTGGTATTTTTTAGGGTTTTTTTTGGATTGCAGTGAGTATCCTTTCCTGTACTTTTCTGTCTAGACAGATTGGGCCCCAGCGTTTGCTCATTCTATTTTCTGTCTGTGTCCGTGCTTCTTCTTGTTTAACCGCCATTACATGTTTGGGGGCTTCCTATTTTCTTTGGGGATCTGCTCCAGGGCAGATAGCTTTCATCTTTCTGCCTTTAGGTGTAGTTATCTCTCAGGCTGTGACGAGGCGTCTAGGATCAACGTAGGAACGCTCCACGGCTACCTCAAGTTTTGTGGTTAGTTCAGGTTACTGCAATCCAATAGGTTCCAGCCTCTCTGGTGTATTGTCGTTTTTGCTTATTCTCCTCAGATACCATAACACAACAGAAACCCCTTTAAGTGTCTACTCATTTTAAAGGAAATTTGTGACTTTTGCCACCTAATCTGAGAGCAGCATAATGTAGAGACAGAGACACTGATTCCAGTGATGTATCACTTAGTGAGCTGCTTGCTGTAGTTTTGATCAAATCACTGTTTTATCAGCAGGAAATTATCAATAGTTTACTAGTAAACTGCTTTCCAGGTAGTCCTCCATATACATGAGCTTTGTATAACCCCGCCTCCACCACTAATTGGCTGCTTTCTGCCTATGCACAGTGTACACTGAAAGCGACCAATCGGTGTTGTGGGTGGGGTTATACAGAGCTCAGCAGAGAACTATGATAAACAGTGATTTTATCAAAACTAGAGCAAGCAGCTCAGTAAGCAACACATCACTGGAATCAGGGTCTCTACTCCTACATCATACTGCTCTCAGATGGGGTAGCAAATACCTAGAGACAGATTTGCATTAAACCTGGCCAATGAAAGATATTAAATATTTTTTAGATGCCAAAATCTTTTATCTATTATGACAGTGTAATATTTCCAAGATGACTTGGAAATATCGCTGCATATTGTGCACCGCAGATCTTCCATTTAGCCTGTGTATGGATCCAATGTTAAATGAATTTGGTTTCCTTTGTTACTGAAGAGGTTAACAACCCTTACTATGGTGGTCAGAAACGTGCAGCTCCATTTTCAGCTGCTTCTGATCTGGTTATTACCTCTCCCTATTAAACATGGCCAGACCCTCTCTGTCTTGCCAGTGAAAGCTTTGCTTCCTAGCACCTCGGAGACACTGTGCTGAATTGAAGATCATTGCTACTACTAGAGATTGTTGTCTGCTGTTTTTGGGTGTATACCTTACTCTTTATTCCTATTCCCATTTGGTTAGTACCTGCATATTCTTCCCTATGTACCTCCCTACCCTTGGTGAGTGTTTTTGTATGTAAGTTGCTTTTTGTTATCCCTGTTTGTCTTACATGTTTATACACTAACATATCTATCCCAGACCACCTGGGGAAGCTCAGGGTATAACAGAAGGATAGTAAGTCAGAGACTCGGGCCTCTCTACCATTAAGAGTACCCCGCGGCAGGGATAGTTAAGGTCCCAGTTCCAGGGACAGTTTGAGGCCCTACTTTCCTTACCGAAGACCGACACTAAATGAAACTCTCAAATCTCTCTGGTAACTTGCTGCAAATGTAGTAGGCTGGAATTTGTAGAATTGTCTAGTTGTGCAAAATATGGCACTTTGGGTGGGTACTCATTAACAATGAGGTGGAATTTTGGTCTTATGGCTCACTCTTTACTTTGTCAACATAGAGGCATTTAGTACCTTGTTCATCTTAGATATTCGTATATTGGTCTTGCCTAAAGACAGCTGGTTTAGCAGCTAAAGCATGCAGTAGCCCCTTTTGTGACATATAACAGGGGCATCTTACAGGGTAATTAGCAAAAAGTTAAGAAGTTACCCTCTAACTAGAGGATATGGGATAACATCACAATCGCTGGGGATCTTACCGCTAGGACCCCCACCAATACCGAGAATGGTGCTCTGCAGAGCCCCATCTAAGTGGAGTGCAGTCTGATCATGTCCATCTCCACTGCATTGATTCTCAAATGGAGCTCCTGAAAATGGCCGAGCGCTGTGTTTCGCTGGTGTCCGGCACTCCCCATTAAGAATGAATAAGGCGCATGCGCTACCCCTGTGAATGACGGCTCTTGAGCTAGAGGGGAGCAAAATGACAAAAGGCAGGTGGTGGGCAGTGAAAGAGCGCAAGAGGCCAGTGAGCTGTAAGTGCAGGGCCAAGCACCTTGCATTTGCGGTTCATTAGCATAAAAATTGGAATAGGGATTTCTATTTGGGGTACAAAAACCTGCTGACTGATTCCCTTTAAGCTGGTACATATGCCCATGGCCAGCCTAGCAGAAAGAAAGCGAACAAACAGTTAAACCGGCAACTTGGCATTCAGACCTGAACAGTTTTTGTTCTCTATATCCCAGATAACACCTTACTTATTTTTTTTTTCTTAGCTAAAAGACCCTGGAAATATCTGATATAATTTAAGACTTTTTCTTAGAAGTCGAAAAAATGGTTGCCAACTCCTCCCTTGCCCCTCGGAGAATGTTCCAGGATAACAGTTTTTACAGTCTAGTTCATTATTTCAAAACATGATGGAAGCAGCTATTTCACAAAGGAGCAGCGAGGAATTCTTATCTCGTTTGTGCAGCGACTATTGTAAACGCTAATCCACCTGCTTAGCTAACCCCAATAACGCTATTAGTGCATGGCCTCTCATATCTTCTCCAGTACATAATGTGCTACAATGTTCTCATTCACCATGGCCCATTCCAGAAATTTCACTTAGCAACCTGCATTAGGAGAATGAAAACACTCCACGGACGGCATGTCCAGTACGAGGGGTTTATTGGCTTAATGGGACCTCTGCAGATAAATGCTGGGGGGTTCAGAGCAGCTGCTAATTACACCGACCATCATATACTCATTATATGTATTTAGTGGGACTAATTACTGAAACGAACGTCAACCATAGTTGTTATAATTATCGATGTATGAGTGGGAACACCTAGATAACTGAAAAGCAGTGTTTGTGAAATGTAGCAAAGGTGAGTTTCCGCGGCTTATGTGGATAGTACAGTGTACTTTGGAGATGTCCCCAGAAATTACAGTTTTAAGGGTTTAATTTTCGAACTAATGGCATGACCGAAAAGAGCAGTCAGAGCTCTATCAGCCTGCAGAGAAGTGTCTATTATGTCAGGCTGTGCCATAGTGACTTTAGGTCCTCCGAGAGACTATCCTTTTAGAAACCCCTCCCTGTCATCAT
>JARQOD010000009.1:90220480-90280480 GCA_033576555.1 Oophaga sylvatica | reverse complement strand
CCACACTGTATAATGGCCCCCACAGTAGTCCCCACACTGTATAATGGCCTCTGCAGTAGTTCCCACATTGTATAATGGCCCCTACAGTAGTCCCCACACTGTATAATGGCCCCAACAGTAGTCCCCACCCTGTATAATGGCCCCCACAGTAGTCCCCACACTGTATAATGGCCCCAACAGTAGTCCCCACCCTGTATAATGGCCCCCACAGTAGTCCTCATCACTGTATAATGGCCCCTACAGTAGTCCCCACACTGTATAATGGCCTCTGCAGTAGTCCCCACACTGTATAATGGCCCCAACAGTAGTCCCCACCCTGTATAATGGCCCCCACAGTAGTCCTCATCACTGTATAATGGCCTCTTCAGTAATCCCCACACTGTATAATGGCCTCTGCAGTAGTCCCCACACTGTATAATGGCCCCTACAGTAGTCCCCACACTGTATAATGGCCCCAACAGTAGTCCCCACCCTGTATAATGGCCCCCACAGTAGTCCTCATCACTGTATAATGGCCCCTACAGTAGTCCCCACAGTGTATAATGGCTGCCACAGTAGTCCTCATCACTGTATAATGGCCCCTACAGTAGTCCTCATCACTGTATAATGGCCCCCTCATTAGTTTTGTCTGCGCGATACCTTCATTAATCCATTGCGGATCCAAACATTTCTGATTTCTCATACTGTATTTTTGGGGATTTTTTTTTTACTAGAGGAAACTAAAACTGCAAAATGTATTAAAAAATGTTATAAAACTAGAAGGCTCTAGAACAAGTGAGGAATTAAAATACAAATCTGATTTTAATATTTGCTTATAATTTAGGATATGATTAATGGGAGTGAGTCACCACCTTTTGGGACTCGTTTTATCAGAGGTCCATAGAAGTTGTGGATCTTTCTGCTCCCAGTGAAGCGTGTTATGTGTCTTTCCAGGTGATCTCAGGAGAAGAGCATTAGAGCATGGTGTCTTGGGACTTCATGTTGTGTCTGCCAGCATTGCAATTATTCTGTATACAAAGAAGTCACAAGAGAGAGCCTCGGCGCCTCTCAGACGCTTCTCTCCCCCTGGTTGTTTACTCTGCAAGAGGCAATTGCATTCACTAAGCTCAGACTGCATGTGAGCGATACACATTGCCTTGACAGGAGTTCAAATCCTTTCAAAATCTGGTTTATTGGAAGAGGGGATGGCTCCAAAAAGTCCCCAATCTTTAGCACAAAAGTAACAGTTGCTACTATTGGAGCCATTAAGTCACTAAAGCTCCTCGGTTCCCAACCTAAATCTGTAACAGGTCCCCTTACCATGATTCAGGCTTAATTGCTGAAATGCGTTGGTCATATTACTTAATTTTGTGTTACCCACATCGTTTTTCTATGTTTTTTAAGAATTAAATAAACTACTATTTTTATACATCAGTGGATTGTTTCATCGCTGGAGCACACCTTCTTTTCTTTTTGCTGAGGTCCCCACATGCGCCATTTAGAATAGTGGAATCCTATGTAGCTCAGGATCTTTTTCGGGCCCATCAGACCGTTACCTCTGCTAACTATATAATATATATCATAGTTGCCAACTCCCTTGGAGTGTCCAAACTTCTAGACTAATGGGACACCTCCTGGAAGGGCCAGAAAGGCTCCCAGACGCCGCTGAACTTGCCTCAAAGGGGTTTTCCCACGAACAAAAGTTCATTTTATTCACTAGATCTTGGAATCTGTAGCGCAGGCGTCCCTGCCCGATGTCAGGCAGGGACGCTGTTCCACTCACCCCTCCGCGCGCTCCTCTGCTGCAGGGCTGGCGTCCTCCTCCTGCTCTCCTGGCTGCGCGCGCTCCTCTGCTTCGGGGCCGGCGTCCTCCTCCCGCTCTCCTGGCTGCTTGCGTTCCTCTGCCCCGGGCCCGGCGTCCTCCTCCCGCCCTGCTGGCGGTGCGCGCTCCTTTCCGGCCACTGTGTTTAGGTCGCGCGCGCGTGCGCTTCCCCTCTCTTAAAGGGGCCGCGCGCGCCATCCTAAAAAGTCCCCGGCCAATGGCCGGAGGACTTTACCTTATATAAGGCACCTCCTCCAAAATGAAGGTGCCCGAGCAATGTTGTTGCACTGTTCACTACTCTGCTTCAGTCCTCAGGGTCCATTGCCAGTTATCTGCCAGATTCCTGCCAGTTTGCTGTCCGTTCCTGCCTGTTACCTGTCCGCCAGCCTACCTGGAGGCTCTGCCGTCACGAGTTGTGACCTTCTGCTATTCCAGTGACTCTCGCCCGCTCACCTGGGAGCGTTCATCTGTTACCTGCCTGCTAGCCTACCTGGAGGCTCTGCCGTCACGAGTTGTGATCTTCTGCTATTCCAGTGACTCTCGCCCGCTCACCTGGGAGCGCTCATCTGTTACCTGCCTGCTAGCCTACCTGGAGGCTCTGCCGTCACGTGCTGTGATCACCTGCTATTCCAGAGACTCTCGCCCGCTCACCTGGGAGCGCTCATCTGCTATCTGCCTGCTAGCCTACCGGGAGGCTAAGCCATCACAGGTCGTATCTATCTTTATCCAGAGACTGCCCCGGTCACTTGCCGTGACCTCCTGCCCGTTCATCCAGAGACTGCCCCAGTCACTTGCCGTGACCTCCTGCCCGTTCATCCAGAGACTGCCCCAGTCACTTGCCGGGACCTCCTGCCCGTTCATCCAGAGACTGCCCCAGTCACTTGCCGAGACCTCCGGCCCGTTCATCCAGAGACTGCCCCGGTTACCTGCTGTGACTGTCTCCCCGTCTGCCCGGGTCGCCGCCCGCTCCCTTACAAGGACCGCCCCCTTGTATAGTAGCTCAGAGGTTCCGCCTCCCTGACCCGTTACAGTTTGCTCGGGCCATGGAACCCGGTGGCACCCAAGCTCCCTCTATCTCGGACCTGTGTCATGAACTGTCCCGTCAGAGGTCCCAACAGGAGTCCATCCTGGGTCACCTGCGGAATGTCAATTCTCACCTGGACACTCTGACAGCTCCACCAGCAACCTCAGCTGGTGCCACGACACGCAATCCGGCAGCTCCTATGCTCCCCAATTCCATGGTTTCCTGTCACGGACCCCGACTTTCCGCACCTCCTCGCTTCGGAGGTGACTCCGCTCAGGCTCGGGGCTTCATTAACCAGTGCACCCTGCACTTTGAACTTCTCTCCCACCAGTTTAACTCCGACCGGGCCAAAATTGCCTTCATCATGTCCCATCTCACTGGGGAGGCCCTGGCCTGGCTGAATCCTCTTTGGGAGAGAGGAGACCCCTTGGTGTCCGACCTGTCTGCCTTTCTCGCGGCTTTCCGGAAAGTCTTCGATGAACCCGGACGGAAGATCTCATCCGCATCTTCTTTGCTACGCCTCCGTCAGGGAAGTCTCACCGTGGGCCAATATGCCATACGGTTCCGTACCCTTGCCTCGGAGCTGGCCTGGGATAACGACGCTCTAGTATCTGTCTTCTGGGAGGGTCTGTCCGGCCGTATTAAAGATGAACTCGCCGGTCGGGACATCCCTACCACTCTCGATGACCTAATCACTCTTGCCACTCGGATTGACCTACGATTTCAGGAGCGTGCCAAAGAGGTTACCCGGGAGAGGAGGTTTCCACGTCTAGCTCCTACGTTTCAGAAACCCGTCACTCCCTCTGTTTCTCCCCAATTACACTCTCCGGAGCCTATGCAGGTCGACCAGACCAAGATGGTCAAAACCCGTCAGGACTTACGTCGTGCCGAAGGGAGTAGCTTCTACTGTGGCAGTAAGGAGCACCGGATTCGTACCTGTCCGGAGAGGTCGGGAAACGCCTCTGTCTAGGTTCGCTCAGAGAGGTCGACCTAGACACGGAGAAAGCCTCTCCATCTCTGCTGCTGTCAGTCTCCATTCTCTGCGGGGAGAATCGTTATTTCGAACTTGCCCAACTTGATTCTGGAGCAGCCGGGAATCTTATTTCACAGTCCCTGGTAGAAAAATATCACATTCCCACCAAACCTCTGGCGGTACCCTTATCGGTCGCGGCTGTAGATGGGGGTCTCTTATCATGTCCCATCCAACTCATCACCCAATCCATAACTCTACAAGTGGGAATGCTGCATTCTGAGAGCATCTCTTTTCATGTTCTGCCTGGACTCTCTCACGCACTCTTACTAGGTCTACCTTGGCTCCAGAGACATGCACCCGTGCTCGACTGGCAGACCGGAGAGGTCCTTCGCTGGGGACAGGATTGTCATAAGACGTGTTTGGTTCCTGTTCATCCTGTCTGTCCTTCTCCTACCCCAACTAATCTACCAGGACTTCCGATTCCCTATTGGTCATTTTCTGATGTCTTTAATAAAAAAGAGGCAGAAACATTACCTCCTCATAGACCATACGATTGTCCTATCGATCTGTTACCTGGTACTACGCCTCCCCGTGGGCGTATTTACCCTTTGTCTGCTGCTGAGACCCGGTCGATGTCCGAATATATCGAGGAGAATTTGGCCAGGGGATTCATCCGGAAATCTACTTCTCCGGCGGGAGCAGGCTTCTTTTTCGTAAAAAAGAAGGACGGCTCTCTCCGTCCCTGTATAGACTATAGAGGACTCAACCAAATCACGGTGAAGAATAAGTATCCCCTTCCGCTCATTCCGGAATTATTTGATCGTCTGCGGGGGGCTAGAATCTTCACCAAACTGGACCTCCGTGGGGCGTACAACTTAGTCCGTATCCGTCAAGGGGATGAATGGAAGACTGCCTTTAACACCCGGGACGGCCACTATGAATACCTAGTGATGCCCTTTGGGCTCTGTAATGCTCCCGCCGTCTTTCAAGAGCTAGTCAATGACATCTTCCAGGATCTTCTCTATTCCTGCGTAGTGGTGTACCTGGACGACATCTTGGTCTTCTCTCCGGATCTCCAGACTCACCGGAGGGACGTTCGTCAGGTTCTGCTCAGGCTCAGGCAGAATCACCTCTTCGCTAAATACGAGAAGTGCCTCTTTGAGCAGACCTCGCTTCCGTTTTTGGGCTACATTATTTCTCAGACCGGTCTACGGATGGATCCTGAGAAACTGTCTGCCATCGAGAAATGGCCCCGACCGGAGGGATTGAAGGCCATTCAGCGGTTTCTGGGCTTTGCTAATTATTACCGTCTCTTCATACCGCACTTCTCTTCCCGGACCGCCCCAATTTCCGCGCTCACCCGTAAGGGCACTAACCCCAAGGAGTGGACTCCCGAAGCAGAGGAGGCCTTTCTCTCCTTAAAACAGGCTTTTTCTTCCGCCTCGATGCTGCATCGCCCGGATGGCAACAAGCAGTTCTTCCTGGAGGTTGACGCTTCCTCCTCTGGAGCCGGAGCGGTGCTTACTCAGAAATCATCTTCCGGGAGGATGGTAACTTGTGGCTTCTTCTCCAAACTCTTCTCCTCTTCTGAGCGCAATTATTCCATAGGAGACCGAGAGTTGTTGGCCATCAAGCTGGCATTGGAGGAGTGGCGGTACCTACTCGAGGGGGCTCTTCATCCGGTAATTATTTACACTGACCACAAAAATTTGGCTTACCTCCAGCATGCTCAGAGGCTTAACCCGCGTCAAGCCCGGTGGTCCTTGTTTTTTGCTCGCTTTGACTTTATTCTACATTTTCGCCCTGCGGACAAGAACATCAAGGCGGATGCCTTGTCCCGATCTTTCCTGGTGTCGGATCTCGAGGAGGAACCTAAACATATTATCGATCCCGCCAGAGTCATGCAGGTGGCTCCCATGAGTCTGAACCGTCCTCCTCCCGGTAAGACGTTCGTATCGGTAACCGATCGGGAGAGGATCCTACACTGGGGTCATTCGTCTAAACTTGCTGGCCACGCCGGCCAGAGAAAGACCCTCCAACTTATTTTTCGGCATTACTGGTGGCCTACCCTGCACAAGGACGTTATAGATTTTGTTGCTGCCTGTGCCTCCTGTGGCCGCAACAAAGTTCTGAGACACCTGCCTGCCGGTCGCCTTCTTCCGCTTCCGGTACCCACTGCCCCCTGGCAGCATATAGCCATGGACTTCATAACGGACCTCCCTGTCTCTGCTGGTTTTACGGTCATTTGGGTGGTCGCCGACCGCTTTTCCAAGATGGCTCACTTTATTCCCCTGCCAGGCCTCCCGTCTGCACCCGAGCTGGCTAAAGACTTTATCCGCCACATTTTCCGACTCCATGGTCTGCCCCGTCACATCATGTCGGATCGAGGGGTACAGTTCACCTCATGTTTCTGGAGAGCCACTTGTAAATTATTGGACGTCACCCTGGATTTCTCCTCCGCTTACCACCCACAGTCCAATGGTCAAGTGGAGCGGATCAACCAGATCCTAACCAGTTACCTCCGGCACTTTGTTAATGCCCACCATTCTGACTGGGTGGATCTCCTGCCATGGGCCGAATTTTCTTACAACAATCACGAGAGCGAATCTTCCTCCAAATCCCCGTTTTTTGTAGTCTTCGTCAGCATCCTCGGATCCCATTTCCCGTCTCCACCTCAGTGGACAATCCGGCTGCAGAATCTCTGGTTAACAAATTTTCCTCCATATGGGAGAGTACCCGGTCCGCACTTCTTCTGTCATCCGAACGTATGAAAAGACATGCTGACAAAAAACGTCTGGATCCTCCTCAATTCCGTCCTGGGGATAAGGTCTGGCTCTCGTCCAAGTATGTTCGGCTCAAGATTCCTTCCTATAAGTTAGGTCCTCGGTTCATCAGTCCTCTGGAGGTCATCAGTCAGATCAACCCGGTGGCCTATAAATTGAAACTCCCGGCCAACTTGCGGATCCCCAAGTCCTTCCATGTATCTCTCCTCAAACCGGTGGTACTTAACTCTTTTTCTAAGTCTATAGGCACACCTCCTGCTCCGGTTTCTGCTGAAAACGAATTTGAGGTAGAGAATATTTTGGCCACCAAAAGGGTAAGAAGGAAGACCTATTTTTTGGTGGATTGGAAGGGGTTTGGTCCTGAGGAGAGAACGTGGGAGCCGCGGGAGAACATCCATGCCCCTCTCATCTTAGCTAAATTTCTCTCTGGCCTAAAAAAGGGGGGACCTAAAGGTGGGGGTACTGTAGCGCAGGCGTCCCTGCCCGATATCAGGCAGGGACGCTGTTCCACTCACCCCTCCGCGCGCTGCTCTGCTGCAGGGCTGGCGTCCTCCTCCCGCTCTCCTGGCTGCGCGCGCTCCTCTGCTTCGGGGCCGGCGTCCTCCTCCCGCTCTCCTGGCTGCTTGCGTTCCTCTGCCCCGAGCCCGGCGTCCTCCTCCCGCCCTGCTGGCGGCGCGCGCTCCTTTCCGGCCACTGTGTTTAGGTCGCCGCGCGCGTGCGCTCCCCCTCTCTTAAAGGGGCCGCGCGTGCCATCCTAAAAAGTCCCCGGCCAATGGCCGGAGGACTTTACCTTATATAAGGCACCTCCTCCAAAATGAAGGTGCCCGAGCAATGTTGTTGCACTGTTCACTACTCTGCTTCAGTCCTCAGGGTCCATTGCCAGTTACCTGCCAGATTCCTGCCAGTTTGCTGTCCGTTCCTGCCTGTTACCTGTCCGCCAGCCTACCTGGAGGCTCTGCCGTCACGAGTTGTGACCTTCTGCTATTCCAGTGACTCTCGCCCGCTCACCTGGGAGCGTTCATCTGTTACCTGCCTGCTAGCCTACCTGGAGGCTCTGCCATCACGAGATGTGATCTTCTGCTATTCCAGTGACTCTCGCCCGCTCACCTGGGAGCGCTCATCTGTTACCTGCCTGCTAGCCTACCTGGAGGCTCTGCCGTCACGTGCTGTGATCACCTGCTATTCCAGAGACTCTCGCCCGCTCACCTGGGAGCGCTCATCTGCTATCTGCCTGCTAGCCTACCGGGAGGCTAAGCCATCACAGGTCGTATCTATCTTTATCCAGAGACTGCCCCAGTCACTTGCCGTGACCTCCTGCCCGTTCATCCAGAGACTGCCCCAGTCACTTGCCGTGACCTCCTGCCCGTTCATCCAGAGACTGCTCCAGTCACTTGCCGTGACCTCCTGCCCGTTCTTCCAGAGACTGCCCCAGTCACTTGCCGAGACCTCCGGCCCGTTCATCCAGAGACTGCCCCGATTACCTGCTGTGACTGTCTCCCCGTCTGCCCGGGTCGCCGCCCGCTCCCTTACAAGGACCGCCCCCTTGTATAGTAGCTCAGAGGTTCCGCCTCCCTGACCCGTTACAGAATCAAAATAAGGTCCACAATAGGAAGTGATTAAAAAAAATGCTCCTGTTCTGAGATAATCTTATAAATGTGCCCCTGATATGTACTGTGTAATGGCTGTGTCTGACCGTGCAGGAATATGGTCTGATCATACCACAGCTCCTGGGCAGTGGAGGAAGTAAAAGAGTATACAGACATTACAGCACAAGGTGACAACTGATTCTTTTTGTAAGGTAAAATGTTATGAATGTGCTAGAGATGGTTTCTGAGCAGAGGCTCCCTCTGGTGGTTACAGACAGTACTGAACCTTTCAGCGAGGAGTGGCAATCTGGAATCACGGACTGGTCTGATATAAGGGAGGTTCCCTCCCATGATGGTTGCTGGTGATCAATTGTTCTTGTCTCAGTTGTGGTTCCTGGTTCATTTAGAAGTTTGCTGGAGTCCTGCCTGCATCTCCTGCTTTCAGATAAGATATTTTTTGCTTTTCTTTTTGTGCTTGCTTTTTGCATTGTTTTCTGCACTTTTATGGAGGTCAGCCAGGTCCCCTCCTGGGGCCTGAGCTCCTCACAGTTTTTCTGCAGCCACTGTTATTTGCTCATTTGCTTTTTCCTGTTTTTTCAGCGGCTGCGGCTTGGTTTTTGTTCACACTGAGATCTGATTTAGTGGGTGGCGAGATCGTGTGATCTCAGTATTTTTGTAATCAGAATTGTTGGATTTTTGTAGGGTTTTCTGGGTTGCAGAAAGTAATCTCTCCTGTCCTATCCTATTTAGTCAGCTTGTGGCCCCAGCGTTTGCTCAGTCTATTTTCTGCCTATGTTTGTATTTTCTAGAAAATGAACTCGGCACTCAACTTTAGTATAGTGAGAATAAAGATTTTTATTCACAGTAGTAACACGAAACGTTTCGGTCCTATATCATGGACCTTCATCAGTCACAGATACTACTGGGAAGGGGGTTGATCCACATAGGGAAGAAAGAAAGGGCTGGATATAGCCTGTATTGGTGGGGTGAGGATAGGTCTCTGCATTGGACGCGGTGTCCACCGCTAGTGGCGCTCAGACTAGCGGTGGACACCGCGTCCAATGCAGAGACCTATCCTCACTGCCGGACTCCTTCACAACAGGTTACTAGTGCAATAGAGGCATTGTCCTCTTCCTCATCTCACCCCACCAAGTTGAGTGCCGAGTTCATTTTCTATTAGATACGGTGTGGGAACCTACTCTGGCACCTTCTTGGTTGTGCACACAGTTATTTTTTCATATGTTTGTATTTTCATCTTGTCTAACCGCCATTATATGTTTGGGGGCTTCCTATTTTCTTTGGGGATCTTCTCCGGGGCAGATAGCTTTCATCTTTCTGCCTTTAGGTGTAGTTATCTCTCAGGCTGTGACGAGGCGTCTAGGATCAACGTAGGAACGCTCCACGGCTGCCTCTAGTTGTGTCGTTAGTTTAGGAATCTGCAACCCATCAGTTACCAACATCTCAGGTGTTCGGCTGGCCTGCTGTTGTTCCTGTCCTCCTCAGCTACCGAAACATAACAGTAAAACATTTCTCTGCTTGTTTTTAAACCATGTTTTACCTCAAAGAATCAGCTGTGATCCCCTGCTGTCCTGTCTGTAAACTCTCTTTTGCTTCCTCCCCTGCTCAGGCGATGTGGTATAATCAGACCATGTCCCTATATGGTCGGACACGACCATTACACAGTGCACAGCAGGGGCACATTTATAAGATTATCTGAGCACAGGAACATTTTATTTAAACACATCCAATTGTGGAACTTATTTTTATTCCAAGATCTAGTGAATAAAATGAACTTTTGTTTTTGGAAAAATCCCTTTAAACTTTCCAGAAATCCACTATTCTGGAATCTTTCTCCAGGTATTAAGTGAAAGGAAACTGGGTTTGGATAGCCAGGAAACGAACGTTGATAAGCGTTACTTAAGAAAATGGGCATGGCAGACATTTACTGACTTCAAGTGCTGCAAATAAATTCCCCTTCTGGACGCTTGCCATGACAAAAATGCTGTCGTTACACAAACATTATCAAAAAAAGAAAAGCATGTTGTAAAATCTGTGCCGTTTCCTGTCCCTTTTGTTCTTGCTCCGGACGCTGGTTGCGCTGCGCCTTTGTTGGAGGTGATGGGTGACAGCTTTGATTCTGTTTAAATCCTTTGACTTTGGTGCCTCTATATCAGGGAGCTCTGGGGTTAGATGTCTTGTTTTTGATTACTCCTTTCTGAGATATTTGAGAGGGGTTGTGTAAGGTTCTTTGTCTCTGTTGACATGTTCCTTGAAACTCAGTTTCGTCGGCCATTTTGCTTTCTGTCTTTCTGCAGCTCTTGCCCTCAGTTAATATGGAGTTTCCAGTTTTCATGTTCCCGCCCTGATTCTTCCCTCTTGCTTCTTAAGCAGCCTCAGCTGAACAATCAGTGCTCCTGAATCAAGCCTCAGTCAGTCTGTGACCTGACTCCTGGAAGCCTTGGACTTGTACTCCAGCTATTCCCTACTGAGGAACCTTGGAACACTTTTGGACTCTGGAAACCTGCTGTTTGGTGAATCCATGTTTGCAGAGGAATTACGGTACAGAGAAGAGATCCTGAATCTGCTTTGGAGATTTACTGTAGTGCTTGAAGTTACTCTGGCCTGCTGTGTCTCCTGTCGCTGTTCCTGCAAACTATGTGAACTTTTCAGCATGCTTGTATGAAGTAATACAAGTCATTTCATTTCAACCTATGTCTCCTGTGTTTTCCTCGCACCCAAGCACAAGACGCTATAGGAACTGTACACTATACTTGACAAGATTCAGGAGCCAATGTTTAGTGTCTGCTGGGTCTGGGAAAGCCGTGTCTGCTGTGACTGTGGATATCAGATGTCCGTTTAATACCTTATGTGATGACAGTGGTTGTGACTTCTCACAACCATTCCAGGTGAGCGCATTCCCTTAAAATTTTACTCTGGAGTGTTACCACAGGTAAACACTATTGTTTTTTTTTTTTTTTTCCTTTCCTCTTCTCCTTCCAGCACCTCTGCCTTAAAAGATCTGGAAGATGGAGGCCCGCATAAAGGAACTTTGCGGAGTGACTGATACAATCCTTTCAGATGTACAGACTTTAAAAACCCGTTTTGCAAGCCTACAGGACCTCACTAATCATAATTTGCAAGTGTTTGGACAGACTACTGAGTCGCTCACTTAGTACCAGGGCAATGGGGTACTCGGCACCGAGCCCATGAAAGTCTATGGGGTTTGTCACTGGCAGCAGGACTCGGTCCGTGGCCCTGGGCGCTCATACAATGGGGGATATTTACAGGGGATTTTTAGGAAAGTTTGTGACGCCACCTGTGGTTTCTGGTAAATTATACCAGCGCTGCTGTAAGGGTCTTCACAGGGATGTTATGGGGCAGCTTGGTGGTAAGTCTCCCACAGGTGAGACTGGTCCCTGGAAGTCTATGGTGGTGATGATGTTGGGTGTAGATAAAGATTCAGTCACACACATTGCAGTTTCTTTCCATACCTTTTACTGGCAGATGATTCAAGCAGATCCCGGGGAGCTGGTCGGGGTGGAGAGTGCACTTTCCGGTAACAGCTGAGCAGGTTAGAGGCCTCCTTAACTTCCAATGTGTAGGTGAGTCCAACTTGCCTGAAGCGAAGTTAACTCTGAATCTCCAGCTTTCTCAGTAGCTGTCCTGCCCGGCCAACATTGTGGTGGAGACTTCTAAGTGGTGAAAACTAAGTCTATATTGCTGATCAGGCTAGACCCGTTATCCCTGTCTCCGGTTACGTATTGACACTTAGGGCTGCTCTCTGCGACCTGTAGTCCAGATGCCTCCGGTAATCTTGTCACTAAGCTTGAAACTGTAGCAACGCCTCGGACTCCGGTGTCCGGCAATTTAGTGCAGGCAATCCAATACCTAAAGCACTTCTCTATCTTCTCCACTGTGCCCTTCGCCCTGCTTCCCGCTCTTAACATAAGCACTTGTGGCGGTTGTGGAATAATGTCAGCTTCATCCAGAGCTTGCTGCACAGCTCTCAGTTTCCTCCAAAGTCCACACAGGACCGAGACTGAATGGCTGCCTCTGTCCTTGAGACAGAAGCTAACAGGCTGAACTCCACTGAACACTAAGCTCCACTCAGACTGATCTTATCTCAGACAGATAACTATCCAGGGGATGACTCACTCCTAAGCCTCCCGGAGCTAACTATCTGACTATCTCAGACAGGAAACTATCCAAGGGATGACTCACTCCTGAGCCTCCGGAGCTAACTGACTGAACTAACTCCTCTCTCTCACGCTCTGCTTTCTTCTTACTACTCACTCCTGCCACGTGTCACTCCCCCTTATATCTCAGATGGGCGTGTCTGAAAGTGTGAGTGACAGTGAATGCATATCAAGCGTTGCTGTTACCTTCTAGTGCACTCTCCTGGACTTTTATGTGTGCCTGCATAGCTGGGCTACACATCCCCCCTTGGTAAAACACAGCACTCCCGGGCTGTAAAAGACAAAAAGAACATTTTGTTTTGCATTAACAATAACATTTCAACTCTTCCCATCCGGGAGGTACGAATTCTTGAACGTTACAATATGTACAAGGAAGAATAATACAAAAGTATCAAAACATTTTTTAAATATTCACAGTATAGGCAGTATTCTTGTGGAGGACCCGCACCAAAAACCTCCCACGTGGGTCCTGGGTGGGCTGCAGGACTTTATTGCAGACCTCACTCTGGGCCCCACCATACGGGTTTTTCTTCTGAGGTAGTTAGCAATGGTTTCATGTAAAACCAAGATAATGCACCGAAGTGCAACTATTTACAAGAAAGTACTTGGGCTGGCTCAGTCCACAGCCTCGCAGTCCATTTATGACAAAAGGCACAATATACATTTCAAGTAGTCATGCTGTGTATAGCAGGAACGGTTGGCTGTAATCTGGATAGGCTAAGATTTCATCGCCGGTAAGGATCTCTTTCATCTCTTTGAATGCCTCAGCTTGTTCTTTTCCCCAATTGAATGGAAGGTTTCTGCTCTTAAGAGGTTGTCCTACCAGGAGGTCCTGCAAAGGTGCCGCTTTCTTAGTGTAATCTTTTACAAACCTCCTGTAGTAACCTGTTAATCCCAGGAACTGACGCACCTCTTTTAAGTTCTTCGGCTCTGGCCATTTCTGAATAGCTGTGACCTTCTCGGGGTCCGGCGCTACTCCTTCGGAACTGACAATGTGTCCCAAGTACTGTACCTTCCGTTTGAGCAGGTGGCATTTAGAGGGCTTTAGTTTCATCCCAAACTTGGACAATGACTCAAATACCTCCGCCAGGTGCTTCAGATGATCTTCATATGTCTTAGAGTACACAATTACGTCGTCCAAGTACAGCAGCACAGTTTCGAAGTTGAGATGTCCCAGACAGCTCTCCATCACCCTCTGGAATGTTCCTGGGGCACTGCTGAGACCAAACGGCATCCTGTCGAACTCGCAGAGTCCCATTGGGGTGGTGAAAGCAGTTTTCTCCCGGTCCTCCTCAGCCACAGCCACTTGCCAGTACCCACTAGTAAGGTCGAGGGTAGAAAAGTAGTTAGCCGTTTTCAGAGCAGCTAAGGATTCCTCTATACGTGGTAATGGGTATGCATCTTTATGTGTTATACGATTTACTTGCCTATAGTCTACACACATTCGCATGCTAGCATCCTTTTTCTTCACTAGAACCAGAGGTGCTGCCCAGGGGCTACAACTATCCCTTATCACCCCGGCTTTCTTCATGTCATGCAGCATTTCCTTAGCTTTCTGATAGTGCGCTGGAGGTATAGGCCTGTACCGCTCTTTGATGGGAGGATGACTGCCTGTAGGGATATGATGCTGTACTCCCTTAATGGTCCCAAAATCAAGTGGGTGCTTGCTAAATACTTGTGCGTACTCTTGTACCACCCGTAGTACCCCCTGTTTCTGGTGGACGGAAGTGGTGTCTGTCCCTATATGAAGCTGCTGACACCAGTCCGCTACCGGGGTTGCCGGATCATTATCCTCCGCTGGCTGGCGGAGGCTAAGGACTCGGTTGTGAGGATAGAATTATTATCTACGGCATGTAATTTAGCAACTGTAGCATAACGTGGCAAATTTACTTCATCGTCCCCCCAGTTGAGAAGTCGTACTGGTACTCTCCCATTTACTACTTCCACTACCCCTCTAGCAATCATGAGTGTAGGTCTGTGTTCTGAGCGATGGGGTTCTACTACTGCTTGGTAGTTCTGTCCTCTCAGACCCATGGCTGCTCTACACCATATTAACATTTCACTCATTGGGGGTATTACAATGGGGTTCGAGTCTGTGACCCGTACATTACCGATTTCACCATCTGTAAGCTTCGCTTGCTGCTGGCACATCAGGGCCCGGATCTCCCTCTGGATCACTCCCTTCTGCTTTGGCTTGGCAACTTCAGCGAGCTGTTGGAGCAAAAACACAACTTCTCCCAGACAGTTACTGATAATGTTAGTACCTAGTATCACATTTAAGGCATTCTCCTCATTTACAGTCTTTACCACTAAAAGTCCCTGATCCTTCAGCTCCACCCTGCCCACTTTTACGTCTACGTTTTTGGCTCCAATTACTTCAACAGGGAGACCATTGGTGGCGTACACTGTCAAGTCAGGGTTTGGGGGCTGGAGACTGTCCATGGACCAAAATTTATTGTAAAGGACATCAGGTATGATGGTCACCTGAGATCCAGTGTCCAGCAGTGCAGGGATTGCAATCCCATCCAGAATCATGGACAGGTAGGGCCGTCCACCCACGAACCTGCGGTTCCAGTCTAAGGGGCCTGATGAATCTACTCCTGGGTGTTGGCCCTCTGACCCAGGATCGGCTCGTTTAAAGGACATTGCTGAGCCATATGACCTTTTTGGTTGCAGCGGTAGCAGACGATCTCTCGGCGAGGATGGTGTTGCTCCGGAGTCGCTCCTGGGGGTGGCGTGGTCCTCCTCCGGTGAGGCGACGTCCTCCATTTCCTCCGGTTCATCCAAGGGACATCCTCCGGACAGTCGGCTAGTTGGATCTTCCCTCCTTCCTCTTTCCGCAGTTGCAGGGCATCCATTACAGTGGCCAAGTTCTTAGTCAGCTGGCGCACTTCTGAGTGTAGACATTCCAATTCACTAGGGGGCGCCACCTGCGTTTTAGCTTCTGCCACCTGCGGAGAAAAGGTGGGTACTGCCGGCTTAAGAGTGGCTTCACCCGGGTGATACTGATTTGCCACCTCAGGCTTTTCCAGGGGTCGCAGTCCCTTTATTGCCATGTCCTTTAGAGCATCAAAAGTGGCGTCTGGATGATCCAAGGACCACCAGTTTACAGTCCTGCTTTCCTCTGGAGACCTCAGTCCCCGCACGAATTGCTCTTTTAACATTTGGCTCTCATCAATGGGACTTGTGGGGTTAGCCTGTTTGAGAGCTCGCAGGGCCCCCTGTAGTCGGCAGGCATAGTCCCTAATACTGTCACCCGGTCCCTGGAAGCACTGATAAAATGCCATCGGAGATCCGTTTCTGTGTGGTCCTCGAAGATGGCCTGTAGCTTTAAGAGAATCGCAGGTACCGACTCCTGGTCTGGGCCAAGTCTCTACTTCTCTCTCAGCCGCACCAGCTAACTGTCCTATTAACACAGCAGCTTTTTGCTTTTCAGTCATTGAATACATATCCAAAATACTACATATTTTCCGTTTATATCCTGGCAGGGTGCTGGCTCGCCGCTGTACTGGGGAAGCCACTTCGCTCCAGGCATGTATGGGAGGGTTAGCGGCATTAGCGGGACCACTGGGCCAGGTGAGGGGCCTGCACCCCCATCCTGCGGTACGACGCCAAGCGGTGGGCTATTGGGGCCTCCGGCGGGGGCCGCTCCGTCTGCCGGTTGCTGCGACATATTGGTGCCCCCTTGGTTAATCTGAGCCTACCTCTTTCACAGGCTGCAGCGTCGCAGGCACAGCGGTGGAGACAGGACCTTTGTCGCTGGCGCTCTGATGATGCCGCGGTATTTTGGGATGCAGTTTGCAATGCGGATTGCAATGCAGATTGTGATGCAGTTTGCAATGCAGATTGCGATGCAGATTGTGATGCAGTTTGTGATGCGGCTTTGCGATGCAGATTGTGATGCAGTTTGCGATGCAGATTGCGATGCAGATTGTGATGCAGTTTGTGATGCGGCTTGCGATGCAGATTGGGGTGCAGGTTGGGGGCGTGTCCAGGAAACTGCGCGTTATTTTAGGTACGCCCCCCTTCTTCACCAGCGCCTGAGGGCGCGAACATGGCGGTAAAATGGCGGAATTTGGCGCCAAATACAGCAAACAGTCTTTTTCACCAAACAGTTCAATAAAGGCACACAGGACTCACAATTGCAAGCTTTCGTATCCTGTTCGTGACGCCAAGTATTGAGTCGCTCACTTAGTACCAGGGCAATGGGGTACTCGGCACCGAGTCCATGAAAGTCTATGGGGTTTGTCACTGGCAGCAGGACTCGGTCCGTGGCCCTGGGCGCTCATACAATGGGGGATATTTACAGGGGATTTTTAGGAAAGTTCATGACGCCACCTGTGGTTTCTGGTAAATTATACCAGCGCTGCTGTAAGGGTCTTCACAGGGGATGTTATGGGGCAGCTTGGTGGTAAGTCTCCCACAGGTGAGACTGGTCCCTGGAAGTCTATGGTGGTGATGATGTTGGGTGTAGATAAAGATTCAGTCACACACATTGCAGTTTCTTTCCATACCTTTTACTGGCAGATGATTCAAGCAGATCCCGGGGAGCTGGTCGGGGTGGAGAATGCACTTTCCGGTAACAGCTGAGCAGGTTAGAGGCCTCCTTAACTTCCAATGTGTAGGTGAGTCCAACTTGCCTGAAGCGAAGTTAACTCTGAATCTCCAGCTTTCTCAGTAGCTGTCCTGCCCGGCCAACATTGTGGTGGAGACTTCTAAGTGGTGAAAACTAAGTCTATATTGCTGATCAGGCTAGACCCGTTATCCCTGTCTCCGGTTACGTATTGACACTTAGGGCTGCTCTCTGCGACCTGTAGTCCAGATGCCTCCGGTAATCTTGTCACGAAGCTTGAAACTGTAGCAACGCCTCGGACTCCGGTGTCCGGCAATTTAGTGCAGGCAATCCAATACCTAAAGCACTTCTCTATCTTCTCCACTGTGCCCTTCGCCCTGCTTCCCGCTCTTAACATAAGCACTTGTGGCGGTTGTGGAATAATGTCAGCTTCATCCAGAGCTTGCTGCACAGCTCTCAGTTTCCTCCAAAGTCCACACAGGACCGAGACTGAATGGCTGCTCTGTCCTTGAGACAGAAGCTAACAGGCTGAACTCCACTGAACACTAAAGGGTATGCCACACTAAACAATATCGCTAACGGGATCGCTAAAAAACGTCACTATTTAGCGATCCCGTTAGCGATGTTGTTCAGTGCGGCAGCTTCCAGCGACGAGCTTCCTGCTGTGATCTCGCTCGTCGCTGGAATCGTTCCGGATCCTATTTTCTCGTCGGCGCTCCCGCTGGGTAAGTATCTAATCGCTGTGTGGCACCTTTTCTTAGCGATTTAGCGGTACTTTTGTACCGCTAAAGTCGTTAAGAAGATCGCTAACGGCGATAGCGTCGTTAACTATATCGCTAAATGCGGCAGCATTTAGCGATATAGAAACAATCCCGCTAGCGATCGCATTAGTATGCGTCGTTATTGTGATCGCTAGCGGGATTGTTTAGTGTGGCAGTACCTTAAGCTCCACTCAGACTGATCTTATCTCAGACAAATAACTATCCAGGGGATGACTCACTCCTGAGCCTCCCGGAGCTAACTGACTGAACTAACTCCTCTCTCTCACTCTCTGCTTTCTTCTTACTACTCACTCCTGCCACGTGTCACTCCCCCTTATATCTCAGATGGGCGTGTCTGAAAGTGTGAGTGAGGAGTGAATGCATATCAAGCGTTGCTGTTACCTTCTAGTGCACTCTCCTGGACTTTTATGTGTGCCTGCATAGCTGGGCTACACACTACCCAGGAATTGCGAGCCGGGATTGAGGCTCTAGAGGAACGAGCCCAGGCTCCTGCCATAACCCCGAGTTCTGGGATCCCCAAATTACCTCCTTTTCGTTTTGGCGGTGAACGTGAGAAATTCAGGGGATTTATTAATCAATGCAATTTATTTTTCTCTGCACATGCTTCACAATTTCCCACTGAACGATCCAAAGTGCTTACTATAATCATGTTGCTTACCAATAAAGCTTTGATGTGGGCAAACCCTCTGATTGAGACTGAGGATGATTGTTTGAATCACCTTGATGCTTTTATTTCAGCCATGGGGCAGGTGTTTGATGACCCCAATTGAGGTGCAACAGCTGAAGCAGCCATGTTAACTTTGCGCCAAGGTAAGCGTTCAGTAGCCGAATATGCCCTGGATTTCAGGAGATGGGCTCTTGATACCACTTGGGACACTTCCGCTAAAAAATTTATTTTTCGGAAAGGGTTGTCTCCACTGATTAAGGATGAACTTGCTCGTGCCGACCCTCCCACTGCGTTAGGTGACTTTATCAACTATTGTATCCGTATTGATGCTCGTCTGACTGAACGCAGACAAGAGAGATGGTTCGAAAATAATCGCACTAACCTTTTACTACCTCCCTCCTCAGCTAAGGAACCTTTGAGTAGGATCACAAGGGAACCAGAACCTGAACCCATGCAGGTGGACTCTTTGCAAAGACGGGTTAGTGATGCACGCAAAGAACATCGTATAAAGGAAAATCTATGTTTCTACTGTGGTAAGTCAGGGCACTTCATTATAAACTGCCCCAGCCGTTCTCGTAAGACTACTGCAGCAGTCATTCACTGTGAGTGTTGCGAGAGGAGCTCTGTCATGTCCGAGCCTCAGGCTCCAGATAGATCTGCTGCAAGAGATCTTGATTTCTCGGACTTAAACTCTGTTAGTTCTGGGGACGATGACGGTATAAACGCTGCAATTTTTCAAGTTTCCTCAGCGGTGTCCCAGCTGAGTTGTAAAAGAAACAATTCTCATTGCTTCCTTTCCATCAAACTCTGGGTTGACTCAGTCTGGGTGTCTAGCTCTGCTATGATCGACTCAGGAGCAAGTGGAAATTTTATGGATATCTCCTTTGCTCTGAAACAGGGGATACGTTCAGTGAAGAAGGCTACTCCAGTACAGATGGAGACTGTGGATGGCTCTCTACTGACTTCTGGACCAGTGGATCAAGAAACAGAGCCTTTGAGGGTCCTTATGGGTAAAGATCATCAGGAGAAAATGTCTTTTTTGCTTATCTCTTCTCCCCACTTTCCCATCATTCTAGGGCTACCATGGCTGCAGGCGCAGAATCCTACGATTAACTGGGAGACCAAGGAATTACACTTTCCGGAGAAACAGATGAGTCAAGGAGTTTCAGCTTGCTCTGTTCCTAAAGGAACCATGTCAGTCCCTGAACTACCAGCTGTATACCAGGACTATGTGGATTTATGTGACAAGAAGAACGCTGATCAGCTTCCTCCTCACCGTCCATATGATTGTCCAATTGAATTATTGCCCGGAGCCGAGATACCTTTTGGTAAGATCTACCCCCTAGCGGGGCCCGAGCTAAAAGCTTTGAAGGATTATATAGACGAAAATTTAGCCAAGGGCTTCATACGCCCCTCTTCATCTCCCGCAGGTGCACCCATCTTCTTTGTGAAGAACAAAGATGGATCTCTGAGACCCTGCATAGACTATAGGGAACTCAATAAGGTTACTATTAGAAACCGTTATCCATTGCCTTTAATCCCTGAGTTGTTGGAGAGAGTGCGGCATGCCAAAATTTTCTCTAAACTGGATCTCCGTGGGGCCTATAACTTGGTCCGTATTAGACCTGGGGATGAATGGAAGACTGCTTTCAGGTCACGCTATGGACACTTTGAATATCTAGTTATGCCTTTTGGTCTGAGTACCGCCCCAGCCACTTTCCAACACTTCGTGAATGATATCTTCAGGGATCTCCTAGATACATTTGTGGTGATTTATCTGGATGATATTCTAATTTTTTCTAACTCCACAGAGGAACATCATGGACATGTGAGAATGGTCTTAGAACGCCTAAGACAAAACCATCTCTACATCAAACTTGAAAAATGTGAATTCCATAGGACCGAAATTCAATTTCTGCGGTATGTACTATCTACGCAAGGGATTAGTATGGATGGAAGCAAGACCCAAGCCATCAAGGATTGGCCAATTCCTAGAAATGTGAAGGAGGTGCAGCGTTTCATCGGGTTTGCCAACTTCTATAGACGTTTCATTAAGAATTTTTCTGAGGTAGTGTCACCTATCACCCAACTTACCCGGAAACAGTCTAGGTTCTCCTGGACCCCGCAAGCTCAGGAAGCATTTTCCTGTTTAAAGGATAAATTTACCACCGCACCTATCTTAGTACATCCCAACCCCGAGCTTGCCTTCATAATTGAGGTGGATGCTTCAGACTGTGCCGTTGGAGCTATACTCTCTCAGAGAACAGGTGAGAAGAATGTCTTGCATCCCTGTGCCTTCTTTTCCCAGCAGTTGTCTTCGGCTGAGAGGAACTACGATGTGGGAAATAGAGAATTGTTGGCCATTATTGCCGCCTTCAAGGAATGGAGACACCTTCTTCAGGGAGCTGCACAGCAAATAGTCGTCCTGACAGACCATCGTAACCTTGAATTTATCAGGTCGGCTAAGTGCCTGACTCCTCGCCAGGCTCGCTGGAATCTTTTCCTAAACCAATTTAATTTTGTCATTTCTTATAGACCAGGATCGCGCAATGGAAAGGCTGATGCACTCTCTAGGATTCATTCAGCAGAGACACGTCCACTTACTCCTCCTAAGACTATTCTTCCTGACTCTAGATTCCTGGGAGTGATTCATAATCAAGACCTACTTAAGGACATCAAGGAAGCATACCATGCGGATTCTTTGTTGGCTCAACCCCAAGGGACGTAAGTCTTGTCTTTAAGAATGGTGTGTGGATTCAGGGACAACGTCTGTATATACCTGAAACAGTCAGATTGAGAGTATTGCAACTCATCCATGATTCCAAGATAGCCGGGCATAGGGGAATTCTAAAGACACAAGAATTTCTTTCTCGTTTCTTTTGGTGGCCCACTTACAGGAAAGATGTCTTAAACTATGTCACTTCATGTGAAGTCTGTGCAAGATGCAAAACACCTCGCTCCTCACCAACTGGTCTGTTGCAACCTCTTCCCACCCCGTCCCGCCCGTGGGGATCCATTTCTATGGACTTCATTGTGGAGTTACCAACCTCTCAAGGGAAGAACACCATTCTAGTGGTGGTTGACCGTCTAACAAAGGCAGCTCATTTTATCCCTTGTGTCGGCTTACCCACTGCAAAACAGACATCAGACTTGATGATTAAGAATGTGTTTCGCTTACATGGAGTACCGGATGAGGTCATTTCGGATCGAGGGGTGCAATTCACTTCAAGGTTTTGGCAAAATTTCTGTGCAGCATTGGACATTAAAGTAAACCTTTCTTCTGCTTTTCATCCCCAGACTAATGGACAGACAGAACGAACCAATCAGACCCTGGAGCAGTATCTCCGCTGTTTTATCTGCCACCTACAGGATGATTGGGTGGATCTACTTCCACTGGCTGAGTTCTCTTATAACAACTCTCAGAGCGCCTCCACTAAGCAGTCTCCTTTTTACTCCAATCTAGGTTATCATCCTAACATTCTTCCTCGATTTCCCATAGATACGCCCTTGCCGGCAGTGGCTGAAAGAATCACTTCTTTACAAAAGAATATGGATCTTCTAAAGGAAAATCTAGAATTGGCTCAGGAAAGGTACAAGAAAGCAGCAGATAAATTTCGTAAACCTGCACCAGCTTTCAAGGTAGGAGATTTGGTCTGGCTGTCAACCAGAAATCTTAAATTAAAGATTCCATCGTCTAAATTGGGACATAAGTACATTGGACCTTATAAGATCAATAAGATTATAAGTGCTGTTGCTTGTCGTCTTCAACTGCCCAGAACTATGAGAATCCACCCTGTCTTTCATGTATCCCTACTAAAGGCTGCAACACCCAATACGTTTCCTGGACATTCTTCTCCTTGCCCTGACCCAGTGCTGGTCGATGGTCAGGAAGAATTTATGGTGGAAAGGATTCTAGATTCCAGGTTGTACAGAAATCAGTTGCAATATTTGATTAAATGGCAGGGCTACCCAGTGGAGGACAACTCATGGGAACCAGTCAATAATATAAATGCTCCTCGCCTGCTCTGCCAGTTTCATCAGAGGTACCCTGACAAGCCTGGTCTGAGGTCATCCGGAGGTTGTCCCTAAGGGGGAGTAATGTAAGGTTCTTTGTCTCTGTTGACATGTTCCTTGAAACTCAGTTTTCCGTCGGCCATTTTGCTTTCTGTCTTTCTGCAGCTCTTGCCCTCAGTTAATATGGAGTTTCCAGTTTTCATGTTCCCGCCCTGATTCTTCCCTCTTGCTTCTTAAGCAGCCTCAGCTGAACAATCAGTGCTCCTGAATCAAGCCTCAGTCAGTCTGTGACCTGACTCCTGGAAGCCTTGGACTTGTACTCCAGCTATTCCCTACTGAGGAACCTTGGAACACTTTTGGACTCTGGAAACCTGCTGTTTGGTGAATCCATGTTTGCAGAGGAATTACGGTACAGAGAAGAGATCCTGAACCTGCTTTGGAGATTTACTGTAGTGCTTGAAGTTACTCTGGCCTGCTGTGTCTCCTGTCGCTGTTCCTGCAAACTGTGTGAACTTTTCAGCATGCTTGTATGAAGTAATACAAGTCATTTCATTTCAACCTATGTCTCCTGTGTTTTCCTCGCACCCAAGCACAAGACGCTATAGGAACTGTACACTATACTTGACAGGTTGCCTGCTATTTAAACCCCTTGTTCTCTGACTTCCACTGCCAGTCTTAGTTTTGCTACCTGACTTTTCCTGATTCCTCCTGTTTTTTGATCTCGGTATGAATTTTGACCATCTTCTTGTCTTACGATTCTGTTCCTTACTCTTGGCGCTGACCTTGCATGGCGACCCTTCCTGCTTCTGGATCGTTCCTTCGGCAACCCTTCCATTGAAGCAATCCTATGTACTCCGGTGTAAGACCAGATCCCTGTACAGGAGCTAAGGGGGGAAGGTCTGGGTATCTCTGGAATCTGCCAGTCGAAGTGGCTTGTGCCATGACTGTCCAAGGCAGCCATTTTGAACCTGCGGCTCTTACAGTAATGACACATGTTCATTTGGAAAACCCAGTTTACGCACGGCGTGTTCCATTCTCCAAATAAACGCTTAACTCCCAAGATGGTGACAAGCTCTTGATGCTCAGGCAGTGATTAAGGACTGCTACAATCAAAAATGCATTGCCTGGACTTGCTGTCCATGTTTTGATTCGCTGCTTGTACAAAGCTACATTTTTTTTGGACCTTTGTACTAAATGCTAATAAAGTTTTCAAGATTTTTTGGCGCATCAAGTGATGGTTGGAATCTTGGATTAAATTCTATAGTTACACCCATGCAAGGTCTGATGCATATTGGGGTATTAGAACCATCTAAGGGTAAATTACTAATGTGAGTTGACACTGTAACTTTCCTCTACAATTGGGTTTTTCCCCAAATGCCAAATTAGTCTATGCCCTATGGTCAAAGTCTGATCTCACAAACAGTGCAATATAGCCTGGAGTGGTATGACAGCCATGATTCTTAATTTACTAGGAACCGTCATTGTGTAAATGAGAAAGTCCTGGGGAGTATCAGAACTTAAGACATTTTCCAACTTTGCTGTATATGTATTTTCATTTCTTCTGTAGTGTCAACATTCAAGAGAGCTGTACAGAAAATACCACCATAAAAGACAGAAGAAGAATCGATGCCTTCGAAATGTGGTGCTGGAGAGGGATGTTAACAATAACATGGATGGCAAGAAGAACAAACAAATCAATTTTGGAACAAAGCAAGCCAGACATGTCACTTGAAGCAAGGATCACCAAGCTACAACTCGTCTACTTTGGACATATCATACAAAGAGAGCGATCACTGAAGAACATCATGGTCGGAGAATAGAAGGAACAAGTCAAAGAGGAAGACCAACAACCCAATGGCTTGATCATATCATGATAACGGCAGAGAAGAGCCTGGTGGACCTATGTAGGCTAGCACAATATCTATCTTCCTACAAAGCGTTCATCCAACAAGTCAACTATGGCCCGAGTCCAAGCCGAAGTCCGTTAAATAATAAATCCGTCCTTCTCCCGAATAATGCTTACAGTCCGAGTACCCTATCTGAGAAATATGCATAATGTGGCCTATTCAATAGAAAGCCAATTAATCCATTGGTATTTGTTTTGAGTGCGGGAAGTAACGAATGGAAGCGGAGGCACAGGTGATGAATTTCACATTCGTATTTTATTTTTTGAGTGGAACCTCGAGACCTCGGTCCAGGGGCTCTGAAGGGGGCATAACTAGTGATCCTCAGGTATCCGTAGTAAGGTCCCTCGAACAGAACCAGAAAGGAATACCTGGGGGACACAGGTGCTACCTCCAGTTAGACCCCAGACACGTGGCATTTGTCCCAGTGGGACAAACGGGTAAACAGGTATTACAGATATTGTGGAGCAGACTGGCGGACACCGGATATATGAGGTGAAGCTGGCTCTGGCGAAGAGCGTCAGGTTCCGGGTAGATGGTAAAAGCTGGCTCCAGCAAATTTAGCTTTGTCCACAGGTTTGGACAGCGAGTGGCGGAACAGGATGGCACTGAGTGTATAGGTACAGATGTCGTCTAGGATAGCCGAACAACAGGCCACTGATATTCTGTGGAAACAAACAGTATAAGCAGAATGCCAAACGAAATGCAATAACAGCGCAGACAGAGCAAGGAAAGAACCGGGTTTAGCAAGACTAGATACTCGTTACTCTGGCACTCCCCTTATGGCGGAGTGGCCAGAAATAGTAATCAGTGCGCTGCCATTGGTTAATTGATATTTTCAAAAAATGTGCGCTGTCCCTTTAAGAGACCAGAGGGACGTGCGCTCGCGTCCTAAGGATTCTCCCTGGAAGCCTGCTGGCAGCGTGCCAGGAAGTAGAGGAGAGAGCAGCAGCAGCAGGATGCCGAGGGACAGACAGAGAGCGAGGATCCTGACAGGGACTTCGCAGAGGTACAGAGGCAGCCACGGGAGCAGGAGCGGGTGAGGGGCTAGAACTGGGACCGGGTGTAACAAAAATCCAAAGAAAACCCCCACACGCATTTGAAGAACATGCAAACTCCATTCACATGTTGAAGTTAGTTATATAAAACCAATGATCCTAGAACAGCAAAGCAGCAGTCCTTAACAAACAATGACATATACCAATGGCGGACAGAAACCGAAAATGGCCCCTTTGTAGGAACAATATATGGGTCCTTTCAAGTCAAATGGCTCATCATAATGCAAAATTCCATTTGCTTATGAGATGTTAGAGGGCCCTCTTACCTCTTGAGCCCCTATGTAGCTGCACATGTTGCATTAATAGTATCCGCCCCTGACATCCACACTTCAGGCAAGCCATTGTTGCAAATTCAAAGAAAAGTACAGAATATTTTGTAATGAAAAGCGTATGTCAATTCAATAGATCAACACTAAGTATCTCACTGAAACACTTTGCACTAGTGTGATGGACTATAAAATGGGCTGTGAAACTGGAAGTTAGGGAGTATGTGGCTTGGTCGATGTGGTGTACCTAGGAAGGCTGTGTAGACTGGATTACAGACTGTAGATCACAGGGAGTTTGGTCCTGGGTGTGTCACAGAAGAGAGAATCTCCATGAAGAGATGCTCAGGAGAAGTGTGATTGAGTAGAGACTGGTAAGTTAGGGAGAGGTAATGAAAAGTAAGTGCAGGGTCATCTGATGTCAATTGTAATATAAGGAAGAAAAAAACGACTATCATTCTGACATAGATTATCATAGTAAGTATACCAGCATCATCAGGGCTAGGAGATCTATTCAATAATGTATGAAGCATGTATTGTCAAACCTAGTGACAGATCTACTTTAAATGCTGGACAACCCCATATTACTAACCCCATGGAGCAGCATAAAGTAAAAAAAAAATTTATACTCATCTTACAGAACCCAGAAGAGTTGTGTCTCCCACCAGTCACTTGGCATAAATAGTCAATCTGTGGCCCTTCAATCGGTCCCCACTTGAAGTGCAGCTATAAAAGCGGTTGGCATCCATTCTCTGATGCCCGTAGAAATGACTAGGGGTTACCGCTTACACGGTTTCCAGAATTGTAAAGCATGACTTGTGATGTTTTCTAAGGGCAGCATCATCGGGATCACTGATGGAACCTGAGGGTGGACAGATAACGCCCCAATAAATAGTGTTTGAGAACCCTGAAATAATTTACATCCAGAAGACATGCTTACATGTGCCATGACGGTGCAAGGGTTCAGTTGCCCCAAAATGCCAAAACGTTATTGTTCATAAATGACAATGATTGGATGCAGGAGAAGAGTAAATACAACGATTAACAGGATGCAGTTCAGCAATTCATTTTTGATGAAATAACACAATCTGTCCCCAAGAAATAAAGATTAATGAAATCTTTAAGCGAGGTTGTAACTGCAGGTTAAAAAAGGACATTAAAAAATATTCTCCCTCCTTTGGAGCCCTCGGTTCTGCTGTTTACCTTCCTGAGGAACGTGAAATTAGATTTTATTTGTCTTTTCATTGTGTGATTATTTTAGTGGATTTGTTTTGTTAAGCAAATTTTCACACATTTTCAGGTGCATAAAGTTTGTAATAGTATTTATCCTGTTTTATTGTTATCTGCACTTTGTGCATAAATTACCATTCATTTGCATAACATTGTTTGAGCTTTGCTTGTTTGTATGTAAAGGAATTCTCTTTTGGTTTGGAACAATAATATTCCATTGACATAAATGTTGTTTTTATTAAAGTGTCAAAAATGGAAATGTGTTTAAATTATGAAGCATTACGGATGCAGTTAGCAAGTTCTACTCAGGAAGGCAATACTTTACAGGGTTTCTAAGATGCATATGATTAAAACTAGTCTCTGTCAGTGATTTGGTATGTACAGTCTTAGAGATGTATTAATTAGTGATTTATTAACGTGTTCAGATAAGGTGTTATCTGAGCATGCTCATGTGCTAACCGCGTGTCTTCCACGTGCTCGAATAATATGTTTGAGTCCCCGCGCCTGCATGTTTCATGGATGTCGACAGCTGCTACACATGCAGTATTGCCTAACAAACAGGCAATCCCTGCATATGTTGTGGCTGTCAAACAGCCGCGAGACATGCAGCCGCAGGATTTCGAACATATTTTTTGAGCACGCGGAAGACACAAGCACTTGAGCATGCTCAGATAACACCTTATCAGAGCACATTCACTCATCACTAGAATTAATGTATGTAACATCATATCCATTATTAAAAGGAGTTGAATTATTGGTGACAATCCCTTTCAGAATGTTGCCACTTCCTGCAAACAGTGGATTTTGCCAGAGGAAGCAATGACCTCCTGCCAGGCATCTCAAAGAAAGGAAAATCTGATTGATATGGATGGTTCTAATACGGTGGCTCAACGTTTTGCACCAAAGAGAGTCCCCCTTCCTTTTCATGCATGTAAATTTTAGTATTTGCTGAACAGGAGCCCCACGAACCTCCTCCTACTTGTCATCCGTGGCCCTTCTTTTGATTAGTCAGCTTTGTGCGACGTCATGTGTGAATCACAACAATGAATTCATTCTCGGCTGGCTGCTGGTGATTCCTAGGTCTCAAGTCCAGTGGCCATATTGATTGGGCTGCTAGACTAGACCTCTAGTCATGCGAATCAATCAGCTCAAGTCAAGTGTATATGCGCAAAAGGGTTAATGAGTGTCTCCATGAGGCCTCTAGGTATATACACCATATAGTCCCTCAAATTGCCCTACTAGTGAATGCATCTTTTGCAACAAATGAGTAAATAGGGCCACAATCCCTTTAAAGTGATTTTGTCTTGCAGGAGGCTGCAGCATATCCTTTACATAGATACATCTTAGAGGAATCTGTAAAGGGTTAAAGAAGTGGGAATAAGGTGCATTGTGAGAAAATCCAAGCTCCCTATATAAAAGTGCTGCCTCATTAGGCAGTAAAAGATTGCAGCCACCAAGACGTTGCGAGAGGACACTTACATATGGGTAAATGATGGCAGATCCTTTAGGAGGGTTGTCCACAATTATTATTATTATTTTTTTTAATATAGTCTCAGAATGATGGTAAAAAAACCCACAAAATTACTCACTTCGGATCAGCCACTATTCCTCTGTTACAACTTCATGGGTCCTTTGATGCTCTAAGAGAACAGAAGTCCCATCTGCTCATCTGTGGCACATCAGGTACGGTACGGGGTAATTTTTGGACACTTATAACCTTTGAGTTACAGTAGGTTTCATTATGTATCTTTCAGTGCTGTGGATGCCTCTGATAAAATGGAAATGAATGCAGAATTGATATGGAGTATGTAGTGAATGGGAGGGCGGCACTGTGTAAATTAGGGAAGAACATGCCGTCTAATACTTTTCTCTGAACTCTTGAGAAAGAGCAAGAAAACTGTTCCGACAGCATGCTACAATCATCCGTGAAAGCGGGAACCCTCCTCCAGAGTATGCTTGATTGCAATCACCCGAACAAGAGTCTACCGTCACTTGATAGCGGTGTCAAACTTTCAGTCTTGAAGTTTTCCACCTGCAGTAGAAAACATGTCTATAGAAGTCTTCAGAAAATCCATATTTATATCCAACTTTATATGGGTAATTGTATGCAAACATGGCAAAACTTCACAGCTGAGCTCTGTGCTCAGAGACCAAGTCCATATGGCATATGTGAACAGTATCTGTGCCCTGTGAGTTCAGCTAAAGAGAATACCCCGGATAGTCAAGAGTTATCCATGTAATGACTTCCTTAAGTTCTTGGCCATCATTACAATTCACACAAAGGCTGTCACCCAACTTAACCAGGTAAAGAGATAAAACACTTTGTCCCGCCCATAGATCTTAACAGCAAATTTATATATTAAGAAAAACGTGGATTTCCCTGTAATAAGACATCAGATCACCGATATCAAGGCATCATTTTATTCAACTTTTAATGACTTGGATACCCATATAGCTAGAATAGGAGGATTGATCCTACTTTCAGATTCCCTTTAAAGGGGTTGTCCGGCCATATGCTACAAGTCTGCAGTCACTCTATGTCACTCTTGTGAATCTTCACATTATGCATGTAAGGGCCAGCCAGGACTATAGTAGTGGCCACGGTCACTACAGCATCAGTGTCCTGGCTGTCCCCTACAGAAACATAAAGTCCATTGCTGTGCGTACCTGTATTTCCAGGTTCAAGTCCCTCTGAGCACTTCTCAGACAAGGAAGATTCCTTCCCATGGCGACCCCCATCAAATGAGACACAGTCCATTGCAACTGGAATGGTTTCTTTACTATAAACTTTGCACAGTGTATCCACAGTTGTTACATTTCAGGCTTCATATTCTTCCGTACGGGATTCCTCAACTTTCCCTGCAATGCTGACGCTTCCTTGCATTACGCGCCCGGACCGGACCGTCTTAGACTGCTTCCCAGCTTTCTCCCGACTCAACCTCGCCACAATGACAATTCCCTCTGCCTGCTTCGCCCCAGGATAGAGATCATCAGTCACTAAGTTAGGCTGCCTCTGGCAAAGCATCCGACCCATCCGTACTGTTCCCTGTGAAGCTTCAGCATCCCTTTCTTCAGACCCGCGAGCATCCGCCCAGGCAATCAGTTGCCATAACTTCTTCATACTGTTGTCCCACTGTCCTTCCGTCCTACAACTGTGGATAACTGGGACTATCACTTGCAAAATGTTATGGGGCTGTCAAGCCATCCTGGGCCTAGAGCCCGTGTGTACACTTCAGGCACCCTGGCCCCATCTGACTAAACTTCCCTAAGACTTGCAGCTTAACCCCCCCCGCAGCCACTCCTATGTAAACCCCTTGTTAACTAACTAAGTCCTACACTAATAAGGCTCACTAGTATGCCCCCATCTAGTGGCCCCAAAGGAAACTACACTTACCCGGAACTATAAACACTAAAGTACCCCCCTCTAGTGTCTGAAAGGTGCACTAAGAACTCTCCCTATTTACTAGGCATAAATACAATCTTTACATTAAAGGAACAACACACATATATAGCATTGTACATAAAATGGTAACACAGAAAAGAGTGTAGCAGTACCATTGACTATGCGGGGTAAAACATATTTTACATGTAGCAATACCACCAAGTGTTAACAATGACATTACAGTAAACAACACATGTAAACAGTTACACACCAAGAACCATTAGGGGAGCAGAGCAAGGTGGTAATCCTATGCCACCCCCTTACATACACACTGAAGATTCACCGGTGCCAGCGCGTGACCAAAAATATGTGATTTGCATACATGCAGTCACATGCCAACTAGACGTGTGCTGCCTCACATGGTAAAAGTGTACTGAGCAAGGCCGGACACAGTCTAGTCGGAATGTGGCTGGAAGTATTCAAACTTCATACTTGCGGTCAGATGGATGTCCATTCCTGGAGAATCATCACAAAGCTCTCTGTGCATGATGTGAGGATTCACAAGTCTGTTTGTGACTTGTGACCTATGGTTAGACAACCCCTTTAAGAACGCCGATGCAACTGATACTAGGGAAGGAGGACCAGATTGACATCCTGTTCTGTGGCTAAATATTCAGAGGTTGGAGGAGTGCAGCATTGCTGGAGGCTTTTAAGGCACCATGAAGAGCTGCCAATTCTTTGGGGAATCATTGAGGTCTTTATTTTCCTCCCTGGAGCTTCGTTGCAATAATGTTGGCGACTACGACATAAAGATTATAAAATAATGAAAAGAATTGCATAATTTTAACAAAAAAAAGTGGATTTTGCCACTGGGCACCACATAGTCTTCGACTTGTCCTGTATGGCTCAGCAGACCCGTGCTGGCATGATAACTATAGTCTTACAGTCACGGACTCGCAACGCTTCACTGGTCATAATGAGACAATTCACAATATATGATTGTGATTCAAAGTGGGACTTGGAAATAACGTCAAAATATCCCCCCTACATGCGAGCTAGCCCCCGAACCCGTGCATCACATTATACAGGAATCCTGACTGTAGTTTCTGGAAACTTTACTTGCATTTTGCAAGGCGGCGTGTTGATACTTGTATGATATTGCTGTTAAATTATTCTTTAATATAATATAGCCAGACATTTTTTTTTCTGAATCCCTTGAGTGTTACTGAATAAAACAGAAAATTGTCAAAAGTTTATGATTGTATTATATCCACAGAGTAAATGATTTTTTTTTCCCTTTGACAACTCCCCCCCCCCAATCTTGTGGAAATTGATAGCGTGTGACGTCCACTTTATAGCCACCGTGGCAATAATTCATATGGTCAGTATAAAAACGGATAAATGTTATCTTTTTAATATAATTAAAAATGACCTTACTCGGTTGTCCTTGGCCTTGAAATATGGATATAACTGCGTTTTTTCTTTTTTTTTTGCAATTTCTGCAGGAAATGTAATATTCATTTAAGCTTTATTGGGCAAATATATGAACATCATAAAAGGAGCAGAAGGCAATTAATATTAATACTGTTACTATCTGACTGATTTTTATCTCTGATGAATGAACTTTTAGAAGAAGTTCTGTTTTATCGCCACGGTTCTCATTGGTTGAAACAAAGCCCTGCTTGATGCAAAACTTCGTGAAGTTGGGCTAGTCAAATAGTTTTTCAAAAATGTCATGCTAAAGTATCCCTCTTTTTATTTTCATGCAGAAAGAATCATGATTAAGAAAAAGGGAAGACTTGTAATGCTAATACCCTTAGCTCCAAAATCTTTACGATTTTTTAGCCTCATTCAGACGCCATTTTTTTCTTAAACCAAAACAAAAAATTGAGCTAGAGAATACATTGGTTAATGCAATGCATAAGCACGCATTCACACTGTGGCCATTTAACAAGCAAAACCTAAGATACAAACAAAATGATCAAATATATAAAGGGTTGATTGTGACTTGTAGGATCGCTACTTCCAATAGGTGGCGCTATAGAGTACAAGTCCTCTTTGTTTGAAGAGGCAATTTGCATATTAAAATTTCCCAGAGGAGCATTGCACGGTGAATAAGCCTCCTTACCTCGACACGCCAGAGCTGGTATGTCACTCTCCACAAGGAGTAACCTTACTCCCCAGACCCCAGTCCAGAGCCTCTCATCTAGCCAAATCAGATCTCTCCTACTTTGCACTGACGAGGACCAACAGTCCGAAACACCGTGTCTGCAAATGGAGATTCTGATTTGGCTTTTATCCTAAGTCATATTACAAGACTCGTTAAAGGGTTGATTGTGACTTGTAGGATCGCTACTTCCAATAGGTGGCGCTATAGAGTACAAGTCCTCTTTGTTTGAAGAGGCAATTTGCATATCAAATATCCTGTAGTAAGTACCGTATTTTTCGGACTATAAGACGCACTGGACCATAAGACGCACCCCAAATTTTGAGGTGAAAATAGCAGAAAAAAAGATTTTTATAATATGGGGGTCTGTCTTATTGTCCGAATTTAAGGTACCTGAGGGCCGGCGGTGGTACAGCAGGGTCAGAGCCGGGTTAATCACGAGTTTCTCGGTGGTGGCGGCCATCTTCCTGAGGCCGCGCATGCACAGATAGAGTACTCTGCTTCCCGGGGCTTCAGGAAAATGGCCGTGGGAGGTAGCGCATGCGCAGATGGAGATCGCGGCGGCCATTTTCCTGAAGCCAAGCTCTCAATCAGTGAACTTGGCTTCCAGAAAATGGCCGCCGCGATCTCTATCTGCGCACGTGCGGCCTCTCACGGCCATTTTCTTTAAGCCACGGGAAGCAGAGAACTCAATCTGCGCACGCACGGCCTCAGGAAGATGGCCGCCGCCACCGAGAAACCCGGATCTGCTCTCCATGGACACCGTGCTGCGGCGTCACCTCACCTGAGGAAGGGACTCTGCTCAGGTGCACGCCGTACCGCCCACCGCGCCTCAGCATCGGCGTACCTCTGCACCACCACACCACTGCCACAACCCCCCGGTAAGCTTGCATTCGGACTATAAGACGCACCCCCAATTTTCCTCACAATTTTTTTGGGGAAAAAGTGCATCTTATATCCGAAAAATATGGTAAGTAAATAAATAGTAATAGTATGTGTAACTAACATAGGGGACTTAGTTAACATTATTTTGATCAAAAAAGCATAAAAGTCATCCCACTGCGACAAGGTGACCCAATCGGGACGATGCCTAGGGTAACTCTTGAAGTTTGCCTCACTATGTGTCAGCAGAGGTAAAATGCAAAGCAGGTTGGAGTCCTGACTGTTAAGACACCTCTACATGGAAAGCTATATAAACGTGAATAAATTGGACCGATTTCTTTTATTGTGCTACATCACATTTTTATCAGTTCATGGCCCATAGGTCCGATTTTTTTACCATAACTGTAGCATCCATTTTTCTCATATGCAAAAAAAAATATTCAAACTTCTACCCATTAAACAGTGAAATATGGACAGCACTCAGATGAGACGTGGACGTCATCCGCGAGTTGTCTGTTTTTTTTTTTTGGACCCATTTTAATTTGAATGGTCAAGTTTGATCTATGGCTCTGATGAGAAAGAAATGGATATGACTCTTTTTGGGTGGGTGGACACTCATGTCACAAAAAAACCCCCAACAATCTCAAAGACTATAAAAGGAATTAGTTTTATCAGTAATGTCTTTATTGGCTAACCAGAAAATAATATGTTTGCAACTTTCAGAGCACAGGGGCTCCTTCTTCAGGCAAGATTACAAATAGATTAATAAGATGCCTTTTTCTTTTTAATCTATTTGTAATCTTGCCTGAAGAAGGAGCCCTGTGCTCTGAAAGCTTGCAAACATATTATTTTCTGGTTAGCCAATAAAGGTATCACTCTGAGAATACCCTTGTCATCATTGGGTGGAAAAGTATTCACATCGATTTTTCTGGCTAACACGGTACCACAATATAATTTATTATTGTACATCGTTTTATCAGTAAAACACACGGATTGAGCACGTATGTGAGGATTGGATGCCTGAATGGAGCCTTATAAAGTATTTCGATGAATTTGTCCACTTTGATTCATCACATTTTATTAGCCCGGTCACCAAAATCTGATCACAAGTTACCCCACTGCTAATTCAATTTTACCACAATTTTAGCAACATTTTTACGTTTCTTATATAATATATTGAAGAGTTTTTTCCTCTTTGGACTATACCTTTTTCTTAGACTCATCTTCTGAAATTGATCACAGTGATCGGCTCTGGAGGACTCAGCACCAAATGTTCAATTTCTCTGCAGTGCCACCACAGGAAAAATGAGGCATTACATAATGAAATAAATGGGCTGTCTATGTAGTACACAAGAACTGAGTCCTTCAGAGCATGACTCGTGTTCTAGATATTCTTTTTTTCTGGCTAATAGGTACAGATTCTAAACAGGGGACCAAATCTATTAACTTAAGATATACAGCGGGAAAAATAAGTATTTGATACACTGCCGATTATTGCAAGTTTTCCCACCTACATAGGTACACTTCAACTATGAGAGACAGAATCTAAAAATAAAATCAGAAAATCACATTGTAGGAATTTTACATAATTAAATTGCGTTTTATTGCATAAAATAAGTATTTGATCACCTACCAACAAGCAGAATTCTGGCTCTCACAGACCTGTTTTTCTTTAAGAAACCCTCCTACTCTGCACTCATTACCTCATTATGTATTAATTACACCTGTTTGAACTTGTTACTTGTATAGAAGACACCTGTCCACACACTCAATCAATCATACTCCAACCTCTCCACCATGGCCAAGACTAAAGAGCTGTCTATGGACACCAGGCACAAAATTGTAGACCTGCACAAGGCTGGGATGGGCTACAGGACAATGGGCAAGGAGCTTGGTGAGAAGGCAACAACTGTTGGCGCAATTATTAGAAAATGGAAGAAACACAAAATGACTGTCAATATTCCTCGATCTGGGGCTCCATGCAAGATCTCGCCTTGTGGGGTAAAGATGATTCTGAGAAAGGTCAGGAATCAGCCCAGAACTACATGGGAGGACCTGGTCAATGACATGAAGAGAGCAATCTCAAACATTACCATTAGTAACACACTACGCCGTCATGGATTAAAATCCTGCAGGGCACGCAAGGTACCCCTGCTTACGCCAGCACATGTCGAGGCCTGTTTGAAGTTCACCAATGACCATCTGGATGATCCAGAGGAAGCATGAGAGACGATCATGTGGTCAGATGAGACTATAATAGAACTTTTTGGTATCCACTCCATTTGCTGTGTTCAGAGGAAGACAAAGGATGAATACAACCCCAAGAACACCATCCCAACCATGAAGCACGGTGGGGGAAACATCATACTTTGGGGTGCTTTTCTGCAAAGGGGACAGTACTACTGCACCGTATTGAAGGGAAAATAGAACGGGTCATGTATCGCAAGATTTTGGCCAACAACCTCTTTCCCTCAGGAAGAGCATTGAAAATAGGTTGTGGTTGGGTCTTCTAGCATGACAATGACCCGAAATACACAGCCCGGGCAACTAAGGAGTGGGTCTGTAAGAAGGATTTCAAGGTCTTGAAATGACTAGCCAGTGTCCAGACCTGAACCAAATAGGAAATCTTTGGAAGGTGAAGAAACTCAATGTTGCCCAGCGACAGTCCTGAATTCTGAAAGATCTGGAGAATATCTGTATGGAGGAGTGGGCCAAAGTCCCTGCTGCAGTGTGTGCAAAGGTTTCTGCACAAATATTAAGTTCTGTTTGTCTATTGTATTAAAATGCAAATTAATTATGTAAAAACCATACAATGTGATTTTCTGTTTTTTATTTTTAGATTCTGTCTCTCACAGGTGAAGTGTACCTACGATAAATATTACAGACCTCTCCATTCTTTGTAGGTGGGAAAACTTGCAAAATTGGCAGTGTATCAAATACTTATTTTCCCCACTGTAGTTGTCTAATGCCAGCCATTATGAAAAGCGTGATTGGTAATTGGTGGGAATTTGGAGTGAAAAGAACATCAAATGACCATCCAAGGGTTCACTAATGTTTATATTATGGTGGGTCTTCTGTGCCATGGTAGAACAGGTGCAGACTAAACTGTAAAGTCCAAATTTTACCTTGACAAGTCATTGCAATCAAACAGATCCTAAAAAACCTGCAGATACTTCTAGAATAGGGAATGACAATAGTTCTTGGGCATATACAGTGAGAAAGCTCATAATATAGTTAATTAGGACCTCTAATTTACCTTGTGTCTGACTTTGGTTCTCCTTATCATACCTGTAGGTTCTGGAAATGCTCAGAAATCTCCTCAGTCTCCAAATAAGCATCTACTGATAAAAAGAAAATAGACGACAGGGAGGAGGGGGATGCAGCTGCAGTATTTCTCCTATACTGCGCATGGTGGAGAAGGGATAACTAGATTACACCAGAAAGAGTTCATCAACCGGGCAGCATTGAGAAAATATGCATTTATAAAACCAAATAGAGGAAGAGAAAAAAATCTACAATGTACAAGTTAGTCCCAACATTTCTGCCTGCACTACATCTTATATTTGCCCACAGATGCATTAAAAAGTGTCATAAGTTACTTAAAATATCTGTAATTTGTCTCTTCAGAGAGGAAGAGGTCTAGAACTCTGTGCCACCTATTGGAAGTAGTAATCCTAAAAATCAATGTCGGCCCTTGGATCCTTAAAATATCTGATAATTCAAATTATTTCACACAAGTTCCTTATTCACTTTAAATCTCCAAGCTGCCCCACAGTAAATGCAGAATTACTCGATTTCTGATATTATAAATTTCAGTTGCATGACACAATGAAATTATTGCATCTATGGACATATTTAACTTAATAAAACATTTTTACTTGAGCTTCCACTTATGTTACCACTTACCTGGTGTGTTGCAATGGATCTGGTCCAGATGCAGTTGACAAAGGGTTTTTGCTTCTTTTTTTTGGTCCTGTATGAGTTTCTGGTTACAATCCAGTTGCTGGTGTTATTTATATTGAACTGCTAAAATCATGTGAAATCATCTCTTGACCTCTGTTCCTATATATATGTATATATATATAAATATATATATATACATATATATAGAATAATCGTGTGTCATGCTGACAATGTGACAATGTGACATATGCTCTCAGATGCTTACAAAATCCTAATATTGATAAAACACTAATTCTTAAATTCTTTTTCTCCACAATCATCTATCTATCTATCTATCTATCTATCTATCTATCTATCTATCTATCTAATCTATCTATCTATCTATCTATCTATCTATCTATCTATCTATCTTATCTATCTATCTAATCTATCTATCTATCTATCTATCTATCTATCTATCTAGATATATAATTATGTCTCTCTCTATAGATATATAGTGGCGTGTAAAGGTTTGGGCATGTAAAGATTTGGGCACCCCTGGTCAAAATTACTGTTGGCAAGCAAGCTGAAGGTGAAATGATCTCTAAAATGCGTAAAGTTAAAGATGACACATTTCCTTTGTATTTTAGGCCAAACAAATAAATATTTTAATCTTTAACATTTTAAAACTGCAAAAAGGAAAATAAGCTGATGCAAAAGTTTAGGCACCTTGGAGATTTGTGTGCTCAGATAACTACGACCAAGGTCTCAGACCTTAATTAGCCTGTTAAGGTTATAGCTTGCTCAATATCATCGTTAGGAAAGGCCAGGTGATGCAAATTTACCAGCTTTATAAAAACCCAGCCTCCTCTAACCTTGTGCCAAAAAGAGCAGCCATGGGTTCTTCTAAGCAGCTGCCTATTACTCCAAACATGAAAATGGTGGAGGCCCACAAAGCAGGAGAATGCTATAAGAAGATAGCAAAGCATTTTCAAGTTGTCCTTTCCTCAGTTCGAAATGTAATTAAAAATGGCAGTTAGCAGGAACAGTTGAGGTCAAGATAAGGTCTGTAAGACCAAGCAAAATTTCAGTGAGAGCTGCTCGTAGGATTGCTGGAGAAGCATATCAGAACCCCCACTTGACTGTGAAAGACTTTCAGAAAGATTTAGCAGACTTTAGAGTTGTGGTACATTGTTCTTCTGTTCAGAGACACCTGCACAAATATGGCCTTCATAGAAGAGTTATCAGAAGAAAACCTCTCCTGCGTTCTCAGCATAAAATTCAGCATCAGAAGTATGCAAAAGAACATCTGAACAAGCCTGATGCATTTTGGAAGCAAGTCCCGTGAACCAATGAGGTTAAAATAGAATTATTGAGCCACAATGATCAAAGGTATGTATGGGAAAAAAAGGGCACAGAATTTTAGTAAAATAACATCTCACCAACCACTAAGCATGGGGGTTGATGAATCATGCTTTGGGGTTGTGTTGCAGCCAAAGGCACGGGGAACATTTCATGGGTGGAAGGAAGAATGGATTTAATGAAATTTCAACAAATTCTTGATGCAAACATAATACCATCTGTAAAAAAAGCTGAAGCTGAAAAGAGGAAGAGGATGGCTTCTACAAATAAATAATGATCCTAAACACATATCAGAATCCACAATAGACGACTTCAAAAGGCGCAAGATGAAGGTTTTACAATGGCCCTCACAGTTCCCTGATCTGAACATCATTGAAAATCTGTGGCTAGACCTCAAAATAGCAGCACATGCAAGATGCCCCAGGAATCTCACAGAACTAGAAGAATGGATGAATCAAAATCCTCTTATCTGGCTACAAAAAGAGTTTACAAGCTGTGATACTTGCAAAAGGGGGTGCTACTAGGTACTAACCATGCAGAGTGCACAAACTTTTGCATCTGCCCATTTTCCTTTTTGCTATTTTTAAATTGTAAAAGATGAAAATATATTTTCTTTGGCCTAAAATACAAAGGAAAGGCGTCATCTTTAACTTTAGCTGTTTTAGACATCATTTCATCTTCAACTTGCTTAACTGTTCACAATTACAGTCATTTTTGACCGGTGGTGCCCAAACTTCACATGTCACTGTATGCAATCTTTACCTAAAGATATGTTAACAAAGATCACAGGGAGTAAAGTAGACACTAGTACCCCAATAATATCACAGGCCAAAACCTGAATAGTTGAAGTGAAAGATTTTATTGTATACAAAGTGAACAATCTATATAAAAACATTTAAAAAGTCAAAAACTTCCTTGATCTCCACGATAAACCTACATGCAGATCCAAGCGTCATCCCTACAGATAAATATAGTAAATAATCTAGAAAAATAATAGTAGAAACCTTAAACATAGGCTATAAAGAACCAAAAGAACACATGAAGAAAGTTAATAAAAGTATTTAAGACAATGCTACCCAAAAAAGGTATGATCCCCACGCGTTTCGCCACTGAGTGTTGCTTCATCAGGGGATTTCACTCATCATATCCTTACCAAACCCTTCTTGTGCGAGATTTTGGCCAACAACCTCTTTCCCTCAGGAAGAGCATTGAAAATAGGTTGTGGTTGGATCTTCCAGCATGACAATGACTCTACTTGGTCACACATCTTTTATGATCTGGTATTAGTGTAATTGTATTATATATTTTTCTTTTATTATCTTTCTTTATGCGATCTTTTGGTTCTTTATAGCCTCTTATTTTTCTTTTTTGGTAATTAGTATATGTTCATGGGTTTACATTTTTTCCTTTTAGCACAGATCATAGAACAATGACATAAATAATACCTGTCTTGTAGTGATCTGATGTGCCAGCGCTGAGAACTAGAGCTTTAGAACAACATGCAAATTAGCCTGCCAGTGCATTGGGGGCGTGCTAATGCACCTGGAGTTAGTGATTCAGCTTGAGCCCAATGCATTTCTATCACTGACGGACACACTCAGGAGAGGGCCCCTGTGCAAGAGCAGTATACGGGCCCTTTGCAGTTCAATAGCTTATCATAATGCACAATTTCACCTTCTTTGGGAGTAGCTGTGTGGCCCTCTTACCTCTTGGGCCCCTGTGCGGCTGCTCAAGTTACACCAATGTTATGTTTATGTCAGCCCCTGATTTCTAGGCTTCAATGCTCAATTTCTCAGTGCTGGCACAACGAATTACTACAAGACAAGCATTATTTTATTGATTATCTATACTGAAGTAACACTAATTTGATTAGTAAAATCATCCTGACCGTTTCTTATTAAACATTGCAGCTTACACTCTGCCATACAATGCTATATAATACTGAGAACTCTGCTTTTCATTCTTTAGCAAAAAAAGGTTACAACAGGTCTAATTGTTCCAGCCGAAAATCAACAGTGGAGTTGTGATGGTTGCTGTTCTCACTCCTCGGAGGCGCTGATGCTTAGTGGTTACTATCTCCGCAGAGTGCAGCTTCTTGATGAAACTCCAACAGGAAATTACATCTATCCGGTTAAACTCTGGTCACTGTCATCTCCCCGGTGACCACAGGACAGTGTTACTTCACACAGACCAAGCACTAGCACAGTTACCTGCCCACTAAACTTTCATGCTCAGCTACGATGACTGAGGAAGTAGTAGGTAAGGTTCTACTCTGAAACGCGTTGCAGTAAATTGGAAGTTTTTCATACTTACCGTCTGGACTAATCTTTGTCAGCGGTAGTGCCTGGGATCCACTGCACTCCTCTCTCATCTGCTACAAGGAGGAGAATTATTAGTACTCCCAGCCTCCGAGAACATTTTTTTACAAAGGCACAGCCTCTCCCAAGTCCCATCCAAACACCAAGGCTTCTTTCTCTGGGCCAACATCCTTCATAGCCCCAATGGAGCCTTCAGAAGTAACTCCTTCATATGCTGCTAATACACCAGGCTATGCCACTGTGGTGACAGATCCACAAGTCACTCAGACTCCTACAACCGTCCACTACCCACTACCACCACCAACACTGGTCACAATTAGCTCACAATCCACCTTTGATCATGCTCACTTGATGATGTGCATCTGACATTTCTCACCTAATTAAGCATGTCGGAAAACCTTCACCGCAGATCACCTTGCAGGCCAAGCGTCTCTCTTACTAGCTTCCATTGTGTCAGTACTACTCTAGTAGAAAGCCACTTGGCTTTGGAACATAAAGTGGGTTGGAGTGACCCAAGAGTGAATCAGTGGCCAGGCAAGGCTTGGAGCTGCTGACTGTGGCCTCAGAATGGGTCAGAAGAAGACACCCATAACATCTGAGTGGTGTGGCTTGTAGCCATCACCAAAGTGCTTTGGTCTATGAAAGGAACACAGGGTCTGTACCAGGCTCATGAAGGTGCGAAAGAGAAGCAACTGACATTAGGAGGGACTGTGTTTGGCTGGCAAGGTGTTTTTGCATTGTGAAGCCTATGGAGGAGGACCACCTATCACCCACCACTCAACCACCATCTTATAATTGCACAAAGCTTACACTCAGCTAATGTCATCCAATGATTGCAATGCAAGCAATTTAGCGAGTGACATGAAATCTGCAGTAAATCACATACATGACCTCTTCCTTTAACCCCTCACCTGCATGAAGGCCATTGCATTAGCTACATAATCAGACAAAGTGCTTATAATAACATGATGGAGAGCGACAGCCGCTAAATGCACAGAAGACCCATCCACGCTGCTCGGTTAAGGCATGCTACAGCACAAAGAACACTTGTAGGAAGTTTCTAGAAATATTGCACTGCAGTCATTATGCTAATGGCATAAGGAACATCAATTGTCCTTAAGAAAGAGCAGGATGGGTTGTGCAGTAAATGCCAGTGGATGAATGATGAGCTTATTGCAGGGATGCTGGCTCCATCCTGCCTCCTCTCTACATTATCCTGATGAATTTTTATGGCCCTGCCTTTATTCCTCTTCTCAGTGGCTGCACGGAAAGGTTTATAGTTTGCAGGTTTTCTGGCTGATTGAATGCAACTGGCGTACTTGCAGTGTAGAACAAAACAGGTACTTGGCTCGAAGCCTTAACCATTCACACTCCTCGAATTAGACACCGTCTCGTAGATTTTAGACTGGCTGGAAATGTTACTGTATTCAATATCATTCAGTGACCTTCACATCAGTAAGACGGTGCAAAGAGAAGGCACCCGTCAGTCAATGACACTGGAATTCTCCAACGCTCACCGATCTACGCAGTCTTTTTAGATTTTTGTTCAGGCTATGTCCCCACGGTTCTAAATTTGGTAGAAAAAAAAAATTGCCAAGAATTTTCAGCAGAATCCACATGAGTTGCAGGCAGATTTGTCACAGGATATGCAACTGATACATTGCGAAAGGTGAAATCTGGGGCAGAAATCGCTGCAGATGTAAAACTTTTTTTTCCGCAGCTTGTGGATCAGCTTTGGAAACATTTACCCCACTTTGCTTCTCTTGTCGTATGAACATCCCCATCGGCAAGTCTAGGGATCATTGATTTGCACAAACCAGTGCAAATCAATGGCGCAGCTGACATGAGAGAATTTACACATTGACCGATGAGACACGTGTTAAAAAAATCGCAGCTTGTGCTAGTCTCTAATCTGTTCTTCGGATGATACTCGTCCATCAAAGTCAATGAGGGATACCGCACGGACATCATCCATCCATATGACATCTATTTTTACGGATCCATTGCCGTTATTGACATAGAATCTATAGTTGTGCGATTACTATATTTTAAATTATTGATGTATAAAAAAAATGTCATACAAATAAGAAAATGGAAATTCAGCGAAAAAAATTACTCATGTTCAGGGCTCGTGCTGTAATAATCAGGCAAGTGTTATCCATCATTTTTTGTGGATAGCAATCGCCTCCATGTTATTCAATGAGGTAGTGCACACCTCTGATGTTTTTCTTGGACTGATTTGTTCAGAGGGAAAAAAAAATCACATTGCGCATGAGTTGCCTCCAATCGGAATGCACTTGGCCATTCATGTCTATGGGTCCGTGGAAATAATTAGACCGCAATCGTATGACTTCTGATTGTGGTCTGATTTTCATGGACACACTGCACGTAGAAGATTGACAAACTAAATAATGTCATCTCACTCTCCTTGGAGATTGATTCAATTGCATCGACTCCCATGGTGCAGGAGGGAAATTTAAACAAGAAAATTTGACGGTCCACCATCCAAAAGATCTCCTGAAAGTCCTTTTTTTTTTCAGGAAAGTTTAAAAGGATGTACAATCCATAACAGTGGTGAGTGAAAATTAAATAAAAATGCAGACTTAGCAGTCATAGTGACGCGTTTCGATCTGAAGGATCTTAATCCATGCTACAACGCACTGCTATGATCGAAGAAGGAAAAACGTTTTTTTAACCACATCTGAGAAAATCATATCACACTCTGATTTAACGCTGATCAGAGTCTTAACAGAGTGTGATTAGTACATTCCGACCAATTCTCTACGAAGTGAGAAAATCGTTTGTATGACCCAAACCTTAGATGAACGTATTACGGGCTCATATGTGCGTCCTTAGACCTGTGGTCAGACTTGCCAAACAGCACAGTTCATGAGCTGCAGGCTCCCCTACCTTCCATACAGTCCGGTCATTGAGTGACAGATTTCTCTCTTTTATCTCTTACTCAGATATTCATTTTATTTCTTGTGCATGAGAAAAAATGGTCAATTTTTTATTAGTGTGCTGGATCCAATTTTCATCCATTTCTGATCTGCGTGTCCATTTTTGCCATCAGTGTGTCATCCTTTTTTTCCATGTGAAAAGAAAAAATTTTCAAGCTTCGTCTTCCTTTCATGTAGTAAAAAATGGACAGCACTCAGATGTTATATGGAAAGGCATCCATGCAGCTTATGTGTTTTTCACAGACCTTTTCCCTTGAATGGGTGATTTTGATCCTCAGATTGGATAAAAAAAAACAGGACATGTTTCTGTTTGTTTTTTTGCTTTAAGTTGGCATAACTAAATGAACATGTGAACAGCCCAATAGACTATAATGGGTACATGTTCCATTTGTGACAAACATGGATAGATCATAAATGAGAAACACAGACGTCTGATACAGGCTTGGACTGGCCCACTGGAGAACAGGAGAATCCTCCGATGGGCCGCTGTGCCTGAGTACCACTTTGAATTTCTGCTGCAAAAAACTCAGCAAAAAGACTCTGCATGAATTTCTGCTGCAAAAACTCAGCAAAAAGACTCTGTTTGCATGAGTTTTATCAAGCGATGCCGCTTCAAGAGCACACCGGTGTACGTTTTCTCCTGAAGCGGCATTGCCGGAATTTTTGCAGTCTTTATTGTGGCGGCTCCGTCGCCAACGTCTTTTATTCTATATGAAGTGTATAGAGTATATAGTGTGTGTATAGAGTTACAGAGAGTATATATAGCGCATATACAGTGGTGTGAAAAAAGTGTTTGTCTCCCCTTCCTGATTTCCTACTCTTTTGCATGTTTGTCACGCTTAAATTTTTCGGATCACCAGACAAATTTAAATATTAGACAAAGATAACAAAAGTAATCACAAAATGCAGTTTTTAAATGAAGGTCTTTATTATTAAGGAAAAAAAAGAAATCCAAACCTACAGGGCCCTGTGTGAAAAAGTGATTGCCCATCCCCTTAAAACATAAATTAACTGTGGTTTATCATATTTTTGGGAAGCAGAGTTCAAATTCCCTAGCCACACCCAGGCCTGATTACTGCTGCACCAGTTCTCAATCTAGAAATCACTTAAATAGGACCTGCTGTGCTTTTTTTTAGGTGGATTCCAGGAGAAATCTGCCTGAAAAAAAAAACATGGTGCCCCCATAGCTTAAGGATACAGACATGCAAATGGCTGAAGAATACACTAAGCGCGCAGTCAGATACGGACGATGCTCAAACTGACCTGAGCGTGCCAGCATGTATTTCTATGCAGCTGTCATGCTCGGGTGAGGAGAGCCGCCGGCCGGTCCGCTATCATACTCTGTGTTATACGGTCCCTTAAAATAGATTACAAAGTTCACTTTTTTCAGGATGGCAATTAGGTGAATTTCAGACTGGTGATCTAAAGTGGCCCTATGTCTACAGTTCCCATGCAGACCTATGTGTCTCCATGGTGACAGACTACCAATTTAATTTTGCAGTCAAACGCAGTTTCTTCCATCTCTTCCAATCTACCGAGGGAAGGGAAAGCCACAGTTGCCCACAGGGTTCTGATTTGTCTTCCTTTGGATCAAAAAGCTTCTGTAGGTCAAAGTGAAGCTGAGCTTGATGGACACGCTTTCAACCCGCGTACCGATAAAAGGTTGTTCTTCGAGGGTTAATATTTCCAATGAATCGATGCAGGACACCGTGTCCTGGCTTTCCCTTATCATAAAAGGGAAACTAAAGCATTTCATCCTAATTTATTATAGCTCACAGTAATTTTCTTCTTTCTTCCACAGAAACAAAAACTTATCTCTCAGAAAGTGGCTGTAGAAGGCAGGGTAGGTCAGCGAGAGAATATCAACATCTTTTGCTGCTTTCAGCCGCCGCCGCCGCCGCCGTTCACCACAGCGAGGGGAGATTGCTGATTTAAGGCTGCTGATAAGCTTTTTTTCATTATTCTGTGCATTACATTACGCAGGTACAGAAGACCCACCGGTTAATAAGAAACCAATGTCAGTGATTGCAGAATGTGCAGAAACAAAACACGTTTTAAGCAAATTCATTTTCATGTCAGATACATTTGCTGTAATTTATTTTCCTACCAGTTTAATTTGCATTTAAGGAACCTATTACGCTCTTGGCTAAAATATACCCTTCCCCGAAACACATTATCCATTAAAATGATATTTGTAATATCAGAGTAAAAAGCTGCTGGCGCGGGCAATGGAGAAAAGGTTACTGGTCTCCATTCAATGAAAGAAACTGAAATATACGAGAGGGTTTTATTATCTCGGAGATTTTTATGTCATTGTGACACGTTTACATCATTAAGGCTTTATGTACACAGGGATTTATTTTTTTGCAACCCTATTTTCGGACTCATAAAGAATCACATGCTCTTTTTGCTTTTTTATATACATGTATTTTTTTTATATTTTCTGTTTTAATACACATATGCGTTATTGATTGCATGTTTTTCTTATAGAGAAGCCTAAAAATGCATGAAGAAAATTCACCTAAACAACCAGGGGCATACACAGAAATCATAGGACCCTGTAGAAAAAGTCCTAATTGGGCACCCACCACCCATAAGAAAAAAAATTGGCTGAGCAGGCAGGATCTTGATGTCTCACAGACCTCATACGGTATGATTGCCCCCATAGTCACCAACAAAAGTATGATGACCCACACAGTCCCCCACAAAGTATGATGACCCCAAAAGTCCTCCACACAGTGTGATGGTCCCCCCAGCCTCATGTATAGGACGATGGTTCCCACACCTCCCCACACAGAATGATGGCTTCACTGTCTCCCCACATACACAGTGTGATGTCCCCATAGTTCCCTCATTCACTATGTGACACCCATGCAGCATTATATCCCTGTATTCCACAAACACAGTATGATAGCCCCCCACAGTTCCTACAACCGTATGATGACCCCACACCTCCTCTGCCCAGTATGATGAACCCCACAGTCCCCCACACAGTATGATGTTCCACATAGTTCCCCCATATATTATGAGACCCCCATACAGCATCATAGCCCTGCATCATCCCACAAATTCTGATAGCCCCCTCAACCACTAATACAGTAAGATGGCCCCACACAGTATGATGAACCCCACAGCTCCCCACATAGTATGATAGCCCCCACAGTCTCCTATACAGTATGATGTCCTTATATAGTCACCAAATACATTATGAGGTGCCCATACTGTATCTTGGCCCCACAGCCCCCTACACAGTATTGTAGCCCCCCATAAACAGTATGACAGCAGCCACAGTTTCCTCCCACAATAACTGACAACATAAAACAATACTTCTCCCGATTACGCTCTTATGTTCTCTGTGCAGACTGAGGCTGCACGCATGATTTAGTGACGTCATTGCACGTGCTGCGCTGCACACTCACTCACAGGCTGAATGCTGAAACAGGACGCAGCGGCCGCCTATTTCACCCTGGTGTTCAACTGTATCTGCAACCTGAGGATGAACATACCATTAAAATTGTGGGTGTAGAGTCTGCTGCTATTAGTGGTGGTTTTCCTTGAAAATGCCACCATGGAACCAAAAAATGCACCAAAAATTGTGAAAAAAGATACAAAAAAATTAAATAAAACAAAACACAACACAAAAAAAATGTTTTATTTACATTTTTTTATTGACTTATAAAAATCTTAACATTGGAAATTGATATTTTTGGCTACAAAGAAAGGTAAAACAAACAAAAAAAATGCCAAGAAAAGGTACTTAGAAATGTGTAACGTTTTGCTAAAAAGAAAACATACTATGGCAGCAGGACCAAGGAGGCGCCATATGTGATTTTATCTCCGTTGCGCTCTGTTTGGATTTCTTTTAGAAGCTGCCCAATCGGCCATCAATGGCTGACCATGGGGCTGCCTGGAAGAAGCTAAGCATTGCCGACAGCAAATGATGGATTTTATTATAATCTGCTTCAATATCGCTCTGACGATTGGTCGGGACCCCAGTGATCAATAAGTTATCCCCTATGAATGTGGTACAAAACCTTTAGGCGATGTTCAGTTGTAGAAAAAAAAATGAATCCAAACGATTGTAAATTTAGAACCTTGAAAGATTCTAGATAATTCTTTAATTTTTTTAGAAGTAAAAAAATACAAAAAACTTTATATTTCAATTTTAGAAACCAGTAGACTGAAGAATATACAGCCATAGTCAGCGGTCAAAGAAAAGTAATTCCGCCAGTACAATCCTATAATCACACGGGTCAGTATAGCCGGACACCTTTTTTTGTAGTGTGAATAGAAATCCCATTAAGGACACGTGACCAGGAATGAACAGCACACCTAAAGGTTAAATACAATGTAACATTATAAAAGCCTTTTCAGTTCTAACGGATGGTTGAGCACAAAGGGATTCTTCTATGCACCGATAATACGTAAGGCATTAGCCAAGTCCGCCGGCTGAAATCACCAACGTGCTATTATGAAGGTAAACCAAAATGCTTCGAGACTTGGAAAAACAACTTGTACTGACTTGTCTGTCTCGTATGTACTCAACGAGAGGCTTTCATCAACAATTAGATATGGACTAGCATTAGTTTTCTTCCGTTTTCTCTTTAGGATTTTGGATAAAACTGCTCCAGTTCTACCTTTACATACTGTTACATTTTGAAAATGTACAACTTATCTACATTATATCCATTGGTAACTTGTGCGTACCAACTGGGCATAACATAACAACTAGAGTTGAGCGAATTTGTTCGGAATCGGTCACCGAATCTGAGTTTGCCATATTCGTGCCATACTGGAACCCTATTCATGCCGAATATATGTTTGATGATCGGTTCTGAACATATTCGGTAGTTTCTACTCCCATTGACTCTAATGACGTTCGGCTGTGTTCGACGAATATTGCAAAAACAATATTCGATGCCGATCGTATTCAGAACCAAATCCGAACAAATTTGCTCAACTCTAATCACAACCACCTGCCTAGTATTGTGAATGTTCCCACTTCTTCTGCCAAAACATCTCTGATCCCTGAAGGCTGGGATTCTGCAAAACCATTGAAGGTGTCCAGTGGGGTCCGACCACCAATCCATGGCCTCCATGGATCTGATTTGTTTTCCTGCATAAGATGGAGGATTGCATTGAGATATAAGGAATTTGGAGACAAGTTATCAACTTGAATCCTCGAACCTCAAACCATTCCGGAATAATTTTTGCAGTGTGACAGGAGGCATTACCCGGCTGAAAGAGGCTACTGCTATTAGTAAATACTGCTGCCATGTAAGGGTGTACTGGGTCTGTACAATGTTTAGGTAAGCGGGCAGCATGGTGGCTCAGTGGTTACACTGCAGCCTTGCAGCACTGGAGTCCTGGGTTCAAATCCCACCAAGGACAACATCTGCAATGACTTGGCATGTTCTCCCTGTGTTTGCGTGGGTTTCCTCTGGGTTCTCCGGTTTCCTCCCACACTCCAAAGAAATACTTATAGGGAATCTAGATTGTGAGTCCCAATGGAGACAGCGATGATAATGTGTGTAAAGCGCTGCAGAATATGACAGCGCTATATAAGTAAAGCATAATAATAATAATAAGTAGTGTGTGTCATGATCATGTGAATTCCAGGACCTATGGTTTCCTTGCAGAGCAGAAACTAGAGTATACCCTGTGCCAGCTTACTTTCATTCCATAGTTCATCCTGGTTCTATCTCTTCGTCAGGTCAGTGATGTCCACACAGGCAGCCATCCACGTGATGTCCATTAGAGAAGCCATCTTCTTCCATTAATCTACAGATCTGGCCAGCCGCCATTTTACAGCTTAATGACAGGGTTAAAAAAATCTTGTTCTCACCTCCTCGGTCCAGCCTGTCCTGATGCCACCGGTCTTCAGATTGACTCTTGTCTTTTCTTCTTTATCTTAGTTCCAGGTCTGCAGACACTTCCAGCCACATCTTCCATTCACTAGGCCTCATGTGGAGCAGGACACATGACAATGATGGACCTAGGAAGACCTAGCCAGAAAGGGCCTAGAACAAAGATAGAAGACAGAAGAACCGATCAGGATCAGAGGACCAGCGGCGTCGGTATGGGCAGGACAGGAGATGTAAGAGTCGGAGAAGCAGCGGTTGCCGGACAGTTATGGGGAGGACTGATGATGGAGAGGTGAATATAAGAAGTTTTTTTCATGCCTTTTCCCGATGAATTTAGTCAATGCAAAATAATTTACTCTCAGAATGGAGCGAATCTGCCCCAAAATCAAATTTCAGTCCCAGCATTTCAGTAAAACTGTCAGTCCTTTCAGTGGATTTAAATTGTGCCCTAAAAATGCCCTTTATTTTTAATTTCTTTACATTTTTATTCACTTGGAATGAAGTCCATATTTAGATCTTAGTAGAACAGTATCCACACTATATCACGTATGGAGAATTCACTAGAGGGAGCAGCAGAGCATTATTTGCTCATAATACTGGTGCTCGGAGATAAATGTTTCATGTGTGTGAAGTATTAGTAACAGAGGACAGAGATACCATGAGACGTTAGCCGGCAGTTTGTGAATTTGGGGCAAAAAAGTGACCTGACGTCACTTGCAAGAAAAAGAGTGAGGGTATGTTCGCACATAATGAATTTGCTGCAGATTTATTTTGCGGAAAGATCTGCAACTGTCCCATTTATCTGAAACAACCATATCCAGGAGAATGGAACTGACTCTGACACTAGAGTCACACGAGAGAGTCGGATTGATTAGGGTTTGATCAGACTGTCAGCATAGTGTGATCGGATTCTCTTGGATGCAAGAATCGTTAAAGACGGAGAACAAAATTTCTCCATTTACTCAATGAGTCTGTGAAAATCAGACTGCACTCGGATGTCATCCGAGTGCAGTCCTATGATTTCCATGCACCCATTTACTTGAACTGGGTGCGTTGAATCCTATTTACAGTACATTGCTGCATGCTGTACCTTTTTTCTCATTCTGAATTGGATCCGAATAGCACTCGGCCGTGTTATATGTTGTGTGAGCGAACCCTCAGTTGTAGAAATTTCTGCAACAAAATCTGCAGAGTAGGAATTCACCCATAACAGCAATTTTTACAAAATGGACTCCAATTTTTTTCAGTGTTCACATCACTTGTAACTTTTTAGCAACTTTTTGAAACTCGCTTAGTCTTTTATTTACTCATGAAATGATTGGATGTTTAACAGATCTTCTTGATTTGAAATTGATGCCAAAATTCATTCATTTACAACAGCTCGGTCATGTTGCAGAAAACAGTTGTGAATTCAGAGTCATGCCTTTGTTTAAAAAGAGGTAAAGCGAGGAAAATTAAAATGTTACCGTTGTCTTGGTATATTAAAAAATAAATGAAGCTTGTTTTAATTTACCAAGCCAATTGTAATGTTTGAATTTATGAAACCTATAAGGAAAGAAATGCACATAAGAGAACCAGGAATAACCAAAAATATTGTTTTATTGACAAGATTATGTTAAAAAATATACGACAGTATTATAATACAAAACAAAAGGTGATTTGACAGTGAGAAATACCAAAAGAGTGGAACTGCAGGTCAGAGGAAAAAAGAGGTAAGTTCAGAATACCTATTTGTAATCACATGAATTCATCTATGTACCGGGTGAGTGTTATATCAGTGTGAAAAAGAAATAAGACCACTGGTAGACATTACCAAAAGAGTAGTGAAAGGATCTAATGGCAAAGAAAACATAAAGATGGTAAGTAGTTACCTCAGACCTATGGTGCCACCACCCCTACGCGCGTTTTGGCTGGAGTGCCTTCTTCCGGAGGAGTGGCATCACTGAGTCCGAGTGAGGTTAAATGTCATATGCCAGCCAATCGTAATTAGTGTCTCAGAATAGGTAAGTAACTGGTAAGTAATGCCGGCCATTGACTGGCGCATGTGGCGCCACACACCAGGAAGCCTGCGTCACCAAGGACGTCATCAGATGCATGTGACCACATGTGAATGAAGGACCACCACGTACCTTGCCTTAGTTCCTGAAACCACCCCCAGTCTGTACCCTTCCCTCACCCAGGGAAGAGGGGAGTAGTACTGTAACGTAATTCACCAATCAGACTAACAAGGTAATACAAACAGGGATAAAGGAAAATACCAATCATACAAATATACTCACACAAACAACACAGGAATACACCGGGGAGAGGAGGATGAGGTAAAACCAAAGTAGTAGAAGGAGGGAAATTAGCAAACACCTAAAACCTAGCAACAGGCTCAGATAAATCCACCGAACACCTTCTCAAACAACAGCCACAAACCACCATCTCCTAACCATGCAGCATTAAGCAATCTCTGGCTATGAGTGCTAGCCAGGGCCCAGATTATATAGGAGATGGGAGTGGGTAACACTGAACAGCTGAGAGCCTTAATGCAGGAAAGCTTCCAGGAGATCTCAACTGAGCAGATTAATTCATGCACTGGTAAAAGAAACCTGCAACGTTTAATATAAAGGTGAAGTGCTTCTAAACAGTGCAGAAGTAGGAGAATTCAGACCCTGCGGTCTTCTGGCTCCTCTCTGTCGCTGTAAACTCATGACAAACGTGTGTAGTCGGATTTTCAGTGTCCTTCCTTTCTACCCGCTTCTTCCTTTTTTGATATCATACTCTGCAAAAGCTGGAGGAGAGAAGACGTCACATACATCTGAATGGCAAGTGTATGTACAAACTGGTTGGATATTTTTTAATCTTGCCTGTAACAATGATAAAATAATGACGAAACAGAAAATGATAAAACTCTGTTCATAGACTTATAAAGTGGATCTGTAAATCAGATTTCAGAATACATCGTTAAATAGATCACTTAGACCTGATAAGGAAGGTGTACTTACGCTGAAAATCCATGTCAGAAAGACTGCATAATCTTGATTTTAAAATGTGCATATTATAAGCCCTGCTATAAAGTGAGAGACCTCATGAATCCAAGTGTTTTCATACTGCACAGACCAAGCCTGAAAGATAGCTGCAGCTTGCACTGAGTAGTATGAGATTCAGCAGCAGCAGGGAGGAGGGACACTGAGGAGCTGTCAATCAGGCTAGGTGGGCGGAGATTACATTTAAACTTTCATAAAAATATATAGAAAAATATTTAGACTTGAGAGTCCTCAGTGGTTGATACCTTTTAATGGCTAACTGAAAAGATGGTAACAAATTGCAAGCTTTCGAGACTACTCAGGTCTCTTCATCAGGCATAGACTAATACAACATCTGAAGAATCACATATTTATACACAAAATAGCACAGAAAAAATGCAATAGGTAGGACAAGTGACATGAAGCAGAACTGTCATTATGGCAGAGGGATTAACATAAATATGACTAGTTCATAGATAAGGAGTGAAGGTTTTATTACCCTCTGATTGGGGTCTGGTATTGTGTTGTGATGACCCTAAAAGGTCAGGGAGGCAGATTCCTTAATTGTTGTAGAACGACATAAAACTCTGGGATATATTCATCCCAGCACTAAGAGTGTCAAAGGTCATCATAAGTTTATATTCCCAGACTTTTCTATCCTTCTCAGATTTGAAGTTAGATTTTAATACAAGTGGGGAGACCGGGCAAAAACTGAGAACAAGGATGAATTCTCATCGCCACACGATAAGAGAAAAAAGAATGGATTTACCTGTGGCCAAACACTTTTGTATGCCCGGTCATAGCATGACAGATATGGAATTACTTGTATTAAAATCTAACTTCAAATCTGAGAAGGATAGAAAAGTCTGGGAATATAAACTTATGATGACCTTTGACACTCTTAGTGCTGGGATGAATATATCCCAGAGTTTTATGTCGTTCTACAACAATTAAGGAATCTGCCTCCCTGACCTTTTAGGGTCATCACAACACAATACCAGACCCCAATCAGAGGGTAATAAAACCTTCACTCCTTATCTATGAACTAGTCATATTTATGTTAATCCCTCTGCCATAATGACAGTTCTGCTTCATGTCACTTGTCCTACCTATTGCATTTTTTCTGTGCTATTTTGTGTATAAATATGTGATTCTTCAGATGTTGTATTAGTCTATGCCTGATGAAGAGACCTGAGTAGTCTGGAAAGCTTGCAATTTGTTACCATCTTTTCAGTTAGCCATTAAAAGGTATCAACCACTGAGGACTCTCAAGTCTAAATATTTTTCTATCTACTGGCTAACACGGTACGAAGATATACATCTTTCCTATATAAAAATATATAGACATTCAGAACATGGATTTTCACAGTAAGTACACCATATTTATCAGGTCTAAGATATCTATCTAGTACTGTATGCAGTTTGTATTGTGAAATCTGGTGACAGATACATATTAATTGTAAGTATCGCTTCTGGATTATAGTCCTGTTTCACAAAAGTCTTCAACTGAAGTCCAGGTTTGGAGCTGTTTTATCTGCTCTATTTCATCGTTACATTTGCAGCAATTCTCTAACATAATGGATAGGGAACATTGCCAAGAGTAGCACGAAGCAATAGTGAGAAATCCATTGTTTCCCTGCAGGTGCCTATGGCAGCTTGTATCCTACGAATGGTGATGTGACCAGCACTTATTCCAATAGTAATGATATATCAGGGGATTACTCACATTGCCATTCCCCTTGTGTAATACCTAAAGAGTGCCTGTCATTCTAGAACAAAAATTATAATCGCTCTGTCCAGCAGCCATAAATCATGCAGCTGCGGCAACAGAAACTAAATCTCCTAGCACTTACAAATACTCGGACACCACCCAAGTGTACTTGGGAAAATCCGAGCAACGAGTATACTCGCTCATCACTAGTGCCGATGTCATGTTGATTGACAGCCGGCTTCACGCTGTGCTAGGGAAGGAATGAAAGAGCAGAGTGGAAGAAAAGGAACTGCTCTGTCGATGTTATGTCACAGGAAGTAGAAGAATTGCTGCCAGGAGAGGTCCGTGACTGCGCTGAGCCAGGAGAGATCGTTGTACCGCAGAACAGGCAGATAGTTAGCACCTATATGCTGAAAAGTGCTTAGTCCCAAAGAAAAGAAAAAGTTCCTGACTATCCCTTTAAGTAAATATCAAGAAACTTGGCACTCAACTTTAGTGATCAAATGATAATTTAATGTTGTCCACCCTTGTAGTAAACAAAACGTTTCGGTTTTACATCAGACCTTCATCAGTTACTACAAACAAAATACAAAATTAGAAAAAACAAATAAACAAAATGAAGTATATGCAATAGTCATAGCATGGTCAAATGAGACTACAATAGGAATTATGACAAATGCTGATAACATAGTAGCTAGGACCAGTCAGGTGATCTCAGATATAGGAAAAACAAGGACCATAGAAGTGAGGCCAGGGAGTATATAGTGGGTTACAGTTGCCAGATTTCGGGATCTGCCTTTTCACGCTCACGTTATTTTGTCGGCTGCTCATCCCCATCCTGTGATGCCGATATGTTTCTACTGAATTGATTTACTCCCCATCCTGTATGAATGAGCAAATTATTGGCTAATTTAGAAGTCATCATCTAGGAGCCACCTGCTTGTTTGGGGCGCCAGGTGTGTTGGCAGAATTTAGCGCCGTGCTCCGATTCCTTGTACATGACTCCGTTCTCCTGTTGTATTGGCAGGCTCACAATTACGGGCTTTATTTCTCTACATTTGGAGCTGTATGTGTACAAAATCAGAATTTTCATTTTTTGCTTTGTGTTAGATGATCCTCTTGTATTGTGCAAAATCAAAAATGGAGGGGAACGAAAACAGATAAAATTAAAAATGTCATCCGTTACTATATGGTCTTAGAATAAATCCCCCCCACTTACTTACCTACTGTACCTCCAATGTTCCTACTGCAATGTTTCCACAGCTCCGATGCTCTGTCACTGTTTCAGACAGTGATTGGCTGCAGCGGTCATAGTGACCGTTGATTGGTTGCAGTTGTCATATCATCACCAAAAGAGAAAGCATCCAGCGCAAATATTGTATACTGTTGGTGGTCTGACGGGGTGTTACTTGGATAGGTAGGTATATTCCCATGAGGAGACGGGTAAGGTTGAGGAGGGTCTTAAAAGGAGTCTGTCACCCTAAAAATGCTTTTTATACAAGATGTACCGTGATCTAGTGCCTGAAAAAATAACTATTAACTTGTATACCGATGAGGGGGCTTTGGTGCACCTGTGACGTGGCCAAGAGCTTGGTGCATCATTATCCCCCGTTATTTTACATGTTGGGGCCAAAACACCTCTTCTAATTGACATCACTCATTTCCAAGTGCGAGTGCTGCATAAAGTCAGTCGACGTGTGTGCGCACTAATACTGCCTGTGCCCAGCCATGCTTGCGCACATTCTCCTCCTTGTCTCCGCTCTGCTGACGCCACTTGCTATACTTTCTGGTGAATCAGTCACCGGTGAAGAGACGGGGAAGAGAACGCACCCTGTCATTGTGTGTGCGCACGGCTGCACGCAGGCTGACTTTAGGTGGCGCTCTTTCTGGGGAACAAACATTGCCTTTTAAAAACAGGGAAACAACCAACATGCAAAATGAGTAATCGTAGCGGAGCACCAAGCGCTTGGTCAAGCCAAGGGTATAGCAAAACCCCCGCATTGGCATACAAATGAATAGTTATTTTCTCAGGCAGTGTATCAGTAACAGGTACAATGCTAGTATGATTTTTATGGGGGATAGGTCCTCGATATTACTGCATACCCTTTTTAAAATGCGTTTTGGGGGCTGTCAGACTCCCTTTAGCCATCCCTAGAAATGTTGCCACCTTTGCTTTTATCATGACTCGTAGTATGTCAGGCCACATTGTGCTGACCAGGTCCAAAGGGCAAAATTAGGAAAGGTCACCTAATGTGTTGCAGCCTAAGGAAGTGTGTTCCCTGAAAAATACCTTTTATAAGCCCCCCGATCCAGTTTGATGGGCATCTCAGGTTTTGCTCGGGGCCTCCTCTCTCCCCGCAATCGCTGTCCTCCTGCCCTGCTTCGTGTGGATGACGCGTCCTACGTCACCTGCACAGCACCCACTGTGCAGGCGTACTCCGCTCTGCCATGTTGAGGGTCCTGCACAGGTCCTGCAGGAGAGGACAAAGAGCGCCGATGACCCGATAGTAAAGACGGCGCATGCGCACTACAGCACTTTGCGCTGTTCTCAGCAGGAAACAGCGTAGTACGCTGCCTGCGCATGAGCAAGATTGGGGGCGCTGTATCTAGGATGTAGGATGCGTCATCCACAAGAAGCAGGGTAGGAGAATGGTGATTGCAACGAGAGAGGAGGTGCCGAGCCAGACCAGCAACACTTATTGGACAGGACCACGCGGTATGGGGGAATTATATAAGGTATTTTGGGGGTTTTGTAAAGATGGTGGAGGACTTATGAACAGGTGGCTGAAAAGGTGGTGGGCATACTTTATGTTGGGAAAACCTGGTGACAGGTTCTCATTAATACACAAGAGTTGTCCAAAGTGTATGATCCATTTAGGGTCCATTTGTACCCCAATAGTCATGATTACATAATGATGTCAATGAGGTCCTCTGCACCTCAAGCCTCAGAGATGTCTCTGGTTCCTAGGGATCTGGTCGGACCGCCAGCCCATTAGCCGATCGCCTTGCTTGTGCGTAGGTCACAGGAGGTATTGTTTGAGATATGCATTGATATTATAATGGAGTCTTTCCTATGGCTGCTGTTAGAGTTGACGTCTTTCGGGAGATTGTTAAATTGTTATTTTGTTCTTGATATAAGTCGGGGTCTTATTTCACCTGACGATTATGATGAGGAAACCTCTCAAGCACAGATGGATGGTAAACACAAAACACAACTCTTATCTTGCCAGGGAGAGGGTGAACTAATTGGGATGATGCTTCTTGCAAGACAAAGCCTTTAAGAGGATGTGTTGGGTCCCTCTGGAACCTCTCCAACACTTCTCCGAACATTCTTCAGTACTTTGTAGGAGATTTTCTCCTTATTGAAGCATTCAGCCATGGAAGTAATTGGCAATAGATGCTCATCATTAATTCACATAAAATACTATTTGGTATGCCTCATGTAATGTTGCATTTAAAGTGACAGTACGGACCGAATAGACAGCATCTGAATACATAGCGTCTGTGGAATTTCTGTATTGCAGGATATGTAAAGTGATTACAATGCAACAGTATGTGGTCAAAGATGGAAAAACTGCTCACAGATCAATGTTTCATGGGTGAGCAGCATTTTTTACTGGATCCTGTGTTGCACAAATCTTAGTTCGGTAGATGGGTGGGAGGGGGTCACAAAAATGAATTATGGTGGATTTACACAGGTAAATTTTACAGCGGTTGCAGTAGCAAGTGTAGGAGATTTTACAGGTATTTGCATGCTGGGGAGTTTTTCTGCTGGAAACATGAGCATGCTGTGGATTCGTAATTCTGTAACATTCCTATTTTGTTCCAAATTTTTACACTTTATATTAAAAAAAGCGTGAAATCCACTACATCTAACATATTTCAGATTTCACAGTAAATCTGCAGCGGAAAATGTCCGTCCTTTGTTGACCTGACCTTGCATGTGAAACTGGAGGTCTGTGGAAAGGGGAAACAAAATGTTATAGGAAGCAACAATTATTAGTTTTGACTCCACCATATATAGTACATTGACCCTCGACACAATCCATCATACCGCCATCCCTCTTACATTAAACAAATAGGCACATTAGGTAATAGGCTGCACTCTCCGAAATTTGCAGATTTCTCTAACCGCTATGTATAATGTATTTCTAATGTATATAACCACCATTTAAAGGGGTTATTCTAGACTTTTTTTTACTATGTGCCTAAGAACCAACAGGCAGGTAGTTGATAACTGCCGGCACAGAGCAGTCACGGACCGCTCCTGCCAGTGATTCATCAGCTTCCGGTGACATCATATCAACAGAACAGCGGTTTCTCTTCTGCTCTGCTGATGGAGTGTGACTGCTGATGTCATGCTGATTAACTGCCGGCTCCCTGCTGCCTAACTGCGGGGAGACGGCTGTCAATCAGCATGACATCAGTAGTCATGGCCTGCCAGCAGAGCAGCCCGGAAGCAGAAGATCTGCTCTATTGATGTGGAGCAGCTGAATCGCCAACAGGACCACTCTGATCCAGGCAGGTAATTAGCAATTACCTGCTGGTTATTTTTTGGACACATAGTAAAAACAAGTCCTGGACAACCTCTTCAAAGAGGTTATCCTAAGAACAACCTTTGTCACCCATCCACAGTACTAAACATATAATTGATATACTTTAAGATAGATTAATCTCATTTGATAGATAATATGATAAATGGACAATTTCCAAATCACATTATTTATAAATTATGTTGTCTTTCCCCCAAAAATAACTCCAAAGTGCCGGCCACTAGATGTCTCCTTTTAGTCTAACTGACAATCCACCGCCTGTTGTCCAGTGTAATCGGTCACTAGCAGCAGAGAAACAAGACAGATTACGAGAAGCAGAAGCGGGTTGTAATGTATGTAGTACATTTCATATAGCGTCTTGTGCTTGGGTGCGATGAAAACACAGGAGTCACAGGTTTGATATAGAAAAGTCCTGTATTACTTCATACAAGTTGGCAGAAATAGTCACACAGTTTGCAGACACAGAAACAGGAGACACAGCAGGCCAGAGTAATCCAAGCTCAGCAATCACTCTCCAATACAGATTCAGGATCTTCTTCTCTGTTACCGTAAGTCCATGCAAACGTGGGTCTTTCAAAGAGCAGGGTTCAGAGTCCACAAGTGCTTCAGAGTTCCTCAGTAGGAATAGCTGGAGTACAAGGTCCAAGGCTTACAGGAGTCAAGTCACAGGTTCACTGCAGGCTAGATTCTGAAGCACTGATTGCTCAGCTGTGGCTGCTTAAGAAGCAAAGGAGAGAATCAGGGCGGGAACATGCAAGCTGGAAACTCCATTTTGACTGAGGGCAAGATAGCTGCAGCAAGACAGAAAGTAAAATGGCTGACGAACAAACTGAGTTTCAGGAATATATACATAGAACCTTACATTACTCCCCCCTTAAGGACATCCTCCGGATGACCTCAGACCAGGCTTGTGTGGGTACCTCTGATGAAACTGACGGAGCAAGCGAGGAGCATTAACGTTATTGACCGGTTCCCATGAGTTGTCCTCCACTGGGTAGCCCTGCCATTTAATCAGATATTGTAACTGATTTCTATACAACCTAGAATCTAAAAT